>NNCF01128035.1:217079-270890 GCA_002313205.1 Laupala kohalensis
TATATATATATATATATATATATATATATATATATATATATATATATATATATATATATATAGATATGTCCTAGAATTTATGATTGGCCATGGTAATTTTAATAAATACATACAAAAACGGAAGATTCGAGAACAGAATGACTGCATGTGTGGAAGAGCAGAGGAAGATAAAGAGCATATTTCTGGGATATTTAAAGCGAATGAAGGAAGAAGGAATAAGAGACAAAACCAAAAAGGAAGAATTAGTGAAAACAAGAACGCGGTAACAAGACAACAAAGATTATGTGTCAAAAGTATGTATTATACGAGATATATTGAAAAAAAGGACTTAAAAAGAATTGAATATAAAGAATAATAATTAAACGAAAAGAGACTAGAAGAAAGAATAACCAGAAGAATGAGACGACACAGATTATGAGACATAAAACAGGACAACGGACTGAAATACATAAGGACAGCAAAGACTGGATACTAAATCATGAACGCTGTAATATTGTAAAAGAGAACGAAAAAGGAATTAAGGAACTCTGCAATGACTTTGATGGAGGCAGAGCGGTCATAATGACTATTGGCCAATTAAAATGTAAATAAATAAAATGATAGACATAAGAGAGTACCCTGGGATAAGATGGTGAACAAATGAATCGAATGACTAATCCAGTGTAAATAGATGAATACATAAAAAAAGGTTCATCAATTTCACGACTCTCTACACTCTCTTTAAGGGTACAAATATTTATTCACTTTGTTTTTTTGGCATGTGAAGTTGAAAAATTTGCTTGTAGATACCCTGGAGGGTCGGCACTTCAGGTATATGTGAGGTAGCAAGATGGACGTGACCCGCTAAAAACTCCTCGCTATTCTCCATTACCACCCCGCGTTAGTCCTTATCACTGTCTTCGTCTATTACAGGGTATGCCTTATAAAATTAAAAAAGATTCGTCAAATTCTCTGCTGGTGTAAAAATTTTACTGTCTTATATCAATATATTTATACACATGCACATACATAAATGCAATATATATGAGGCGTCATCGCCACCCTCGCTGAGGCAAGGTTGACGCAACGGGACACTTTCTCCGGCAGCCTTTCACAGCGGCGAAGGACACAGCTGCGAGAGACAAGGGTGGCGAAGCCTTCCGGTCCTCCAACGAGTTTTCATCTCGCTGTAGCACGCTTAACGAAAGAGTAATAATTATTCTCATGTGGTAGAGTTTTAGTTACACTTCACTCCCACACACACACATACCCATCGTAATTTTTACAGAGACTGGAGGAACAGAGTGTAGATAGGATCCAGACTGCTGTATCCGAATATTACAACTGTGGTTAATAGTCGCAGAGGGCGGACTTTATCTGAACTGATATATATAGTGTGTGTGTGTATACACTAGTTTATCCTCTTAATTTATTTTGCTGATAATTTCTGTATTATCAGAATACACTAATGCACAAGTGCAGATGTGTTGGAATATACTCATACATGAATCTTATACTTGTCTAAATAAAAAAAATCACATATATACGTAAGGGTTAGTTAGTCATATATATGTATATAAAGCAGTATCGGAAATTAATTCAGTTGCGTTTGGAACCATTAATATTAACACGCAACTGGAATCGTACGTGTTCCGTAAGTTCAGGACGAACGCTCGTGTACAACGGGTTCGAATTCGTAGTAACATTTCTGAACATTACGAGGACAAGAACTCAAGCGGCAGTAGCAGCTGTTAGGTATTGAGGTACGTGAGTCTACACGAGGGTCCCGGTCCGTGGTCGGAAGTATGGCGACCTTGAGGCATACATGACTGTGGTTGAAAAGGAAAGGACGGAGAACAGCGCAGCCTACGAAGTAATTCCAAGTGAAACTAAGGAGACTACGTTATACAAAAAAAATTAAATAATACGTACGATGTGTTGTACGATAAGAGAACTCTGGTCTTAACAGAACATACTGATTTAAATTTGTAAATGTTGTCCTCCAGAATTTTGTGTATTACTGTCAAATGATTTTAAATATTGATGTATTTTCTTTGATGTAAATAGTTTGTTTTTGTGTTAAATTGAGTATTTCTTTAATGAGAGAAATGTTTTTGGAAAGTCGTAAATGTAAAAGAAACTTATTTATGGTACTATCGTAAGATCAATCTCCGTGGCAGAGAAGTGTTAGCATTGAAGAGAAATAAATGAATTAAGGAACAAAGTTAATTGTGAGGGTATTATTTGATTTTTGAGAATGTTTTGATGTAAGAAAGATACATTAAGTGTTAGATAGTAAAATATGTTTCATGAACTTTAATTTCGAGGCAAGAGATTTGAACTGTAAAATATAAGAAAATTAGTGATTGATTTAATGCATAGTTAGTGCATTGAAGTTTGTTTTAAAGGGATTTGATACGTTGTATAAAGAAATGATATGTTAATTTTGTACTATTGTAATAATCTTCTAACATTTCAATAAATGTTCATGGTCCACGCTCGGAAAACTCGAACTCAGTATTATCTTTGCCCGTGTTGGTCATTCTCTTTTTCAGGACGATTGGGGAAGGGAAAAGGGGGGCACTAGCATAGACATAGGTGGATACTGGGGTGGCGTGAGACTCCTCAATGGCGGTAAATTCAGTGGTGAGTGCTGAGGTTCTAATATTCGGGACGCTTCACGTACACGAACCAGTACGACCGAAGTTAATTGACTACGTTACATTACAGAATATACATTTATTCAGCTAAAACCTCTTCAAAATTCACGTTTTTGTAGTTACGTGTGTGCATAAAATTCATACATGCAAAAATTTACATCCAAATACTTGGTAGTACATATATAAACACGTACATACCCATATTTAGCGGTTTTTACCGCACAATTTTCTCGTATTTTCGTAAAAATGCCCTTAACTAAGAATTGCAAAAAAAGGTCTCAACTTTGGGCGCTCATATCTCGGTCTCCGAGCGTCTGACGAAAAAATTACTTATGTCCAAATTTGTTGCAAATTTTGTCAGCTAGAACTTTTACTTGGAACTGTTTTGATATCTTGCGTAGTTTTTTTAGATATTTACAAGAAATCTTTTTGACCCCTGCAGGAGGGCCCATCGGTCCTCTGAGTGTCCGTTTTTCTTTCCCCATTAAAGTGACACCGAATTCTAACTTTCAGTCAAGTTTCGTGTCTGGAGGATTTTTGTCTATTTAAAATATTTATTTAATGATATAATTATCAGAAGGTTGATGTACTTATAAACACTTCGGGGAGAAAAAATGAGGTTCTATTATTATGATTATTATTATTATAACTGGTGTATACAGATTAGGTTAGGTTGTAATGAACAATCTATATTCTAAGTTGTTAAAAGCGACATTAGTTGTATAGAATCTGTTTTCTTAGTTGTAAAACTTATAATGTACAAAAGTGTTATTTAATTACTTCTCATTGCAATAGTCGGTAGAACAAATGAGAAAACGTTAATCCTCGTTTTACAATTAGTTTATGTTAAGTTTAGGAAATCAAATACTTTGTATGCATTGATGATTACACGCATTCTTTGATCTCTTCGTACATAGGAACATAATAAAAATGTATCCAAGAAAAAATTCTTTTTAAAAATAAAAATAGTCTAAACAGATAGTTTAAAAAATTTGACTATTTAAAGATTATTATTTGGTATATTCAAAGAACTCTGTGTAAATGTTCAACGCAATTACACAAGTGTTCGGTAATCCAAAGAGATAACACTCAACACATTATGACAATATTTTTTGTTATAATTACCCTAAATTACTGAATCACCCTTCGCGTGAGGTACTTTGTTTTTTGTTTTCAAATTTGAATTTAAGTTAAGTCACTGTCTAATTTGTATACCACTACCAAATACAGCTACTACCAGCTATTCCAGTCAAAGAAGAGTAGAACAGCGGTGTGGGGCACACTCAATATTTTAAGTATGATATTTGTTTACGGGAGAGTCTCCCTATAGCTTTCGTCGGAGTCAATTTCATGAATAACTAAGGTTTGGCCCTCATGTGGCTCAGGTGGTAGTGTTCTTCCTCATCACCAGGTCATCCCGGGTTCAATTCCCGGCGGGGCTGTTCACATTAATGTCCCAGTTCATATAGCTGGGACTTCTGAAAATAGAACCCTCCTTCCTCTATCTACCTCCTCCTAGTATCAATAATTCAAACTATTACTAACTACTCCTACTATCCCCTCCATGTAGACCAGGTTGTTGGTAAACCCAGCTAACCGGCCCACCTACTAAGAATAGCCTACCACCCAACTGCTACTTCCTAGCATGTAGATAAGCTTCAATAGCATGCTACATTTCCCATTTACAAATATTACAATAAAATTAAAAAAACTGCGTGTTTGTAACCACTCGTGTTTGCTGTCTCTCTCTTTCTCTCTCTCTAGCAATGTTCTGCAAATACTCCCGTTTTCCTATTTTTTTTATTTTATCTTCTTTGTTATGTCTTCCTCGCTTCAATTCCGCACTGTTGTGGGAGTGAAGATCAAAGCCTTCGCGTGTCGAAATGATGACCCGGAAGAAACTCTTCTGTTAAAACTCCAAAGGGGAAAATAAACAGAGCTTTATGTAAACATATCACTTAGGGGAATATACAATTGTGTGTAAATTGTTGTTATGGTGAATGAAAACTGAAAGAGATGCGTGACAGTGTCCAAATTCCTTTGTCAGTTCATTCTCTATGATTCGGATAACATACGAATCTGGAGGCAAAGCGAATAAATTCACAGCAATAGCCAAAACGTGGATGAGAGTCAATGTGTCAAAAATTAGTGCACGACTTTTTTTCAATGTGGAATATTTCGAATCACGTTCTGAGAGACGGAATAATAGTTGTTTGAAAAATAGGAAAACCTATGTTTGAGGGAACAAGGACACACCAAAAGAATCCAGCGTTTCCCAATTGAAAGTTTTGATTTAATGTTCTGGAAATCTGCGAGAAACATTTTCCATTTATAGACACCAACTGCTGCCTTGGAACCGCAAGCAACTGCTTCCCGTTAGTAACTGAAAATTCTTGGTGTATTTGGCACCACATTGGGATAATTCTCATAATTTTAAAAGTTAAGAGACCGTGTTGAGGGAGAAAGAAAATAGGAATATATTTATTCTATGATAAAATATGAAATAATAATACAGTATTGGTCTATGAATTTAACTCTGTGAAGCTGGAACAACCTTTAGGGTACAACTGAAAAACTAATACAGGATAATTTTCTACTCATTTATTACTAATTAATTACTATAATTAACTTTTACTTCTACAGCATTTATAAAAAATATGGGTGGTTAATTCAGATTCACAGAGAAGCTGGAACAACAACCTACTACAATTATTACTAATTTATTATTTCAAAAAGAAATTCAATACTATTGTTATTAAACAAATAATTGCGGGTGTTTACCACAAAAGAGCAAATAAACCGCTATACGAAGCTGGCATAACATAACACGCTGGCTCGACTAAAAACACATACGTAAATAATAGTTTCTCAATAATGACTAATTATTTATAATATAAAAAATTAATTGTAAATGTAATAAGTTATAACAATATAACCTCTTGCATTCCTGACAATGTAAACAAAATGTAATACAAATTCACATTCCCAAAATACAACACAATTAAGAAACATATACTATTTAATATTTTCTAAACAAGAATAACGTAAAAAACAATAAAATAAATATATTGCAAATTTATTGTGATCGCGTACGAAAAGAAAAATTCGTCTAATCCCATCCGACACGTTGAATATTCTTAACGAATCATCGTCTAAAAACATTTATAAATATTGAAAACTTCGGCTAAGCCAAAAAATAAAAATGTTTTTCCTTTACGGATACCTCCCCAATCAAAATACAAAACTAATTTCCTTCTAAAAATAGTCATTATTTTATTCCTTCATCAATCTAAAAAGTCTTAAAAATACCATTGACTGTGGATGTCATTTGATATTCCTGTTCACAACCACGAAAAACTTAAAGAAATTGGAGTTTTAAAAACTTAATGAGCAGTGACTTTTATTCATCGTGGTCGTTCTAAATAGGAGAGAAGTCGTTCAAGCGATGAAAACTTTCGTAGGAACACGACGGAATATCTATTTTAAGATTGATGACGCACGTATGCATGAAAGTAATTTTCCCTATCAATGGAAACAGAAATATATTGTAGTTGTACCGAACTGTAAAATATCTTCCGAAGACACGTAAGTACATATCCAATACGTATGATTGAGAAGACAGGTAAAGTGCAAAAGCGAATTATATGTAAACAGTTGCTAACACGCACATAACTTTTTTTTTCAATTTCATTTTCTTTAGCCATTTAATTTAGCCACCTTGCCTACAACATTGTCATTGCAAGGTTTCTTGTTCAGATATCTGCTCTCCTTTTTTAAAATATATATCCTCCTCGTTCAAAATACCTCTAATTAGTCCTATTTGTGTGACATATTCTTTGAATTTCTCATATCTTTCTTGGCTTTTTACTAATCATTTTTCTGTGTCATATTCCAGATTCCTGTTTCTTTCAAATACCTCACATACTCCGCTCTTTCTTTCTCGTAATAATCACAATTCCAGAAAACATGTCTTGCTGTCTCCTATCATTTCCCGCACTTACACTCCGCTGCCTCTGCCCTTCCTATTAGTTTCATATATGCTTTGAAATGACCATGCTGTCAAAAACTCCATTACAAACGGGTTCAATACAAACCATTTACGATTATTTTCACATACGGAAATTCCCATACGGAATATATACATGTGTAATTCGTTCATTCTTAGTCTTCTCCGGTCTTATCTGCCACCCTATTTATAATTCTGCCGTAATCGTTTTCATTTTTACTTTTCTCATCCCCTCTAATTGCGTCCCATTTGTAACTACCATCTCTCCCTTTTGAATTTTCTTACTCACATTTATTTTATGTATGTTACCCCGTTCAGTACTTCTAGGGCATCCGTTGATATTGTGCGACAACCTCCTGTCATACATCTTACACAAAATCTTTGCACTTGTTGCAGCTTCTTTTCGTACTTTGCAAATACTGTCTTATGGCTGCCATACACTAATATATTTCGTATTGCTCATTTATATAATATCACCACTTGTATTATCTATATTAAATTTTGTCACTACCACTCTGACTAAACTATAAAATACTTTTCTTGTTTTTTCTGTAACATATTCGAAATATTCCGTGAATAATTTCTCATTCAATATTTTGCCTAAATACCTGTGTAAATGTACTATCCGTATTTTCTTGTCTTTCAGTTTTATTTCGACAGGCCAAACCACAATCCTTTTGTCTTTGTGCTTGACATGGTAAATCATATTTTCTCAATGAATTTAACTATTTTATACACTATCTTCTGACATTTTTCCTCCATATCCCTTCTACTTTTTCTCTTTTCAATCACCACTAAATCATCAGCATATGCCACAAAAGTCATATTCTTTGCCTTTATAAATTCCAATAAGTTATTCATTATTATTATCCAGAATAAGGTTCTCGTTGCCGATCCTCGAGGATACCCCCGAGTCACTGGTCTTATAATTCTTTCTCGTCCAATGTTATAAAACATTGTCCAGTTTGTTAAATATGAACTAACCAACACAGTTAAGTATGCAGGTGTTAACATCTTTATTAGAGTTTCAAGTATCAACTGCCATCGCACACTATCAAAGGCTCCTTCCACAGCAAGAAAAATGCACATACTATACTTTTCTTCCTTTTACTTCACTAATCAACCTCATCACTGCTTCTTCGGTACTTCTTCCTCGTCGAAATCCATATTGCCTTTCATTCAATAAACCATTTTCTTCTACATGCTCAATTATTTTATTACCTATCCACCTATCTAATAGTTTCCCAAATGGCGAAATAAGAACACGCACACAAGGAAATCAAAGTATTCCATTAAATTACTTGGGATTTACGAATGCACGGTCAACAGTTCATGCAATAAGCCTTGTTGTAGATATAGCCATTGATGTAGAAACAGCTCATAAAGCAATTTAATGATGGTTAGAGATGGGAAGGTGGTACTTTGAGAAACCGCGAAAAAAAATAAGTTTTTTGGACATTTTTTCCGTTTTTAATTTTCCATTTAGGAGAGAGCTCTATCGGTCGAATATCGACCATCATCAGGCCCTAACTATACCATAGTATTGCTGGAATGACTGAAAATAATTCAAATTCCGTTTACTCCTTACCAAAAGTAACATATTTGTGCAAGAGTTACATTAGATGTTAAAAATGTTTCTTATTTTACACATTGTTACATTAGTTTGCAATTGCAATTGTTACATTAGATCTTAAAATGTTTCTTATTTTCGTAAGAAATTCCACAGCATATTTCCTTGACAAAAGTAATGTAATTCATAATACCGACGATGACTCGAAAGGTACCACGTAACGGGTGGAGAACCACAGGTTTCGGGTTTCGGTCCCATAATTCTGAGTATTATGTACGACGCAGCAAATCTTGAAAATGCTCTAATGGTCGGACATTGTGGTGGTAATTGCCTAGGTAAAATGCCTAGAAATGATCAGAATTGCTAATTAATTGGTTACAATACTATGCTGTTTGATTTGGTCGAGTGCATTCATTAGGTCAGATAAAATATATCTCTGACAAAAAGAAATTGCTCTTATTTTACTCGTAATCTGTTCTTTACTAATTATGTGTTCTGCCATTTCGAAAACTAATTATTCATATTATAATAGATACTATTTATAAATTAACCATTCAATAAAGCAATATTGTATTCTACACATTTAAACAGTGAAGTATCAGAAGTCAATTTATATTGTCCCCGATTTTTAATTACTCTCAGTAATAGTTAACTAGTTATGTTTAAAGTAAGTTACATCACCATGATTGGGTGATCAGGAGAGGAATATTATAACACCAAAGGACGGAAATTTGGGGAAGAGCTAATTAATAAACATTAATTACACCAATTCGTTTTTATTGTTTTTTTTACGCAGCATGCAATATAGTAAGTATATTGTATTAAGTTGGTAATGTCCGGGAAATTAGTCTTAAATATCCGTGATAGGCTACGAATATTGATTTCCTACACTTTTTGCGATGCAAGAATTTTTTAAATTTGTTTCCGAAATAACGTTTTTACGTAATTGTGTTTTTTTACATAATTGTGTTGTTAAATTTAAATTCCAGTAATTCAATTGCAATGATTCCATACATAATAATACTGGAAATATTGAGATTAATGTATTTATATAAATTTATGTCTTGAAAATAGACTATAATAAAGAAATAAAATGCCATTTAGTTTGTTTTCTTTTCTAACTTAGATAAATTAGTCATGGAATTAAATGTTAATTTAATGAATTAATTGGTTTGTTTTTTAACTTATTTCATATTATTCTTATCTGTAATATTTGTATGCCCTATCCTTAGCGCTTCTCGATCCTTATCAATATTAATTTAGTGTTTGTTTCAATATCGATAATATCTTGCCATCCTTTGAGCTGAGAGGATCGAGTCAGATAAATATCTTCCGTAGTAGAAGTCGTGTGCCAATGGTAGCATGAAGAGTAAATCAAAGGTTCATTCAGATGACAATATGAATCTTGATGAATTGTATTGTTATTGTATTGAAGGACCTAATTCTAGGGTGACTAGTCGCGGAGGGCGGATAGTCGCGAGCGATGTCTAGCATTAGAGCAGAGTCACATAACTTGCGAGCCGTCGTGAAATGTGCCTCAGGTGATATAAAAATAACGACCCTGCGCCGCATTTCGGAGGCGGAGGGGCGACACAAAGGAGCTTTTTAATGAGCGCCCGCAGCCAACGTCCCTGCATTGATTCTTCGTCTGCTCCTTGGCGGAGGCTGCTGTGGGGGTGGTGTAGACGCAGCTTGAGAAGCAGACTCAACGCGGCTGGTAGCACCGAGAGGGTGGGTGGGAGACCAAAGATCATATGCGGAGGGGGATGAAGACGCCGGGTAATTCACTAATATCTCGGAGAAAGAGGAAATTCAGGAAAACATGGCTATATGTGAGAGAAAGGACGTAGCCAAAGTAGGGTCCAAGGGATCTCCCTGAACAAGTGATTAAATAATTCTGAAAAATAAAACTTTATCATAAATTCATCTAAAGGATTTTGATGTAATAAATGTATTGAGTTAGCATTGAGTTTATTATAATATAAATCTATTTCATTAAAATAAAATAAGAACCCCTTGAAAAGAGATTATTTCACTCACACCTCAGACCTCCCCCGACTTCAGTGAAATTCTCGTTAAGTTCCTAGTGGGAGAGAACAGTAAAAGATCGCCCAAGTGAGGATATGAGTGTGTTCAGTTAGTACGTGACAATTAGAGATGCATTTGTAGAAGAATAAAGAAACACGAGTGTGATTATATCTGGAGGAGAGCGAAGAAGAAAAATAGCTCAAAAAACGGAGATAGTGATGGAGCAGTTATCAGTGGGTTAACGTCAAGCGACTGAGACAACGCGGGAAGTGCGAGAGGTTGGAAGGAAAACAACCTCGTCACGAGGGCGGTACGAGAGGAAGGTAGCGGGAACAAGCAACCGCTGCGAGTAGAGGCGTCGGTGGTAGGGAAAGAGTGTTTTTAAGGAATATTTGGCGCTTCTCAAATACACCTTATAGTGACGGCACAGGTGAGAGCCTCCGCAAGGAAAAAAACGAGACTTCAGAGCCCGGGGGAATTTCTTTCTAAAGACACCAAAGTTCATGTAGACGCAGTGGGTGAAGATATTTGGACGCAGTGACGCTGGGATATGAAGACTGTGTTGTTCTTCTAGTTCACTTCCGCTAATGTGAAGAAGCTTCACAAAAGACTTTCCACTTTCATATTACAAGAAACTTTTCATTGCTATGTTGTTTGGCGAAATGTAAAAAAGACAAAATGAACACGAGACCTTAGAAGCATGTGACATTACATTTACGCAGCCAAAATATATTTTAGTACATTACATTTTTAATTCATTTGCATATAAATAACACGTTTAATAATAAATACATTTCATGGAACTAATCCATTTAGTCGTGGCAATTTCCTACCATATTTTACTTGTGGAGCAGTTCTAATCAAGAACTATGTAGAATATGAACACTTAATAACGTGTGTAGCATTGGTTTACGGAAAGGGAAGTTAAGAGGATACTTTAAGTACCTTACGTGCGACACCTATATTTTGTTCTTGGCTCCATAGAAGCTGTTCAATATGGAACCAAAACAAGTCGTTCTTCGAGATGGGAAACAGTCTTCAACACATGAAAGAGTAAAATCCTTGCAATGAGACGTTTAGTACGGCATCCTTCCTCATGGTTCTACTCAAAGATTGACACTTTACTACGCCGTACTCGACGTGGCTCTTTCAGACGCAGAGAAACGTCCGCACGTTTCCGGGGCTTTTTGAGAGTTCGCTGGAAGTGCTCGTGTCCTTTGCTTAGGGAACTGCCTCCAATGCGGAAGCCGCCCTCTATTTAAACCAAAGAGAAACATTTACATCCGGTAACAACTTTCAATCATGAGGGTACGCTGACTACTATGAAGCCATATCGTGCCGTACCCCTTTTGTTCGTCCCCAAGTCACATCTGTAACGTTTTCAGTACTTACGCGATTATTCCACGGAAAATCACACTGCTATTGTGTTTAATTTTAAGCTAGTTTGTAGTCGAGTAACTTAAAATACGAAAGTAAGTCAAAATCCTTAACGAATATTTTGTTAAAAATTGGATTGTTAAAAATGTCGTTTCTCTGCTTTTTAAAACACTTGAGCGAAGAACATTGGTGAGCAAGAGAACACGAACCTTAAAACTGATATATCTAATTTCAATTATATTTATCATATACATTATATAATAGAAATAATGGATATAATTAAAAGTTATTCCCTTAAATTAGAAAAAAAACTCCTAAATAAGATGAATAACTCATTTTCATAAAAAGACTTAAAATATATTTCGCTATTTTTCATAAACATTGGTAAATATGCATCGTGAAATAATCGGGGTACTAAAATTGAGAATTAATAATAAAGACATCTTGTTTTCGGAATTAATTATAGTCACGTAAAAATTAGTTTCTTTTGCGGAATGGCCCTCAAGTTTAAGAACTAGGTAAAATAAAAACAAAAAATCACACTGCGATTAAATATTATATGGTTTGGACTACCACAAAGTTTAGTACAGAAAATCGTACTTTATAATATCGATCAAATACTCATAATGTTACGACGCAGCCAAGTTAATATGTACGACGTAAAGATGATTATTGAATCTTGGTGGCGTAAGGTCCTAACGGAATTGAAAAAAAACACGAAAGAACAGAGATAGAAGGAAACACCAGAATAGGAAGATAAAAGAAATGAAATATGTTTTAACTTGATATGGAGAGAACCCGTATAACAACAAATGTAGAATTTTGACGAAAAACATTAATTCTAGGGTGAATTGGTGAATGAAATAATATGTAAGAATATCAGGTACACCGGCAATGTGATTGGAAGAGAGTAATTAAAAAGCAAGGATGTATCATGTAAGATAAAAAATGAACGTGTAGAAACTTTGAGATAAATATATACTTTGGGATGTGTTTGGCAGAAGAAAATTCGAAAGTTCGGATAGGAAAAACAAATGTGATTGAAGAAAAATTCGATACAGTGAGTGCTATGGATGTACATATAACACAAGATATAAATAAATGTACATATGATATTACCCATGCTAAAAACGTTTAGGGTAATAATGATAAAGGTTTAAGGTACGATTATATTAGTCATGAAATGGATCTGGCATTTAAAGAAAATAACACCGAAATCAATAATAAAGATGATACGATGTGTATTGACTCAGAGCAAATATGCATAGACAACGGGACATAAGAAGGAAATTCAGGAATGATGGACCTAAACTAATTGGAGAACGAAACGAGAACGCTATAATTGTAAATTTGTACGCGAATTAAATTATGCAGTAAAGAATAGGAGTATTAACCGAAACATTTTATCTTCTTCATCAAAGTTCTCTGCCACAATTCCTTCTAGGAATTATTTCTAGTCTCCAGATTTTTGGCACACCGAAAACTTGAGGGTTTTTGTCTCTGCACCTCCCATACTTC
Organism: Laupala kohalensis; assembly: GCA_002313205.1. Lineage (NCBI taxonomy): Eukaryota > Metazoa > Arthropoda > Insecta > Orthoptera > Trigonidiidae > Laupala > Laupala kohalensis. The sequence continues at coordinate 230,218 of NNCF01128035.1, forward strand.
TAGGCAGGCCCCTCCTTCTACTATATTCTTTTAGTCATCTTGTAATCAAATCATGCACACTTCCCTTTGGGTTGTCTCCCACATTATCATATATCTTCACGCGCACCTTCTTTTCTTCCATAAATTTTCGTATTGTTGCCAGCAGCGATCCTCCTTCCGCTTATAGTCTTCTAATCATTCGTATTTCTGCACTGCAGAATCTGCGCTGTATGTCACTACCAGATCACACTAAACAAATTTGATGTCTTAAGCCAAGACATAGAAAACTACGTGGCGAGTGAAAACGAGTGTTACGTGTCGAGTTGTAAATGCACGTAATGACGAATTATTTTAAAATCCTGACAGAGTTCTTTGTGTCTCATTTGCCCATAGTTTGCAGGAATTATAGTTAAGCATATTTATCAACTCGCAAATCAACAAGAACGTGGCTCCTGGTATTTTAGTGGCAAGACAACGCACGAAATGTTTATAGCACTTTTCACACATTAAATCCTAAAATATCTAAAGGTCCACAAATTAATTTTAGTAACATTTTTACAAAAGAATCTAGTTTATAATCCTATTAGTTCATGGGATATAGCAAAAATAACATTTTGCCGCTAGTGTGAATGATAAAAAAGAGTAACCATTTCTGATTCTTCTCATCCGGTAAAAATATTGAAAGACCCAAAAACCAGTTTCTTGTTATTAAAAAATCATAATTTTTCCATGCAACAACAACAAAAAAAGATGTCTCAGTTCCTTAAAAAAATTCGCAAAAATTCGAAAGTGTATATTTTACCCCACTCCACTCTTTTAAAAATGACATTTCGAAAAATAGTTTTTAAATGGAGAATTACTTTACAAGAGTTACCCATTGTCGCAGTCAGTCAGGACAACACTGTCGATTTACAGAGATGTGTCATTTACAGAAAAGAATAGGTGATAGGTTGCACCAGAACAGACAGAAGTAGAATTTGTGTCAGGACACGGAGATTTGGGAAGTTACTTGGAGCGATTTAATTTGCTAATTTAAGAAGGTGGAATGTATGGCAATGAAACCAGGGAACATGTCTTTTGGGATTGTCCCCTTCATGAAACAGAACGAGCAACATTTTCACAGAAAATGAAGATGATCGATGTAACGGCAGGATTTGGAAAGACAATAATAACACGAAGGAGAAAATATGATCTCCAAACATTATACAAAGGATATTGCACTGATAAAGGAAGGATTGAAATGCTGAATGCCCACCTTTTCGTGGTTCAGAAAAATTCGAAAGCACATTAGGAGAAATTGGAAATATGATTGAAACGAAACATTAGAAAGCATGAGACATAGATTTCGTCGTGAAATGTTTTACGATGAAGACACGACAAGAAGCAACTTAACGGATTACGAAAGTACAGACACTCGCAAACATTTCTATCGCAGCAGCCGTTAATAGCCAAGGGGCCGTGCACACCGGAACCAAGACAGGAGATCGACCAAACTGAGTGGATATGACACGAAAAAGACAAAACGGACTAAAAAGACAGGAAAACGAATATACTGCCTGAAGAAAGACTGGAAAAGACCATACTGTTTGGAGAAAGACAGGAAAACGACCATACTGTCTGGAGGAAGACAGTAAACTGACCAAACAGTCTGGGGGAACACAGTAAAACTACCAAACAGCCTGGGGGCTTTCATCGTCCCAACTCCACAAATTGTGAAACTGTCGGACCGGGACCCTGCACTCCATCGGCAAAATGTTACCATGACAAAATCGTCGATGAGTAGTAGTCCATATGGATCAACTGTTTGAGACAAGTTTCGCTTATGATTACGGACCTGCAGATAATATTAATTAATTGGCAAAAGAAAAGAAAAAAAGAGCATTAAAATTGATTTACGTCAAGTTGTAGAAGTTTTTATAGAGATGAATTATTTTTTCTTTTGCTGTGTATACGAGGGAGTCTAGAACAATGTCAAAAAATTTGATTTGTTGCCTTACTTTCATATTAATAAGGAACTTTATATTTCATTTTATTGTTAATTATATTTTATCTCAAACTTCAGTAATGTTATCTCAAACTAAAATTAATGTAGAGGATTAATGTCTGAGAATGAAACTAAAAATATTGAAATCTATGATGAAGGTAAATTGTTTCAAGTTCAAATTATTAAGTAATTTTCGAAATATGCACACACCACAGACATTTTCCTAATGACCTCAGCTTCATCCTGTTTACTATCAATACTTAAGAGAGGTCACAGATGTCACAGGCCATTAATTCACGCAATAAAAAAATAGTTTTCTCAACAGGAGTTAGTCACAAGTAAATCCAAAAATAAATAAATATTTCTTCTCTAGGATATTACTGATACTCAGTAGAAATATAGGATTTAAACTTGCTTGTTCTGTAATTTCAATCGACTTTAATAATTATGAGTCGCTTCTAACTCGAAACGTTTGTGGAAGTCTGACATCTCTCGCAATGTAGAAAAGTATTTGTCTTGATTCTTCCCGTTATTATAAAATGATATTAAATTCATCCGTTAAATATTGTTTCATAGCTCAACTACTGAACCAATCTATTTGATCATTTGAAAAAATTTCAGTTACTGAAATTCGACTTTTTACTGAGTGCGTTTCAAAAACTTCTATTGTACATCCCATTCACGCCATTTAGTAAAATGCCAAAAGTCTAATAATCTCTGTCATATGCTAAGCAACTTGTTACGAAAACTACTATTGCGTATGCATATATTTCTTCCGTGTACCCTACACGTGGAGAAGATATGTGATAACTTTCGGTCAGGTGAACGTGGCGACGAGCCGCGAATCAAACCCCGGGATGCCTGCTTTGATTACAGGGATGTTAACCACCACACCACCCGTTCGCCTTCCACAACTGTACACCTTTTCCACCCAGACTTAGCAGGAGTCCTGGGTTCGATTCTCAACTCGTCGCCATTTTCACCTGACCGAAAGTAATTACTATTGCGTAGTCAAACTCATCAATGTAAATATTTTATCGTACTTTTAAATTCATTCTTTTAAATAAATATTAGAAACTAATTTAGATGCTAAAATCTTATTATCACATAAAATTTCGTAATTTATCATTTTACTCCACCTAAGGTACTTTAAAAATGTTTACTTCATGTCTAAAATTCTCAGGTCTTATAAAAAAATGGGAAAAATACTAGTTCCTCATTTTTATTCAAAGGCTGGTGACTCATGTTCTCCAGTTTTCTTCCAGAGTGAAGCGGCGGTTGCTGACCTAAAGGGAAGCTACAGATGGCCAAGGTATTTATTTTCTTTGGAAGTTTTTCAATAAACCTGTGGAGTTTGCTTCAAAACTGCACTACTGAATAAATGTGTTAGGCAATATTTTAGAAGTGTAATGGAAACAATCTTAAAGTGTTTGGCGCTTCAGAATTTATTTTACAATAACATTTATTTTTATTTATAAAGTCGCACTTTGTTGTTTACGGTGCTATTTAGTCAAGTTTTCGGAAATCATATTTATAACCAAAACAAATCAAAATAACCTGGGGGCATTAATACATTAATTCTCTTCTTAACCACTCAAGTTGGAAAAGGTAATTCGGATTTTACATATCTCACGGTATTGGACAAACGATTACTTTACAGTTTATACTTTATTTTATAGTTCACACCCCAAGATAAAGAATGAAAATTATGGGTTGTAATTGCTTTCTTGTTTAAAAATGATTTATCTGAAAATACCAAACCATAACATAATATAAATAAAATTGTTGTGTTTTGTGCTTTCCCCTCTCTACCAAAAACTTGAAATAACACCACTGATCCCATAAATTCCCACCAAAAGGGGTAAAGGGTGGAATATACAATGTAAATCAAGGTGAAATATTCTCGTTTTTTTGTAAAGATCTGTTTTGTCATTCTCCTTACATTGTTATTCCTGTAGAATTCCCATACTAGTTCCTGTTTTATTAGAGGTATTCCTTATAAATCTGTTGTCGTCAATGTCGCCAATGGCTGTTATCGCAGTGGTCTCCAAGTCTCCTATTCGATCCCGGTCGAGGACAACGGATTTTTGGGATGCGAAAATGTAATACAATTATATAGTACGTAAAAGATCGAAGTACGAACAGTATTCTCGGCAAAATCAATTTTCAGCGAAAAATGCACTCTAGTAGTAGGGTTTTCAATGAAATCTGGATAAATTGTGTCCTTCTCCCATGTGTTACGGGTTTTAGCCCACAAATAACACACTATATAATAACAAAATATCACAAAAAATAACATGGCAAGTCATTACACGTAATTGGTTAAATTTGTCACTTCACCAATTCTAGTAACTGGGATATGAATGACTTGAATCTGAAAACCAAGTCTGAAGGACTAAAAACGTTTTTGCATGTAGTGAACGTATTACTAAACCCTATGCCAAAAATTTCCCCTAAACAATTATAATACTTTATAATTTCATTTAAGATGATATATTTTTTTGTGTTTTTAAGTCATAAATCACTGCAAATGTTTAGTAAACGGTAGTTTGTTTTAAAGCAGCATCTCATTTCACTTGTCATACACAACTCCGTGATATATTTAAAGATTTAAGGTGTATATCATCTCTTGTCTCCAATCGAATGCATCATTCTGTCGATAAATCAACATTTCTATTTCCTTGCCGTCCTCCGTGTCTTTGAAATTACTTTCATAATTATTTCCACCTTTTTTTTTGTCTGGAGAGTCTTATTTGTTGCATTAAGTTAAATGAAGCAACTTATCAACTTCTCTTAATTGAATTTTAATTGAAAGTTAGTTTTAATTTAACGTCAAGTTTTAACTTATTGTGATATAGCACATCGAGAATTCCTATCTTTTATTCAAGGAAATATTGCCGATATGTACTTTTATTTTGTGAAGTTATTAGCGAAATAATAGACATTAATTTTAGTAAATATGTTTACAACTTTAGTAAATATCTACATCATCGTCTACGGTACTCCTGACGGCAGCGGAGGGAGTTGTGGTGTCGTAGGTTGCTTCGGCGAGGGGGTTGGCAACAACCGTAGCCCCTGAGTGGAGCCACTGTGCCGCTGACCTGCAGCGGTATTTATTTTCGCTGGTGTCCGATGGCGCTGGCGTTTGTTTTTCATTCAGGCGGTAATTGCGACGCATCGTTTTCGTTCTCATTTTGAGCGCGCGGCTGATATCCCTCCCCTGCGCACCGATCCCACGCTGCGTCGCTACTAGCTATCGTTCGTCTTCTCTGTTCCTTCTCGCCTTTTACAACATTCGCTCCTGTTTTTTAATGTTGTTCTGCTCCATTATTCTCCAAATCTAATGTTTTCGATCTTTATCTGGCGAATGTGCTTCTGTATTACTGTTCCTTCAATGAACTTGAGGTCTTAATACTACAGGAGTATTATACGAAGTACGACAAGGGCAGACAGATGTAATACTAGTAAATGAGTTCTTAAGAGGGAAAGAGAAGTGTACGGAGGAAACACGGTTAATCGAAAAAATGCTAGCAACATATAAAGGAGAGAAAATAGTAATATGTATGGATGCGAATGGTAGATCTCCTTGATGGGGAGAAAATAAGACGTGTGAAAATGGAAAGTTGGTGGAGACACTAATATTTAATTATGGATTAGCTATAAAGAATATCGGGAACATAGCAACATTTCAAAGCAAAATGAGCAAGTCAATAATAGACATAACGATAGCAACACTGAGGTGGAAATGAATGTGTGTGAATGGCGAGTGGAAGGTGTTACCTCCGACCATAAGTGTATTTTGTTCAACATAAACAATGATAGAATTGAAACAAGAAACCAACAAGATATGAGGATGTAACGGATGGTGAATGTCGAACAGTTTCAGCGATATTTGATGGGTGTGGTATGGCCAAATTGTGAATTAGACTTGGATGAGGAAGTAGATGTATTGCAGTTAACAATACTGAGAGGTGCCGCGGGATGTTCCCCAAAGGCTTGAACACAAAAACGATCAGGGAAGATATGGTGGAATTCTGAACTGGATGAGTTAAAGAAGAAACATGCAAGGGCAAGGAGAAAATACCAGCGGCAGAAGAAGCGGGGGAAGGATGTTTTGTTGGCAGAAACGGAGTATAAAAAGATACTGCGAGAACACCGAAAAAGTATCAAGCAATGTAAATTGGAGTCGTGGGAAGATTTTGTGATGAAAAGTGTCAGGAAGAATATATGGGGTATCCCATATTTAATAGTTCGTGAAAAAATGAAGGTAAAACAAGTATGGAATACATTGCAGTTTGGGGAAGATAAAACAGGTGGTTGGCGGGACACTGGGGAAAAGTTGTTAGAGATAATATTACCAAGGACAGGAAAAGCAGAATATTGGGAAAGACAAAATGTGGACTTAGAAGAATGTGTTGTGATAACAGAAGGAGAAATTGATGACACAGATCTTTATCAATGAGAAAAAGCCCGGATTATGACAGAATAACATATGAGATTATAAAAGCAAGTTACCCAGTTATGCGCAGAAAATACTTCAGTTGTTCAATTCATGAATTGAGCAAGGAAGATTCCCACAGGCGTGGAAAATTGGACAGATACGAGTGTTTTATAAAGGGAGAAATAGAAAACAAGACTACCCAAATTCTTACAGACCAATAAACCTCTTGCCATGTTTCGGGAAGCTACTGGAAAAGATACTTATGGGTAGCGGAAGTAACCAGATGGGTAGCGGAAACAGGAATATTGGATGAGCATCAGTATGGGTTCAGGAAAAAACGATCTACAATTGATTCAATAAAACAATTATTAATGTGGGTAGAAGGGAGAACAGACAAGGTGGGAATGGCATTGTTTCTGGATATCAAAGGGGCATTTAACAAAGTAACATGGGAAGGAGTGTTAAATATACTAAAGGACAATAACATAAATGGTTACATTTACAACATTTTAGCAAATTATTTTGAAAACAGAACGTCTTACTTACAGATTGGGGATGAAAGAATAATTTGGGAGATGGATAAAGGCTTCAGGGGTCCCATGGAGGACCAATATTTTGGAAACTTATTATTGATGGTATGATAAGAACAGTACGAGAAGCAGGATACAATGTTTTAGCATATGCGGATGATGTGGTGGTATTCGTACAGGGAACAGGGAGACGAGCATTAGAATCACATGGGAACAGAGTGCTGGAGATGTATAATCAATGGAGTGTGCTACATGAACTAGAAATAGAGACAGAAAAAACCTGTGCAATGGTATTTGGGAAATTGAATACGATCAAGAGAGAACCGACATTAACTCTGAAGGGAAATAAAATACGGGTAGTCCAGGACCACATTTATTTGGAAATAAAATTGGATAAAGATTTGAATTTCAGGAAACATATTGAATATGTACAATATAAAGTAAAGAAAACCTATGCTTTGTTAAGGGTGGGGTTGAACAAATTTAATGTACCAAGAAAGGGATTACTAACATTATAAAGGAGCAATGGTGCCGATGTTTACTTATGGATGAGTAATATGTCAAAAAGTATTACGGAATGCACATTAGAGGTGAAAACTAGAGCAGATACAGAGTATGTATCTGTTGAGGTTGAGTGGAGCGTATTGCACGTTATCTACAGATGCGCTGAACGTACTAGTTGGAGTGTTACTTGAAGTGAAATTGTTTCAGAAACTTGTATTGAGAGGAGTTACGCGACAATAAGAATGGGAAAGTAGTGAAATACGACGAAAGGGGATGGAAGCGACAGATAACACGGATATTAATACAAGCATGGCAAATAGAATGGAATAGATCACCAAAAGGAAGACAACTATATGTGTTAATGCTTGACGTGACTTTCACAGAGAAGAGAAGAAAATGGTTCAGTCCGAATCCAGGTCTCGTGGAAATGTCGACAGAATATGGTGATTATAACGTGTATTTGCACATATTCAAATTGGCGGGTGACGAACAGTGTGATTGTGGACAAGGGAAAGAGACGAGAGATCATGTCTTTTGGGATTGTGTCTTCTATGGACCAGAACGAGGAAAATACCTTACGGATTCTGTCGCAATAACTGAGATGGGACCAGAAATAATAGCGACGGAGATGCAATATGGACTATTTACAAGATATATTGATGAAATAAAAGAAATAAAAGGTGGTCTGAAAGGCTAGTAAGATAAGTATGCCCACGTATCCATGATACAGGACAAGCAGCATCAAATACGATAAACAGAATTAATATGGAAACAGGAAATGCCGCGGAATGTCGGTAGACGGGGACTGACAAACAAGAATCTAATGTAAATATTAAAAAAACGTTCCTTCAGAGCATGTGTTATTTTCATTTATCATTAGTTTCGCTTGTTTTATTTTCGTATTTGGAACTATTTCTACGTACATTGATTTTTACCTTCCTATTTTCTAGCTTATTTGTCGCCTGAATGTCGCGTTATGCATTATTACAATCATCATTTCTTCACGACTGCCGATGTCAGCGTCGGCATTATTTGTTAGCCAGTCCAAGTTGCAACCAGTTTCCTCAGCATTCAATTTCGGGCTTTCAAAGTACCTTACGCAAGTTGTGTGAGGTTCCCACTAATGCAATGTCTTCCACTTTACTGTCCTTACCTGTGATCTTTACGAGGTTTTTATTTAAATATTTTGTGGCCAATCCCAAAACCTGAATGATAATAGGAATTACTTATGTTTTAACTCCCCAGATTCTACTCATTTTAATGAAGAGATTCCTCTATTTCATTTTTTTTCGCTTCTTTTGAGATTACATTTTGATCCGAAGGTTATTATTATTACTAATATTATTATTATTTCCTTCAAGTGGTTACAAAGCTAAGCTTGATCAACTCACTAGCTTATTACTATCACTAGAATGAACTTCTTTGAAATTAATTATTGTACTAGTAGAAAGGGCAATAGTGCAAGCAAAAATTTCAATATTCTTCTAGTTTAGAAGTAAAATACATAATTTTATCCCAAATAATTCGAATGTCTATTATTAATTTATGAGTTTAAGCAGGCAGATTATGAGTAGAATATCTGAATAGTCATTCCTCAAGCGAACAGGCGAGTAGGCTCCTCATGAGTAAGTTGTTTTATTTAAACTTCATAAATATATTGGATTATTTCAATTGAATTTTACCACTTCAATTTTAGTTCATTTTTGTGTGTGTAGGGATAGATGAGATCAGTAGCGGACTAAAAAGTAACGTGGGGGAAGTCGGAGATTAAAGGGAACGAGGTCCCAGTTCTAAGTTAGTCATTTCTCTTAAAAAGAAAATAATTAATGTAAAATTGAACAATTTTAACTATACATTTGAGAATATTATTCCTAATATGGCGTATTTTTTATTTGAATATATTGTTTGTTTTTCAACTTTTGTTTATTAGGTAAAAAGTGCGTAAGATTGTAAAATATCTCAAAAACGATCTTCATAAAACAAACGAATTTTTTAACACATTTTTAAAACAAAACGTACAATATATAATAGTCTTGGAATATATTGAAACATTGGCAAAGAGTTGCTTGTTTAACATATCCTTCTGTAAGTGTAACCTGACGAAGTCGCAAACCAGTGACCAATGTTTTGACTGGGTTTTAGTCTGAAAAAGGTTGTTAAAGCTAATAATTAAATGTCCTCCTCGAATTAAATTAAATGTAATTCTTAGGGTTATTTCCCTTCTAAAAAAACATCTCTTCTATTAATGCAAAAATTATTCATTAAAAAGAATTTCGCATTGTGTCTTCCAGTTTGATACATCTCGACCCATCTGCAGTGTTTGCTTTTCCCCTTGAAGTAAAGAAAAGAGTATGTAACGATGATCACAAATTCAATCATAATCTAAATATTTCAAATTTACCTCATGAATAATTATATATGAATTGTGTTCTGTTCATAACACTGAACGTGTTCTCGAAAATTTAACAAAAATATCATATTTAATACGCTCTTCGTCCTACCGTTCGAAAAGTTTTACGCTTTGAAAAGAACATAATCACTAAGTAATTGGTTTTATGTTAAAGGGTGATATGTTCCACATTGTTTTCAACACTTTGTTACATACACGACTTTTTTGAAATGTATCCTTCGATTCTTTCTTCCCATTCAAGAGTGATATACATCCACACTCTTTAAGATAGTTAAAAACGTTTTGAGTATCTCACATTTATCTTAATTCTTATGCTCGAATTGTATCCCACAAACAAACGAGCAATTATCATCGTGCTTATCATGGTAATTATACATCTAAATATCGAATTTCACGATTGGGAGTTTTTATGCCTTATTAATATTTTGCTCATCAACATTCACCTTAGGTGTAGGTTAAGTTATTTGCACACGTAGGAAGTAACTGGAGTTGTATTTCTAGGGTGTGGCCCTACGCATGAAACATATTATTCACAGGAGAATTCAAAGGAGTAGTTTCAAGGAGATGTTTAGGATCTACTTATATGCAAGAATAATAAATGAGTCTGATCAACTTCATTATAAGGAACAAGTGTTTTTGAAATACAAATTTAAGATGCTGTATTCAAAGTGCTTTAAGCGATATCATCTTTCAAATCCTTGGCTTTACAACAAGGTTACACTGCATCATTTGTTCAGAGCTTGTCGAACGGTGTCTATGTTAGCTTGAATTGTGTCGATCATGTATGCCAACGCATATATTTGTTGCTTCTCCTGTAACTCATTATGTCAGGAATGAAGTTTAAGAAAATGAAGTGAACTACTCAGTTATTCAAAGTTCTTTAGATTAATTATGCCCAATTATATTATTACCAAAATTACATTTTTGTTAGTACTTAAGGATGTTCCAGTGTGATAAAATGTAATATTCCGTAATTATGATTCTGTCAGAATGTATTGAATATTGCACCATAATAATGTCGATGTAATGATGGAGGAAGAATATCAAGGCGACGAGAATGTATAATATTTTTTAAAGAAGCCATTTGTAAGGCTAACTAGCGATGATTACATTTGACTTCTTCAAAGTAAGTACCTACTTTACAACTTGTCTTTCATAATTTTTGAAGAATACATTTTCATCTCATTTTGTGCCCCAGTTTGGTAATACTACGGAAATATTGGTTTCTTTTCATATTCGACCTCTAGGCAATCGTTCTTTTTCCTATAATTTTTTAAATGAACAAATAAACACTAACGTAGAATAATGTGGTAAATACTCGTTGCTGTATGAAAATGGTTACTTCCTTTTATTTGAAGAACCGAACATGTACATCTTCTAAGTGGTTTCTCAAATAAATTATCTTCGCTGAGTTCTGTATATTCGTAAGCTTACGTTGCTTATGTGGTATATCTCGATAAAACTGTGTACTCGCCCTCAATATATCGTATCCTCGGACTAGTAGCACGAAAAAAAGAAATGGATTTTTATCTTTACTACTTCCACGACAATGTTGAAATTTCATTTTTATTCCATCTATTTTGGACATTATCCATCGTCTTAACCTGTTTAATCACATTCACCGAATTAATCCGAAGCAACGTTTCGGACGTTCTACAATGTCCGTCTTCAGGTATCCGACAGCGCAGGGATTAGAACCGGGGTACTTTGATTCTTGAAAGCAAGGAGGTACTGGAGCCTGGCGATATAGGTGATATCCCCGAATTGTTTTGCGCTATCTTAGTAATAGTACCCCTTTTTCTTAACATCCATAGGGGACGTATATCAATAGAAGATTGACTGATATGCTTAATAGCCAAGTGGATGTACACGGTTTCTTTGATTTTGCGTATTTTCAAGTCGTTTTCTATGGTGATGGAGCCTTGTTACCAGGCATGGTTGGCCAACCATGATTTGAAGGTTTCTGCCTAGCGTACGGCTTTTTGGTGTTCTTTTAATCGCACGGGTCTTCCTGTTTCGCCGATGACCGAATTCACATGGAATGTTGTGTATGTATTTCTCGAGTTTTTGGTTGTCATTAGCTGGTTTCCTCTTTGTCAGTATGCTACTTAATATTGATCTAGAACTGAACACTGTCTTTAATTGAAATTTGTTTCATGATGGACGAGTGTTCAGCGTAGAGTTTCGTATTACCTGAGCATATGATTTCCGCTGTTAGCGAGATATTGAGCAATGCCTATTTTAGTGTTCGTAGGGTGGTAAGAACTGCAGTGGAGATATCGTCCTTTGTGCGTTGGTTTACGATATACTATGGTGTGGAGGCTGTTACTGGATCTGTTGTATCTCAGTAGGGTAACCGTCCGTCTCTTTCTTGATTAAACGTGAACTGTATTGATTGAGGTGTGTCAGGGATTCTTGGATTTGTTCGTTGCCGTGTTGCCATATCACGAATCATTCACATGTCGTATCCGTATGATACGCTTCGTATATTAATCACTGGTGGCCTTCTGTTCGAAATCTTCCATGTAAATTACACTCATCACAGATGAGAGGGGAGAGTCCATGGCCATACCTTCTTTTTGGATGTCGAATTCGTCAGCCTCCCTGAAGAAAGTTGTTTTGAGGCACAAGTTCCATTATACCTCTTACCTCAAGTTCTATCCCTTCCTTCAGGGATCAGTCTTGTTCCAGCCTGGTTCGTGTTGATTTCAGAACTTCATCAACAGGGACATTTGTGGACAAGTTGGTGACGTCAAAACTCTTGAGGCGGTCGGCGAGTGCGAGTTATACATCTTTGATTTTGTTTCACGAGGACTTCGTAGTCCTTATCGCAAAAAACTCAAAGGAGACATTCATCTCGCTATGATAAAAGCATTTCTAACTGTACTTGATAGCGTTTATTAAGTTTTATTTAACAGAATAAAATTTCTCGAGCAGACGAATTGAAAAAAAATGTGCGAAAAATAACATTTTAGTGGTAGGTACGAAGATAAAGTTTCTATTGCGTTTAGTATATGAACTCATCTACATTTCGAGCTTCAATTTCCGATATTGACTGTTTGTGTACTAAAAGAGTATCATTGAAGGTAGGGAGTAGCCTTTAGAGATAAAATATGCCCTGACCTGCCATAATTGTATCGGTTCATGAAATATAAATAAATACCCAAGTAAAATGACAAACGATGTTAATTAAAATTAATTAAAAATTGTTAATTTAAAAAGCTTTCTTCGAGTGGAACTAAGAAAATTGTTACTGCAAACTATTTTAATTTCTCATTTCAAATTTGTAAGTTGATCCACCATAATAAATCTTCAATTGTAATACTTCGAAGTTTCGTTACCCGATTGAAAACGAATATTCTCGAAAACGTTTCTCTGCAATACTTTCTATCATCGACATAGTATTTACATATGACGAACTGTAGTTCGTATATGTATTAAGATCACGAAGATGGAACTACAAATGGAATCCATAGATATTGCTTCCGTTGGCAATCTCATCCACGTAATGTGCATCGGGAACAGAAAACTCATAACACAGAAACGTGGTCAGTTATGTTTCACATTTATTCATATTTAATGGAAAGACGCCGGATGGTCTCAGGTATCGTATTGACCAACGTGAAGGTCCCACATATATGAATATAAATCGTGATAGAAGAATTCGAAGAAAATGTGAGGGGAAAAAGAAGGAAAATCGAGACTACCTCTAGCACATTCTCTAAGCAAGGTTACAGAGGAAAATATTACGGAAGAAAGATCTCGTAAGCTTTCTCCCAGGTGCGCTAAATATTTCTAAACATTTAGTTTTAGACCTTGTAAGGAGACTGAACTTTGTATCGACGCTCACGACCTTTCCACTGCTGCGTTCGGTCATCAGATGATTGTAGTATATAAACAAACGAATTTTATTTTTGTTACGAACGAAACATGAGTTTCTATATACGAGACATACATACATACATACATACATATATATATATATATATATATATACATGAAAATAATTCTATAGAAAATAAAATAAAATATGAAAAAAAATCAGTCTACTTAAAAGATCGTTCAAAATATTTAAATCGGAATGTGATAGTAAACTAGAATATGAACAATTTAGATTGGTGTACATGACGTTCCCAGTATTTTTATATTTTTTTATTCCTGTTAGAATATAACACTAAATTTTAAATTAGAGATACTAATGAAATAAGAAATATTTGTAAGAATGTCTGCAATAAAATATTTGTGTAATGGGATGTAAGAAGCACAATGACTGTTTTAAATAAGTAAAAAAAGAAGGAAAATAATAAATACAAATATTGGGCAGAAATAAATAACCAGTTTGGGTAAGTCAGTTGGATTCTGATTAGAGAACTCCAAATGAAGATCACCGTTTCTCATCCTATTAAGTTTAGGAAAACACTAATCATACACACTATTTTTTTATTGTTTATGTTAATTATATAGACAACGTAAGCTGTTTCACCGCAATAGACTTTTCTTGAGACTCCAGATGTGTCGAATTTTGTAAGATTTTGAGCGATCTAGACGTATGGATGATACAGAAAATGGGGAAAATTATTTAAAATATAAATTTATTAAAATGATTTCACTTTCAATACGATACATCATAAAACCGCAGAATTCCAATGTAATTTTGGATTTCCAACTTTTCAGTATTACGTTTACCGAAGAATATGAAAAATGCGAGAATCAAACGAGCACTTGTGGGCTATCCGCAGAAAAGCAACCGCACCTGCCTCAAGCTTGCAATTATCTTACGTCTTCCCTGAGGCACTGGTAACACCGGTGTTCGAATAGAGGACAATCAGTAAACAGTGGCGAATCGGAATGCGTGCCGCGTGGGACCTGCGCCGCCCCCGCTGCCCTGTCGCGGCCATCGCATGGGTTATGCATGAAGGCTCTACAAACAGAATCAAAAGTCGCCCACCGTCTCCACCGGAACCTCACCTCAGGCGACGAACAAAAGAGCGCCGAACTTATTTCCAATCACGCTATCACAGTTGGCTAAGAGTGCTGTTTCTTTCGAATTTTAAACCAAGTCAGGCAATGGGGATTGCGACTTCTGAATAAAAAGGTTTTAGACGCTACGGCTAATTTAATATATTTTTCTGAAATCTTGTGGTATATATAAATGAAAAAAAAAAAATTGGCACACGTTATTACAATAGTGATGCAGGCTTTCATAGATAACTTAATCAATATTTAAAATTTCTTTGGGGGTATTAAGCCGCGTCGTTTTGTTGTGTTGGCATTAGCAGCGAACATCTTCAGGAGTTACTACGATCCCATGTAGCTGCTAATGCAAACGAAACGTTCAGTTTTAACAAAATGACGACGACGCATAATAACCCGAAATAACTTTTCAATGTTGAACACGTAATTACGTTGGAGATTGCAAGTCAATAAATTATGTTCTCACTTGTATCTCTTCTTAAAAATTACAACTTTCCAAGACGCCGAGGATATAAGTTCATTGTTACTGCCTGCAAAGAAATACTTGTCATCCGCCCCAAAAAATCATTGAAAAACTGCGAGTAGTTAAGGGTATACTTTCTAAACATTACATGTCGTATTATAAAACCTATTCTTCTAGCAAAAAAAGGAAGAAGAAATTCTAAGACATTTTCTTCCGTAAAAGCACGTGAAAATATAAATTTTCAAACAATTTAATGCTATTATGTCGAATCCTTTTATTTTCTGTACATCACAGTAACATCAACCATGATTTCATTAATTACTTATGGGTCATTAATTTTTATTCAGGTATTGAAACGTTTCGTAAATTGGATGACTGGTAACAAAACAATCTATCAACTTTCCGATTCAGCAAACCTAAAATTTGCTGAAAATGAATGAAATTTATATTTAGCAGTATTAAAATTTCAGCAGTAATTAAGCAATTTTAAACTAGCCCTATAAAGAGTTTAGATTTTTTTTTCATTTGAAATATGTAACTTCTAAAATGTGTGACTGCTGATGAACAACGTTGAAGAAGATAACCTGGAGCAAGTATTGCCTTATCTTGGTACGTGAGCAATGGTATCCACGTTTTCAGTATGTTAACATGACTTCAACTGGCCGTCACGTTTCCGGAAGTAAAAAAATAAGCGCTTAAAAGGGAATGTCCTTTTAGCGTTACGTTCCAGAGCAAACTGATGGGACGAAGATTGTACAGTTGCATTCATCATGCCTCTTGGAGCAAAACCTCACGCCATCAACGTTTTTCATCATAACCTGACCCGTGAGTCTAGACGCTAAATGAACAGAAATCCTTCCCCATAACTTCGTGAAAAGATAGTATCATTTTAAGGGAACAAATAAATGAGAATTTTGATATTGCATTCCTGTCCACTCTGGGTGGAGCTCAGAACGTTAATGAGGAATTTGCGTGGCTGCGTGAGTTTTAATTTGTGTGTATGATAAGAAGAGCAGGGAAGCCATTGTGTGGGTCAGGGATGTAACAAGTGGAGTTCATTCTTTTCATTGTGTATCGGAGAGGTTTATGCCATTAAGCTCTGTTAACACTTAACTTCAACTACCCTTCAATAAATCGTATACTTCAATGAAGAGCGGAGTGTGTCCTATTGCTACCTCTATCAAGGACTGTTTCAGAACCCTAAGTAAGCACTACTTCAGTGGAAATACGTCATTGCTCGACACGAGTTATGAACTTCTCGGTGGAGTGTATCATCAATTAACCATTATCTTTAAACTCATTCCGTATAATACAAGATAATAAAAATCTCTCGCTTTATTTTTAAGACATAATGACATGATCCTTCCCATCCTGACCCGGGTTTTTCGCCGGTTTTCCTTCGGGTAGAGGCGGATTTCTTATACAGGTTCTCTAGTCTCTGTCTAGGGGCGTGTTTATTGTAACAATAAATCGTGAATTTAGTGTTATTTCAATTCTTATGATTTTTAAACACTCTACTCAGAATAATCTATAGTTCGATAATAACTCGTTCATGTAAAATAATTTTTTTGTGTTAAAGTACAAACATATTGACATTCTATTAGAATTATAACTCGCTAACTTTTCATCTCATCTAGGAATTTTTGCTAAAATTTTTGAATCCGCCTCTGCCTTAGGGCCCTTGATCTAAATTGATGGGATGGTCCCTTGCTTGCTTCCGCAGAGTAAATTAGTTTATTGTCCTCCACGTTTATACTGCTTTATTGACAATAAATTTATTATTATTACGAATTATACTTGAAAACCGCAGAATCTCCCTCAGTGTGATAAGATCACATTGTAGTAAACTACAACCACCATGGACGAACATAACCATGAATACGAATAGTGGAACATTGCACTGAATAAGGTATGAGACGGATTCACTGAGTATGCTTTGTTCAAAGAACAACCATATTTTCAATACTTTTTTCCAGGGTATGTGAATGCCTTCAATTCACCGTTATTCAGAATTTTTGCACGTTTAAGAAGAAAAGCTTTTTTGTTAAAATTACTTCACTTTTATTTTATTGATATTATTCCCATAGTTAACGAAATCACGCTTAATCGATTACAATATTATTCTTCAAAAATGAACAATTTCCATTTCTGTTTATAAACTATTTTGTTCTTAAATTTTCGCATAACCTTAGCAGTTTTTTTTTCTAACATCAGTTATCATATAATATTAGGTTCAATATATTTTCTAATTCAAACTTTGAAGTTACGGCATGTCGATAGTGGGCATGAACTGGTACAGGAGGAGGATAGCAATTCTTTTCGACATAATGCTTGAGTGTGCGAGTTTTATTGCCTAGGTAACTTATGTTACACATTTTAGTGAAATGTATTTATTATTTTATATATATCCCTTTTTTAACCGTCAACTCTTACTGTCCCAGTTTCTTCATTTCTTCTTCTAACTTTCCCACAAACCTAAAAGTAATTGACGGAAAGCAAACAATATTTCCTATTTTAGGGAGCTCAGTCTATCACGACTAAGTCCGCAACGCTTAGTTTCAGTAGGTTGTTACAGTGCCTTTAGCCCGGCAAGGCTCTGTCTGAACAGAATAACCTAAAAGTGTGTTGAGAATCCAGATTTTGTATAGGCTTTCCGTGGATATGCTGTTTTGCTCCGTAACTTCTAAAATACGGCACAATCAACACGTCGAGAGATAAATAAATACGCACTGGGAAGTGTTGGAGCCACAGTTCATTCAACGTACTAAGAACCGAGTGAACCTTTGTAAACTTGTCATGCTCATCTAATTTTGTTTTTTCACTTTTAGATATCTCAATGTCTTCGAGACGGTTCCGAGACATTGCTTTAGATTCGCTGTCACTGTGAGTATCTTCAGCTATTTCCTAACTCATTCGTGTACGAGTAATCAAGAACATCGTTATCAAAGAAAAACTCGTATATACCTCTCAGCGAATCATCGTGTTTTACCAAATGCTCGACCAAATTCCATTGATAATGTATTTGTAATGTCTTTTGCATCCAATTTTGGAACGTCACTGACAGTGACTTCCTTTGGAATATCACTTGTCTCTCCGCCAAACTAGTATTCTTCCCGCTTTCAGATTTTTCTATTTCTTTAGCTTTCTTCGTAGGTCAATGTCAGTTTGATTTTCTTCCACAACCACATGCTTCTTTTCGAAAAATTTCCTCCCACACATTGTCTACAAAAACCTCCTGCTGATTGATTTTATTCTTACTTTCTTTGTGATTCTCTTCCCCGTCGAAATCCTCATCTTCATGAAACAAAAGATCGTCTTTGTGTTCAATATCAGTTTATTCGTCTTTCTGTCAAACCACCAGCAACTCTCAGTTGATTACCGGATAAATTACTTTTACATCACCAGTTCGATCATCGTCGCAAGAATCACCACCACTCACGGTAGCATTCTCCAGAAAGCCTATAAGTAACGTAGGATCAATTTTATCATCGTTCCCCTCTAGAATATTTGGAATATCTGCCAATGTTAACCTAATAAAATGAATAAAAAGGTTGTTCATCCCCTTTCATGCCCATTGTTGTTTTATGTCGACAATGAAACTGTTCACGACCCTCTACCATTCATGCCCACTGTCGACTTTTATCGACATCAACAATGAAACACATTTAACATTATGAAAATGAAATAAAATCTACAAATTACATGTCACTATCACAGAAACATCTTTCATACTTGATAGGTCATATAGTATATTATCATAAAATACTGAATAAAGGTTGTAAAATATTTACCCCTTTTGCTACGTCATGATGCATCGAAACAGTAAACATAACCACTATCACTGTGAATACACGAGAGGTCGAAATGTGTCGAATTGATTATCTGAGTTCGCAGAAGGTATCTAAATAACATAAAATAATATTGCAGGGGTCCCACAATTTCTGTCCTAGAATTTTTGAAGTAGACGTCGACAAATGCCGAAAGTGGGCAGAAAAGGGTTAATAGTTAGGTTTTACAGGTAAGAAATTTGGTTGAATTTTGCTCTTGTAATGTCCAAACCACTGTTATAGTTGCTATCTGATTGGAGACAGTGGTTTTTGCGATAATACTTAACAAAAGGGGCACCCTAAAGGAGAGAGTATGAAAGCAAGGTCTACGGGAACTGCGCAAGATTATATCAGCCGTCAGAATCACGAAGGGAATACAGAGACATCATATCCTCAGTAACAATAACTGAGGATGCAGGAAAAACTGGAGAAGGATCGGTAAAGAGTATACATGAGACCTGTTATTATATTTTATACATCGAGTCTTGTGGTATACACTCGAGGTACTTTTTGTCAGCAGATAATAGTATTGCACTGCGAGTAATAAAAATAACATCGTATATCGTTGTTTTTCACGTGTAAGATTTTTTGGATGATAAACTGACTTACTTTGACACCCCTGTATCGCACGTTGATACATACGCATGCGTTCATCTGCTTGCATGCAGAGTAAATAATTTAACATTTTTTCATAGGTTCGGCACGAAACAGGCATGATGGTTCGTACTATATAGCATGTTGGATCAAACTCACACATATAGAGGAATGTGATGAATATCTATTACTATCAACGTTAATGCAGTTCTCCACAAGAACCCTACGCTGTTTTCTGTGTTTTCAATACTTTTCATACGTTTGGGTTTACAGAGAGATGTGGAAATACTCGTAAACTAAACTACATGAAATAGAAACCCGTTGGGAAAAATGGAAAATCTCTACAAAAACCTAGTACGATCTTCTCAGTTCCTAAAGGGAGGGATAGAAGTTAGAATTCGAATCAAACCATCTCCATCTCCGCTTCATATATGTAGAACATTTCTTTCCTTCAAAAATTATATGAGTTTCATTATTTACTTAGCGAATAATTTCTTGGCATGTTTTCCGTAGTTTCGCAAACTGTTCTCTGTGTGTTGCCTTGTTTCGTTTTTGTATTTTATTATCACTGTTATGTAGTTTTCTCGTACAATATATCATTTTAAACTTTCCTTCTTAGATTCCAGAAACTTTCTCCTCAATTTGTTCTTTTCTTCCTTTAATCAATTTAGTTCCGCGGTCCTCCAGTGTCCCCATGAGACACTTTCGTGGTATACTGACTCACAGTTTTAAGTAATATTATTTGCTTGAGAGCTATTCTTTTATGTATATTTTTGTTACTTGTGATATTTATCCTTATATATACTATATCTTTAGTTAATTGTATATTTCTAAAATTTAGGTTCTTTAGCAGGTGTAATATATATAACAGTCTCATCTTTTCGAAACAAAACAAATTGAATGATTTTATGATAACTTAAATTATTTCTCAGTTCCACCTCATGTTCGTATCTTTTGATTATTTCTGTAGCATTAAATCGATCAAGTATTCCCTATTTTCTACTTTAAATGTTTTTCATTATTCTATGGTCATTCATTCAATAATTATTATTTTTACACTTAAGAACTCTTATTACTTACGTATTGATCAAAATCTTCAGCCATGGTATTAAGTCGCTCGCATACAACATATATTAAAAAATTAAATCTTGAAATCAATTGCGAGGCACTCAAAGTAATCGAGTGAAGGAGTTGAAAAGATACGAAATGAGAGGGAAGCAGTTTAATAGTGCATCAATTATAAGTGAGAAACTTATAAAACATTATGTAAGGAGATATGAAGGCGATCAAATATTCGGGAGGACAGATTTCCTTAGACCGAGGAAAGTTGATATCTTGGTCCCATACAAGGAATTTTGCTGATCAATATCCTAATCACCAAATAAATATGTCTGACAGACCTGAACATATACGATTTTATTCGAACTCTATTCGATAACAGAGAAGCAAATCATTCGTTCTTCGTGATACATTTATCGGAAGATTCCGTCTTATGCATAGCTATTCATGATTTCGAATCTCACGAATTCTATCGCGTTGTGCGCTAGCGAATTACTCGTAGTAGAGGGAAATTGTCATTTAGTTATGATGTGATCGGTAAGTAGGATTTTTTAAATTTGTTCGTTACGTAAGTCACATAAATTAAAATGAAGTAAAAAAAAAATTGAAAATCAGAAAATCTTCGCGAGAAAACGGCATAAATATGCATTTTTGATACATTCTTGATGAATTTTTAATGCATCGCTGCACTATTTTTTTTACTCTCCGGTTCTCATGGTCGTAGAAAAATATAAAAAACTTCAAAATACTTGTGAATTTTTTGTCGTTATTTATTACATTTTTAGTATAAAAAAACGAAATTCATATATATATATATATTTTGAAATTAGGATTCATTTTTTAAGTATTTATACCGATCAGTTCGATAGTTTATTCATTCACAAGTATTTTGCTTTGTTTATATTTTTCTATGACCATTAGAACCGGAGACATTAAAAAAAATAGTGTAACGATGCAATAAAATTGCATAAAAAAGACACGTTTATGCAACTTTTTCGCGAAGCTCCAGTCCGATATTGCAAAATTTTTTGTTTTGATTTCATTTTAACTTATGTAATGATAAACATTTTAAAAAATCCTACTTACCGATTACATCATAACTTGGCTTTTTTAATGTTTAATTCCCCTCTACTAAATTACTACTTTAAGTGAAAAACATGTTACATTACCTTCTTCATATTATTTAGTGCTCTTCAATTAATTTATGATTTTGAAAATGTGTTGCTAAAAAACAAACAAAACATGAAGATATATGAATATTTTTTCCCGAGGAGAAAATCAAAAATAGCATGTAGATAAATGATTATTTTAATCAACAATAGCTAAACCCAATTTTTCCAAGTCATACATTGTTTATACAAAAATCTGGAGTTTGCCTCACTCAACTTTCCAATTACAATTCATAACAAAAACTCATGGCACTAAAAACCCTACATAACACTAAAAATTTAAGAAAAAGGAAAAAAATTTCTAAAACGAGAAAATTTTATATTATAAGTAATAAACAAGATGATATATTTCTAAGATCAATCTGTTGCAAAATATTTATCATCATAGTACATGGCATCCTAAAAATCATAACATTTCAACTATAGATTGCATAAATTATCTTCCACATTAAACTCCTTGGAATAGCCTTATTGACAGATCAAATAAAGCACCTTCGGGAACAAAACTCTTAACATACAAACATACATACACACACACATACGACATTGGACATCAATGCCAAAATTTGAAAATAGATTCTCCTGGAGCCAATTCACAAAGATCCGAAACGATCTCAAACTTATTTTTTCGACCGGTTACAATACTTTCCTCACACACTGTAATTGGAAAGTAGATTCACGAATACACTCCGAGCTAGGGAAAAATTAACGAAGTATTGTATAAATAAGAAAACAGAGAAAGAAGTTGAATCCATGATTGAAAACCGTAATGAAGCAACTATCTGTTGCGACGGCGTCCGTGATGCACAGCTGCAACCTCTCCGTTAGAACAAATTTAATTCCGATCCATAAAGGTGCTTCGGTTTCGCAATCGTAGTGTGCCGCACGGCAAACACAAGGACGATATGGAACTCATATATGGTACTCGGAGAGATCGTAGAATACACCATATGCTATAGTGGAAGTAGCTCTTCTGGTTAAGAAGCATTGAACACGTGCGACCACAGTATCGCTTGATCGAAGAGGAGGTTGGATTCAAATATTTTATAGCCACTGTTGGAAACAATTTTGTTTTGAAAACTAGAATCTTTGCTCACACCAAATAAAGGACCGAAAAACCTTGAAAATATTCCTGGTTCTCATAAGTGAACTCATCCCGCGCTGCCATGGAGTTTAATTAATCTCTTTCCGGCCACTTCACACTTTCGCGAGTTCAATAATAAATCAAGGGAAGATAGTCAAATTATTTGTTGATATTTATACGGAAACAGAATGCGCAAACCGCCTGCCATGAGAACACTTATGCTCAATGAACTGCTGATCCGCGAAAAGTCCTTTCACGCAAAAAGCGTGAGTTTGTTTGCGAGCGACTGGTTAAAAATTTATATAGTGCACTGGCTCGTTCAACTGTGTCAAAAACTTTCACCGAGTTTGACGAAGCCCCATCAAACTGTGTGGTTTTGAATACAGCACAAAAGAAAATTTCCAAGAATTCATCCACCCATGCTAATATATAAATGCGAAACGCGGAAGTGTCTCTGTCTTATCACGACTAAAACACTGAACCGATAGAGAGGAAATTTCGCAATAAGATACGTTACACGCCCAGGATGAACACAGATTAACTTTAATTTTTTTAATGTGTGATAAGAAAGATAAAAATAGTTTTTGACATAAATCACGATTTTAAAAAAAAGTCGATAACCGGGAAGAGAGTTATATTTGCCTACGCCGCCCAAATGGTTAGTGATAGATGAGAACTATGAATAGCAATATTGTTTGCCCTAAAGAGTTCTACAAAAAAAATTTCCGTTCAGCATATATCTATCACAAAAATTAACCTAAATTATGTATAAATCTTTATTAAAATTATGTTTTAAAAACATCAATTTAAGACCGTAATTTAAGAAGAAAAAAATCAATTATCATCAAATATAATGCATTATTTGTTTTGTGCATTTAACAAAGATAAAAAACGCCTTTAAATAGTAAAATTTATCCCGTATTTAAATCGTAAATAGTTTAGATTTTAAAAGAATTTTAATGAAATGCAGTCGCGTCATGCCTTGGAAGCGAAAATTCGACCGGCAAAGGTGACTCCCCAGAAAAGGTGTGTACAATCCAATTCTGTATTAACTTGGCATTATTATGAATTTGAAAAATTAGGATGCTAAACGTATGTTTTTAAAAACCAGTAAGAAAAAGTATTTTGATCTTACAATATAGATAGATTAATCATGTTCCGTCGAATGAAAATGGGAGACGGGACCGGGATTCGAACCCGGGACCTTGAGCTTTACGCGCTCATGCGCCTACCGACTGCGCCATCCCGTTCGCCTCTCGGGCCCGTCTACCATTCTCATTCAACTTGTGAAACCCAAAGACCTCTGAGGTGGTCTCGTAGAGNAGTAATAGGTTACTCAAAGAAAAATCCTGGGTAATGCCGGATAATCAGCTAGTTACTGTATATCAAAAGAAGGAACAAATTCTTGAGGAATGGGTTACACTGTCTCTAGTTTTGAACCCACATTGGAAATAATATTTCTTTTCAGAACTCTCTTATAAACGAAAGTTTTCATTAGAAAATGGACTACACATTTAGAAATTCATATCACAAGATAAAACATTACACTATATACTTCGTCAAATATAAAGTCGCGACAGACCGGGACTAGAACTCGCCAGAGCAGGAGGTTCTGGGTTCGAATCCCGGTCCGTCGCAATTTTCACCTGGCCTTTGACGATGCATATCACTTCACACTATATTTTTAACATAAAAAAATTAATAGGAAAATCGCACTTGACAGTTTAAATTATTGTATTTTCCTGGGTTTTTATGTAGATACATGGTACAGAAGATCGAAATAAAAGATTGAAAGACATTAATCACTTAAAATTATGAAACTTTGAAATAAAGTTATCTAGTGATGCACTTTCACGACTAACTTGGTCAAAATTTAAAAATACTTTCGGGGTTCTTTGTAGCTCTTTACTACGTTCTTAGTAGCTTCTGATGATATTGACTGCAAATGCCAACGAAACGTTGAGTTTCAACAAAATGACGATGCGGTTTAATATCCCGAGAGAATTTTGAAATAAAGATATTTATCGTTAATTATGGTTTGTTAAAGGAACGTCTAGTTCGAATTTGGATCCAATAAGCACTCTGATTAGCGAGAAGAAAAACATACGGAAGATGATCATTTTAGATAATCCAATGGGTCATTGTAATATTTGTTGGAAGATTTGAATGTCATTCGTATCCGCGGGGTTTCGTTTAGTACCTAGCAAACAGAGACCATAATCTTTCTGTAAGTTTCAAGGGGAGTTAACTACTGATGGGGGAGAAAAACATTCCGAAATATTTTTGCTTAGGGTCAACGAAAGTTGCCTCCGATCCGTCCATTCCTCTTTTATTTTTTATCGAAGTGAGCAGATGTTACGGTAAAATTAAAAGGCGTGTAAGGTATATTACAGCTCCATGAGGGGTCCATGTGTGCAACGATTTCGCATTTGGGCCGCGGACAATCGCGGTGGGAGGGCGACGGGGAAAGCGACTGGTGAGGAGGCGGCGCCGTTGGAAGTAGGCAACCTTATAAGGTCTCCCACTTGCGGCCTCGCTAGTGCAGCGCGTCGCACAGTAAGCGCCGCTGGGTACACCTGGCTCTCCTGGTATCTCCTTAGACAACAGCAGTATGGGGTGCGTTTCCTGCTAAGTAGAGAGTGAGCAAGTAATGGTGCTGATGAAACCAGCTGGCGCATAAGAGCACACTTTTGATGGTAAATCTAAATAAACAATGTACGATTATATGTAAAAAAAATTTTAATTGGTTAAGCCATGTTTTAACTTGCTCATTATTTTCAAGGAGCGTTAAATTATACCAATTTCATAAATAAAATGTCAGTTATATAAATTTTCGTATTTTAATGTTTTTATGTGTCTGCATTAGCCCACTTTGGACACACACAGGATTATATTATTCATAACATTTTGTTTTCAAAACTAGTGCTGACAACTTCTTGTACGTATAATAAATAGAGATTGCAATTAACTATGTTTGGAAAATGCGCATACGCATACTGTACGTAAAAAGAAAGTAATATTCTACTTTCTACGGTTGACAATGTTTATATATGAATTGGCAAGTTGTAAGGTTAATGAAAAAATTAAGAGTAAGCAAGGAAAGAAAAATCGAATCACTTTCTTCAAGTATATGTTTTAAATAAAAGGAACACATATTTCAAGAAACTGTTTCGGCTTTTTCCTTCGTCAGTCTCGTAGATAATGAAGTGATTTTTCTTACCTCGCTTTACGTTGACAGAACGTTAAATGGAAGGAAAGAAAAGTAAGAAAAGTAATTTAAATTTGAATATACTGTTGTTATTAATGAATAAATATGTAGTATATTTATTGATAAATAAATTAATATGCTACAACCATATTAAAATATTCGAACTACTTAGGGTTACTTCTTATCACAATTAAGTTTCCATTCTCGCGTCAATTTCTTGAAAGAATGCGGCCATAGATGAAGTCATTCAATAAAAGTTATTGACCAAGTGTTTCAGTAAATACTGAGTTCCCACGATTTCACTGGTGTCAAGTTTTGATTTCTTTGCGTAACTGATCTTCGAATCTGCATTAATATCTACTGAAAATGAAGGATTTATCATCCAATGGAACAGTGAATCAAACAACACATAATAAACAAAGTAACTGTTATGCAACAATAACTAAAGTGGTGCTCATTTGTTTAAAAAAATAAAAAAACAAAAACAGGAAAATTGAGAACGACATTTTACCATAATGGTCGTGGAGAATCTACAACACATTAATTTCGAAAATTCAAATTTCTCTTCTATACAGGATGATTTTAACTAACGTGTACAAACTATGGAGGTTGATACCTGCGATTTTAAGAAACAATAAGATCTAATACACGATGTCCGGAAGTTCATGGATTCCTCCCTAGAGGGTGGTACAGGTATAGCTGTAGCACACACATCCGCCATCTCTAACTGTACTGCGCTTATCTGAAACATTTTTTGTTCGCTCTAACTTTTTTACTGAGTCACTGAGGTTCGGAGTAGAGTGGCATGGTGTTTACATACGGAGGGGCGAATGGCAGCGGGCGGAAGAGTGCAAGGCTGTGTCGGGAAACATATCCCCGCCGACTACAATTGCAAACAGATTGTAGTCGTGAAAAAATAATTTAACCTTCGACGCATCACTCTGCGGGCCACATGATTCATATTGGTTATTCTTTATATATTTTCGGGTCTCTCCCCAAATAATAATAATAAATAATAAATTTATTGTCAAAAACAGTACAAACTGCGTATTACCACGTGGAGGACAAACTAATTTACTCTCCGGAAGCAAGCAAGGGACCATCCCATCAATTCCGATCAAGGGCCCTAAGGCCTGTCTCTTANATAAGATAAAAAGTTAGCTGCGAGTTATAAAACTAGTAATGAACTGTTATGCCACATACATTTTTAACAACTTTATTTCAATACAACAGATTATCACTAGTGATGGTTACTAGGTATATTTTAATGACAAGCCCATCGCCTAAGACCATTTCATATAAGTACATATCACTTATTTTAAATAGTCTTATAGTATTCTAGTGAAAATGTTCAATTTAGAAAACAATGTAACGATATACAAATATTCAAAGCTTTATATAAAACTTTTGAAAGCAGCGTAACCTCGTTACATTAATGTCTTGTTAATAGTTTTATTTAATTTAATAGTCTGTGTTAACAGAATTTGTTAATAATTGGTGTACACGATTGAATATTGGGAAATGTATTGTAAACATGAAACAAATAAATGCGAGATTTGGGAGAATATCATTCGGGAGTCTTCTGATACCGATAAAGGAGTGCGCGTATTTAGAAAATGCGTTGAAGTTCAATTAATTGCATTCAAAATGCGAATTTAGTGCTCCGTGTGCTTTTTATCGATACCCATATTTATGTACGTCGGAGTATATTTTTAAAAGGATTCTCAAAATTGTCACCGCCCAAAACAGTAAAGTAAAATACGCGCCACTGCACGAGTTTTTTGATCAGAATTGATCTTAGACAGATCACTCTCTTTAACTTACACTATATTGTACACTATTTCTGTCGGGTGTTCAGGCATGAACGATCTCTTTCACTTAACACTCCTGTAAACTTCTGTCTTACAGCTAGCTGATTTTATGAAGGACTCCAGGATTACGAATGGGCGGGACAAGGGGCATCTAACGGATTCCTCAATTATATTTTCCTGGAAATTTATGTCATTGTTTGCTTCTTAATAATTTCCTGTTATGTCCTTAATGTGCTCATTGCGGTCAGATGTAACATTCAGAAAGTGTTGGGATATTACATTAAATTCAATGGAAGTCAATTTTCCTATTAACTCTTCCTACATTAATCTGTTAACTGAATCGGTGTGTGCAGACATTTGATTTTACCTGCACAAGAAATGATAGTATGAAGAGTAAAGTGTGAAAAAAGGATAAGGAGCAATATGAATACTGTTTAGTAACAAGAACAAATGGTTTAATGACGTGCCATGAAATAAATGAGAAACAATGATAATATACTGGCTTTCCAAGAGAGCGTTTTGATGACATGGTATAAAATGATCTTGGAAATCAGTTGAGTTGATTGTAGAGTAGACGTGGATCGGTGTCTTGTTACCAGAGCCAGCGATTGACGAGCGATGATATCGTGGTCGTAAGTGCCTTCTGTAGAATAGAAGCGAGGGCTTGTACTTGCGACAATATCGGCTAGTTTCCGACCCACAATGGCAGTGGTGTGATGAAGGGGCTAGATGCCAGGTTGACTCTTCGCAAGAGATGTCGGTGTTCTCAGCTGAGCAGCTGGCGAGAGAGTGCCGAGTAGGTGTGAGCAAGTAGTGTTGTTCACACAATGCAGAGCGAGAGAGTGCTGGCATGGCGCCAGATGATGAGTACGTGAGCAAGTGATGTTGCTCACGTGTCGCTGAGCGAGCAGCAGGCGAGTGCCTGCTAGCGGTTTGGTGAGAGTGCTGCCTAGTTGACTGCATGAGTGACTACTCACCATGGAGGTGGTGGTGTTGTCTGCAGAGCATCAGACGAGAGTGATGTCTGATCCGCTCAGCAGCGGGCGAGAGAGTGAGCTGCTGACTGCTCTACCACCTGAGAGCGAGCGAGTGACTAACCGTCCGACCATCCCCGCGATGAGTAAGCACCTGGCTAGGCTCGCAGTGCAAAGACTCACACCGCGAGCACGAGCCGGCGCTAATCGGAAGGCCGGACGCCGCGACGGCTGACCGATTCAGGCGGGACGTACCGCCCGAGCACAGAGTTCACGGCTGAGATGCTTCACTGATATGACACCTCAAAAAATGTCAGAGCACGGTGTATAGCAGACATAACGTATTCCACAAGTCAATATTTACAAGAGACTAGTAATAAGCATTCTTCCTTAACAAAAAAATTATAAACGTTTTTTCTTTACAAAAGACCGTGAGTAAGTATCAAAGATATAAAAATATCATAACTATCAACGAGTTTAGAGTACATCATCTCGTTCAGGATCTCGTGTTCTTGGGATGAGGATAGAATTGTTTCATGAACCCAGTAAAGACTACAATATGAGTATGACAATAAAGTTTTAGTAATTTGTGTCACATAGGTTAACATTTGAGTCACACGTGTTACCATAAGAAAGTAACATTTGTGACACTCCAGGTTATTTCCAATCAACTTCCTGTCACTGAAAATACTTAACTTTAAATGTTGTTAAGTATTTTAAATAAACTAGACATTCCATAGTAGTACAAATCAATTTTTAAATAAAAAATGAAAATAGGTTTAGACAAATAACGGCGGTAACAGTTGTGACAGCTAATAAAATACTCTCCATGATATTCTCCTGAACACGTCCTTACACAACGAGGTTCCAAAACCAACTGAAGGTTAGTTGCTTAGGATGTTACAGTCGCTTCCTTCATTGTTCACCAAGAGGAGCACAGATGCCGGTAAGATTTGTGACATGATTATTGTAAAAAATTGAGGGACAAATCTTAAAAAACTTGTAAAACCTCCGAACAATTTTTTGTTCAACAAATTTCTTTATTGGAATATATATTTTGAATTCATTTACTCTTCCAAATTTTCTAAACCCTTTTTTCGTTAAAAAAACTCCCTTTCTACCAAGCAACATTACACTAGGGACAGTCACATTTACGACATTTTTATCATGATTCCACTTTTTTCTATAAATCATTGTGGAGTACTAGAAACAACATGTTAGTAGCAAACTGTTAGTATGGGTGGATTGTTGCAATTAAAAGTGTAAAACACCAAATACTTTCATCTTCGGATTTGTTACAGACAAAGAACTGTGTAACGGCAAATTTCTTAGAATTATCCTTAACCCTGACCAGCTAAAACTAGAGTGATTTAAAAGAAGAGGATCTGGAGAAATATTCCACTATTTACAATTGGTGATTAAATTTCTTCTCTCTACTCTAAAACTACCTTCTCCGCCACTAAAAGAGAAATAGGAATAAATTTCCTTGCCACGAGGACAATTCTTCGTCTTCTATGATTCTTGCTTAACAAATTGATTACAGATGAATCTTTTCTGAAAGTCTCTGAAGACATTGTTTATTTTCTACTTTCAAATGTCATTCATTAGTCATGTACATTTGATTTTTTGCAAATTATAACAATGAAATAACCGTGCGCTGTAAATGCGGCAATTCCTAACAATGACTGATAAAAGACGACAAAAAAAAGTATTTAAAATGGAATCGAAAAAGTTATGATAGGTTATTTTTCCATATTCTGATTTTAAAGGGGTGAATTGAAGTGAAATATATCAGTTCTGTTCGTGATTGTAATTTTGGGTAATTGAAACATTAAAAAAAACAATTTATGAGTTTCTTGATATTTCATTCCTAATTGGGTGAAATGGGGTAGAAATATTTCCACGCCAATGTTGCCCACTCTATATCACCACTCCTATCTATCCTAAACTCCTGCAAATTAATTAATACAATTTCAACCTCTGTTTCCATTATAAAACATATCTAATTTTGTCTCATTTTCGTGGAGGATAATAATTGTATTTTTTATTTCGTATTTCCATTTTTTCTGAATTGGAAAGCAAACATGGCTTGAATTACTTTTACAATGAATATATAAACTTAGATCTCCGGAAGCAAAATAAATGTTAATTGCTTAGTATTATTTGCGTCAAATCTCCAATTTGATGTAATAGTAATGTACATTTTTGAAATGCATTTTTGAGCGCTAGAAGAACGAGCACGAATAAGGATATTAAATGAGACAATTTTTTTTTAATCACCATGTTTATCGAATCTCCACCTCTCCCAAACGACCTACGCATGCGGTGTCGGGATCTGGGTGACTGACGAGGGCGGTGAGACGGTTTCTCGCCAGGACCTCAGAAGCAGAGCCCAGGTTTCTCGCGCCTAGTTGGATGACATAACACTTTCACGTCTGTCGAGTTGTTTTATTGTTAGTTTATCTACTCCTATCGTCAACCAGCCCTGGTCTCCCCTACATGCTCTTCATGTATTGAGTAAGCACGGATAAAAATATGAGGGCTTGAAATTCAATAGACGATGTACGGTTTATATAATTACTCAATGCTCTATCGTTATCGTTGGATTGTATTATCCAATTCCAAATTTTAACGAATCGATTAATGCACTTCGTCTACTAGTTATCAGTACAATATTATCTGGTAATTTTATGGAGGGGTGAATTGTATTGTAACGGTAGTTGGCTTTCGTGTGAAAAATTGGTAAAAACAACTAACATGGAACGTGCTAGCGGAAAAAGTCGCAAATATGAAACTAATGAAAATATGTTGAAACATGAATGGAAATTCTTTTGTAAACTCCTTGAAGGCATTTGTATTTTTACATTATTTCTTTACATAGTATGATTTGGTTCATAAATGTTTAAAACATTTTCTTGAGCAAAACAAGAATCATTTAATCCCAATTGGCT
Source organism: Laupala kohalensis (assembly GCA_002313205.1). Classification (NCBI taxonomy): domain Eukaryota; kingdom Metazoa; phylum Arthropoda; class Insecta; order Orthoptera; family Trigonidiidae; genus Laupala; species Laupala kohalensis. The sequence continues at coordinate 262,180 of NNCF01128035.1, forward strand.
CATTTAAGAGAGTAGGGACTACTGAGGCCCATACCGTTCGTTTAGAAATCTAAAAGAATTTAACTTAAGTTATTATGAGAAGTAAGAAACTATTATTTATTATGAATTCTTTTCATTGGCTACTTAAGCGCAAATTATTTTCATTTAATTTATCTCAGATTACATAGATCTGGAAATAAGTTCATAAATCTCAATTGCCCATTGCGTATTTACGACAATAATTACATTCATAAGTAGTTGTACTTAATAGGAACCTTAACAGCTGGTCCTCGGAATCTTCGAGAAATAATAAATTTAATTTTAAAGTTTGTGAATATTTTATTCGTATTGTTTATGATGAATCAAATTTACCATTTTAACAATTTCCCTGCACCGTGGAGTCTAAGCATAATCACTAATATAAAAATGAATTAGGTAGAATTTCGTGATATACTGTTTCCAGCCTTCCGTGCTAAAGAGGTCGCACAGATGTTCGAGCGGAAAGAGTCGACAATTGTTGGATTCTAACAAAAGGCAGTATCTGGAATGTCCTCATTTGAACCTTCGTGGATAGGTCAGGTACATCAGTGGATACATTTACTTAATGAAAATGGCGTCCCCAAATGAGATCATGAGGAAATCAGGACAGTGTCTAGACGCTTCGACCGCATGACCTAGAGGGTGGTTCTACTCCGAGGTTCCTCTGTGAACTCAGAATATTTCCGCAAGTGCAAGGCTATCCTCTCTATGCCTCACAGAACCACGAAAGGCATTCATTAATTACTTATCAGTACATCAATAAAAATATAATAAAAAATTCAGATCTCCTTTTCAACTAAAAAAGTTACATCTAATATATTAAATGACAATATTTTGTAATTATTAAAAATAAGTCAAACATTTTGAAACGCACAAAATCTAACGTTTAACTTTTCTTTCTTGTTCTTCTTTAAAATGTTTGAACTTTCGAGCATACCTGAATCACTATTACGAGAATTATTTCTCAGTAATGATCTTCAGGAATTGTAATATTTAAACATTTAATGGTGTTATATCGAATGAAAATAGGAGACAGGACCAGCGCTCGAACTCACTCATTGAAAATGACTCATGTTTCCATTTCTCATGGCAATATTTGAATCAAAATGTATTTCGTCCTAATCATAAAAAACCGTTAACAATTGAATGTTTATTTCCTGGGGATCCTTGGGAATACTGCAAGAAGTATTTACGTAAAGAATTTGTACCTCATTAGCAATCTCTTTAATTACGCCACCCTTCAGTGCGATAATAGAATAATAAAGAACCCTTTATGATGGTATGTTCAGATATATTAAATTACACGTATAAATTTACAATGCATTCCATTGTAAATTTAGATATTTCATTGTTATTTATGAAATAATCCATTAATTCTGTTTATCAGTAGATGTGATGAAATATTTGCAGATTTTAAATTTTCCCTGGATATATGGAAAATATATTTGTTCATAACCTTCTTTTATGTTCTAAATAAATAAGCACAGACATCGTGCAAAATTTTATAATATTCACATTTCTCGTTTTCGGGCAGTTTGTAGAGAAGGATTGACGCAAAACCACCTATCGATAGTACTGTAATTCAGTGGTTCTCCAAGTGTGGATGCTACCATGGGGGAGAGGGATTTTGTAAAATTTTCAATGCTATGAAATTGAAAAAGAAAATATTTTTGAAGCAAAACAATATAGCTTATGACTTGCCTATATTAAATTTTGAGAATAGTTAAATTGTGTTTTTAGAACATGTGTAATATAATTTTAGCTAATAAGCATTTAAGACTTTTGAAGTTCAATTATTTCTAATAAATAGTGTTGAAACAGTTTAAAACAAATTCTCAAATATTGTTCTTTGTGTAAGGTTATTTGAGTATCTATAAAATAAACCATGTAGGGTTACTATTTATTGTACATTAAACAAAAACTGAGAGAAAGCCATGTCATGCTTGAAGTGTCTCACTCTCAAAGAATCAAAACTCAGTATACAATGAGGAAGCCTCCAAACACCCTGAACCTCACCATGAAAGAATTATTTATCGTAACATTCCTGTGGCAATGTCCAAGGCTTCTATTTCGGTATAGGTCTCTAATCACACGGGGGAAGGAACAGTGGATACAGTAGTTAACTGGAATACTTGCTATTCTTACGACTTGTGTGTTCGGGTATGTGATTTTTATGTTGCAAAGAAGAAATTTTGCAAAATTAAAATTCCTTACATGTCTCGCATTATCGTGGAAAAAATGGTACCTTCGACTTTAACGGGGAACGGTGTAACATTCTGTGATTAAAGAACAGATCTTCAATATTTGAAATATTGGAAATTAATGTATATCAATTCAGAAAAAATAAACACAGATTTATGCAATACAAATGTAGATTTCATATAATAATGGAAGTTGAGTATTGAGAAAATTTCCATGAAACAGGGTGAAAAGGTAAAAGTTTTTCCTAGATTTCAGTGACATGCTTTGCCTTGAATTTAAATATTTAATCAAGTGCGTTATTGTTCTAAAGCAAGTTCCTCATTGTTTTAGAAATTAATGGCATTTAAATATATTTTCCTTTATCGGTTCAAATATTAATTCCCATTAATTTTATTTATAAGTAAGTATTTTTTCGCGTAAAATTCGAAAAAAGAAATAGAAGAAAAAATATATTCATTTTCTTCCATATCCTCACAAATTATCGAAATTTATTTAAGAATCAATTTCAGCGGGAAAGCTTTTTCATTTTGTTTGGAAGAAGAAGTTATGCAAATAACTTTATTTTAAGATGCCTCAGAGTATTGAAATGTGAAGACGTGTAGTTGATAAAAGGTATACTCCAAGACTTCGTGGTAATGACGTTCAGTTAACTAAAGATAATTTAACTGTTCACTCAGCGATTAGTTTGTTTGCTTTAATAGAGTAATGTTTAAATTTCGTTTCCAGCGTCTCGACCGTCAATGGTTTTCTTCGAATTTCATAATATTAACAGATTTTGCATGACTCAGGATTTTCTAACTGAACATCCTGTTTCGTGCAGACAAATACGGTATGATACGTTGACGAAAATTTCAATTTAAAATTACTTTTCCACTCAATACTATTCTTATTTCAGTTATTATTCTAGTAGTTACGTATATCTTATTCAATGTTTCTGTATATAATTAACATGCATTTCCCTGTTTAAAAGATGAAACAAATTTCCATTTTGTAAAATTTTGGACATGCAGAAATCAATGTTACAATCTCTTTTTCCCTTATACACCTTTATTATGGGATAGTTAACGTCGACATTAAATTCTTGAATAATGTATTCAAGTATTCGTTATAGTAGCATCCTTTCCAAAATTTATGATTGTATTACTTAGATCCAAACTGCACTCATGCAATTTGAAAATTTTAGCTATATTGTTAATTATTTCGGAACGTATCAAAAACTCGGATATGAGTATAAAGAATTTAAGGGTACATGATGGAATTTCTTAAGAAGAATCCGCAAGTAATTTATTCGTTTACTCTATTTGTCGACTAGTTTTTAATGAACCGAAGTATGGGGTGGGGGATGGGAAAATATGTTGGGTTGCCGGAAATGATGGTGCCGAACCGAAATTGGTCTGATGTAGATGAGGTTAACTCTTATCGAAAAACTCATTGTTCGACCAAGCGGAGATATCAAACTGACAGTTTCCTGTTATGGACTACACTCGGGGGGGGGGGGTGAATACAACTCCTGAAGTCAAAGTAGGAGGTCCCAGGTTCGAGTCCCGGTCCGTCGCAATTTTCACCTGGCCGTAGACGATGCAAAAATTCACCATTATAATTCACCGATTGGAACACGAGGTATGTATATTTAACTGTGACGTTAATTGTTCCGCATGTCGAGTAATTTTACTTTCCAAACTTGATTTATGTCAAACTTTACTTTTCTCTCATTCATATTACATCTCATTTCCTTTGTCCTGGTCCACTCCCTCCCAAAGTAAATCCCCTTTCCTCTTATACTTCCGAAACTCCCAGGGAGGAAAACTCATCTCCTTCCTCGTCTTCATCTCCTGTACAGGGGCAACGACTTAAATAAGATGGGCATGTTCCGCGTGCACGCCACCATGCCCACAAAATATGAAACGCGGAAGAAAAGTGAATTTCCGCGCTTTGCGTTCCCTCAGCTCTTGCCCCCTCCTCCTCCTCCTCCCCCTCCCATTCTACATCTCTCTGTCGTTTCCCATTCCGCACCTTTACCACCTAGTCCGATCCCGCTTGAAGTCTTGTCGCCAGAGGCGATTTATTTTCCTTTCGGGGGCAGGCGTCCGTGTCACACCTTTGCCAAGCGCGCTGTTTATGTGCGCATATTAACTTCTGTTGCTCGTGGTGCTACCAAGCGCAGCTTCCCTCCTACGACACACCTTCAAATTGCTGCTGGTTGCCGCTGGAAGAACGGAGGGAAAAATACTGTCAGACTTGGACGAAAAGTTTGGTCTGCCTTCATTCAAACAACTTATCGTGGAGTGAATGGTAGTAATTGTGTTCATGAAACCATTGCATTAATTCGGTGACGTTTCAACTTCAGTGAAAAACATTGTAGTAGTAATGACATTTTGGTACAACGCAGAATCGTGAGGAATTTTTTTGGCATATAAAGATTTGTTAAACTAGACTAAGAAGTTCCTTATCCAATTAAAATTAAAAACGTGTTCTCAGACTAAGTGGGACTCAATCATATTCACCAAATATTCAAGGTCTACTTGGAGAAAACGCAAAGATCTGATAGAAAAGCAGCTAAAATATATAGCACATTCTTTTTCTATTTTTTTCTTTTTATTGGACTCAAAAAACGTATTTTTCCTCTGCGTACATATATTAAAACTAGTCTAAAAGACTGACCATTAATTTTTCTCCATAAATTCGTATCCTACGTACTTATCAACTAAATACCATCCAATTGTGTCCTTTCTAAACGTCTCATTTACTAACTTCACAATATTCTGTTAATCACACTGTACACTACACAAGATCATGTGCTTTGGCGCTCTTCAGTCTTCAGTCTTCGGACTTCGAATTTGATTTATATAATAAACATTCTGGATGTTTTTTATTCTCTTTTTTAATCGACAAATGTATTTCGTCTGTTGTATGAAATTCTTTTATATTGTTTGTGAATTTTTTGTTATGCGTGAACGGCCCTTGTCTAAATGGTCAAAGTGTAGGGAAGGTTTATTTTACAATGTGAATTCAAGCAAAGATACTAAGGTACTCGGCATCGAAATCTTAAGTATGTGTTTTCTTTGTTTCTATGCCATTACATTACCATTATGACGTTACATTAATTAATTAATTTTCAAATTTAAAATTTGACACAATTTCAAGCGATATTGTATCAAAAATGTACACAATCTCAATCGGTAGGAAAAATATTGCATGTTTCAAATTTACATTACATTTTCTTTTACATTAAGTGTATTTTCTTAAAAAAAAACAAACAGGTTGACTACCTCTTCTAGCAACATCTCGGGTAGTTGAGGAATAATTTTCACTTCAACGACTTCACAGAAGATGAATCATTTCCAGATGGTAGGAAATTCGCAGGCCATGAAAACAGCTTTTCAATGAAACACATTTCCTGTTCGTGTCCTTTGATGGGATTACGAACCATAGAAGTATTATCCGTCTATATGTGTTAAATCAAGCAAAGCTCTCTTTTCAGTAGCTGTCTGGTAACTTCATTCGAACGCTAATTCAAAATTAAAGAGGAATATGTGATTGGAGAATAATTCAATGGTTAAAAAGTAAAAAAAAAATGGAGATGTATGGTAACTTATGCTCATAATATCAACGTATTGTACATACAAATTTTTCACTATATCATAATAAGCATTAATAAAAGTAATACTTGTGCATACGAATAAAGTTATGTGGATGAGTACCTCGCAAGTGATTACACAAAATAGACAGAATTACGTTGCAGGTTGAACATGAGTCCATATTTTCAGTAAAGGCGTCCATACCCAGCCTGATTCCCAAATAATTAAATTACCAGATAAATTTTATGATATTTTCTTCATATTTTTTATTTTTTTGTTTACATTTTTTTAATTAAGTAATTTCCCAAAAATAACTTAACGACCCAAATTATATCCAACCTACTGAAAGCGTCGTGACTCATGAGTAAGTAAATATTTTCCTCCAAACAGATGTAGCAAAAACTTTGTGAGATAAGTAGCCATCTATTCCTGGATGTGGTGAGTTTATAGAGTTCTGGCTTTGGTTCCGAGATTTATCTCGTTATAATCACTAGGTTCTATGTAGTAGCATGAACATTGTCTTCTTGATCAAAAACAAACAAAGTTTAACACAATTTTCAAGTTCTATTTTTAGCTATTGAATTGGCTACTATCGGATTAAGTATAATTAGCACATTCTCTACCGTAAGATTAGTTAGAACTTCATGTGTATTATAGTTTGGTTTATAACTAAAGTAATTGTAAATTGAAAGTTTAATTTGTGAAATTAGTTTTTGAATAGTAAAGTAGAATGAAATTTAAAACATATGTATTTTACTTGATAAAACATATTCTTAATTTATTTTATTATTCTCTTCATGACTTTTATTATTTATCTAATCGATGTTGAAAATTATCTCGAGAAGGAGAGTATAAAATTGTTTCATGTGAGAAAAGGGAAGAAGTTGCGTCAGAGAAAATCTTTACATGCGTTTTGCAATACACACAGTTAGTGAGTATACATGAATCAGACTTACACAATACAAAATAGCGTAACAATTTAAGTAATCGACGTGATGATATTCGTAAGAGAGTTTTCAAGCTTTTTAAAATTATTTTCTTCTTTCTACCTTGTCCATTTTCTTCTTTCTACCTTGTCCATGAACTTGTAACACTAGCTCTAAACCTTTCGATCAAACTTACTGCCTGGTATGAACTATTATGCTGAAAAATGAAACTCGCCCTTCTATTCTATTCTGGAAATCTGGCAATCTCGAGTGCATTTGTATTCCTCAGTGACGAAAGGCTCACTCAATATTTTGGATCTTTGCTTTGGATTTAAGATGTTCTCAGATACAATACATAAACACGCGCAAATTGAGAGGTCAAAGGGGATCCACGGGAACTCGTGATGATAATGATGTGTTCCGTAAGGGGTGTTCCCCAAATTCAAAAGTATACGCTTACAAATGACGTCTAAAAGTGCCGAGTGAGTGGGTTTGCCTGAGTATAAAGATTTCGGGAACACCCGCCCATTCCCAAACAAGTCTGCCTCGGGACACGCGGCGAACACTTTGACCACATTTTGAGATCGCTCGGGGCACATCCGATTTGTTGACGTTTACTATATCATTTGGGGAAGATTCATTGTCCAGGGATGTGATCCTAGTTTTTGTGAACTCAAGGCACATGGCGGCAAACATCGGGGCACATTTCGCTGCAATGTTGTTCACTTCATTTTTATCACGGCCGAGTGGGTAGAATTGAGAAAATACCCTCTCCTCTCTCACAATACTGGATACTTTCAATAATGAAAAAAAGAGTTTCAAAAACTTAAAAGCTGCGAGACAACATTACTTAATCCATCGTCTCCTGAAGATTTTCAGTATATAACCAATATCTAATGCAAGAGCTGTGATCACTTTCTCCTTAAAAATGCATAAAATATGTAGATAAGAACATACACGAAACACATGATTAGATGGATTGTTATAAATTTCATCCCTCTGCAACATCAATAAAACATTGAAGGAATCTGGAAAATAGGTCACTATATACGATTGTTAAAAACATAACATTTAATAATAGAAACAAATTTTATAATATTTTCGGTAATTTATTAATGTTTTATGTCTATTTATAAAAATATAAAAATATGTTTTGTTCACGAATACAATACTCTCAAAAAGAATAATATTCATCGTCCTAGAGTGTCAACCGCTCTTTGTCAAAAAGGGCCATATCATTCGGGAGTTGTTGTATATAATTCCGTGCCCAAAATATAAAAGACATTAAATTGAATCTCTTCAAATCCGCGGTTAAAAGCTACCTACTGCACCAGAGTTTCTACAATGTAAACGAATTTATTGATTTTAATACAAGTTAAAGTCGTCTTGTACTTTACCACACCTGCAGTACTTTCAAAAAATCTGATAATTTCTAGACTATTTTCCTGTATACTGTATTGTGTCTTATTATTCATATAAGTTTAGTTTTATATGTACTCAACCTTGGCACGGTTGTGTTCATTAATTCTGTAGCCCCATCTCCGGTTTTCCTTTATGTAGTGGCGGATTTTTTATACAGACTCACTAGGCTCTTGCCTAGGGATCGCATCTATTGAAATAATGAATCTCAAATTAAGTGTTATTTTGTAGTTACGACTTATAAACAATACCTTCCGAATAATATATAGTTTGATAATAATAAGTAATTATGAAATAACTTTGTGTTTTATTCAATAGAAATTTATTGGTATTATGTTAATTTTATAACACGTACCGAACTATTCTTATTGTTAAGAGTGTGTTGAAGGGCTAAATCCGCCTCTGCCTTAAGGCTCTTGATCGTAATTCATGAGATGATTGTAATTCAGGAGGGTTTTTAGTGGGTATGGTTGAGTCATTCGGCGAGTCCCACACGCGGAGTCATGTTGACTCTCCCAAGTGCGTAACTTCATTTTCCCTACCTGTACAGATTTTTAGTGCTCTAATG
>NNCF01128035.1:270905-387073 GCA_002313205.1 Laupala kohalensis
TCCAAAAAAAAAACAACACACACACAAAAAACATTATAGGGAAAATTTTGGTTTCTAATTTAAAAGTAGTATATTATATTGAAATCATTTCCTTTTAAAATATTAAAATGTATTAATAGAAGAATTTAAAAACTTCACTGAAATCGTAATAACAGACTACAGATCAGAAAACAAATTCTTAGTAACACACTTATAGTATGAGATGTATTAAGACAACCGTTGGAAAGTGTAGTTTCACAAAGAGTGATAATAGTGATCAAAAAGAGTTAATATAATTATTGCAAACTTATTTGAGTATGAAAAAGGAGAAGGAATGTAGAACATCCCCTCTTTCAAAACGATATTTGTAAGAAAAAACTTTGGCTCACACGTTAGTCACACAATTTTTGAATCAAATAAAATCTCTTTAAATATGCCACTGAGACCATGCAAGCTTATTTGTAATTTACTCAAAATGCATTTGTTCCCTCCTCTCTGAAGCCTTTTAAAAAAGAGAATTGACACGGTGTGACTCCTAAAATTTATCCTGCAATTTTTTAAACATTAGAGTGTTGTACAGTGACTTTTCGGTGATAATAGACGATAAGTACTGTCTTGTTTTCTATTAGTCTTTCTTAATAATAATAATAATAATAAAATTTATTGTCAAAAAACAGCACAAACTGCATATGACCACGTGGATGACAATAAACTAATTTACTCTCCGGAAGCAAGCAAGGGACCATCCCATAAATTCCGATCAAGAGCCCTAAGGCAGAGGCGGATTCAATTTTTTTTTTTTGCATAAGTTCCTAGATAAGACAAAAAGTTAGCTGCGAGTTATAATACATATATAATGTCAATATGTTTGTAATTTAACGCAAATATGTTTGTAAATTTACATGTACAAGTTATTATCGAACTATAGATTATTCTGAGTATTGTTTAAAAATCATAAGAGTCGAAAAAACACTAAATTCACGATTTATTTTTACAATAAACACGCCCCTAGACCAAGCCTAGAGAACCTCTATAAGAAATCCGCCTCTACCCGAAGGAAAAACGGAGAGAAACCCGGGCCAGGATGGGGCTTCAGAATTAATGTACACAACCGTGCCAAAGTTGAGCACACATAAAACTAAATTAATATGAGCAATACGGCAACACAATCATGCAATAAAATAGTTTTTGAAATTGTTATAAGTTATTTTAAAAGTACTACACCAAAGGCGTGATAAAGTACAAGACGAATTTAACTTTTATTAAAATCAATAAATTCTTTTACAGTGTAGAAGCACTGGTGCAGGAGGTAGTTTTTAACCGCGGATTTGAAGAGATTCAATTTCATAATGTCTTTTATATTCTTGGGCAGGGAATTATATAGAACGATTCCCGAATGATAAGGTCCTTTTTGGCAAAGAGTGGTTGACACTCTACGACGATGAATATTATTATAATTGCGAGTATTGTGTTCGTGAACGAGACTTTCGTATAAAGCAAGGGTGGTGCTTCAGTAATTCGGTCTTAACAAACACGACCGTTTCATAAATATAAATGCAGGGAAGTGTTAAGATATTTAATTCCTTGAATAAAGGTTTACAAGAGTTTCGGGGGTGAGATTTACAAATTATCCGAACTATCCTCTTCTGAATTCTGAAAGTTTGAATACTCTGACCGGAATTACCCCAGAAGGTAATGCCGTAACGTAAATGGGAGTAAACGTTTGCAAAATATACGCAACGGGAAATACGTGGACTAACTGCGTTAACTAAGTTTCGGAATGCGTAACACAATTTGCTTAATTGGGAATTAAGATTGTCAACGTGAATATGGAGACCTAAGAATTTTGTATTCGAAACAGTTTTTAATTGTGTTCCATTTAAAGAAAGAGAAACCTGGGATAAATATTTTGTATTACTATTGTGAAATGTCATAGACACTGTTTTGTCGGTGTTTACAATGAGACGATTTGCATGGAACCAAGTCGAAAGGTTATACAAAACTTTTTGAGCATTGGCGTGCTTACACAGTAAATGACTGTCATCAGCAAAAAGAATCATTTTGCAATCTCTTGAGGATGATGACATGTCGTTCACATACAATAAAAAGATTATAGGGCCGGGAATTGATCCTTGGGGTACTCCGCAAGTAAGTGGCTTTGTTTCTGAAAGACAACGCTGAAGTATTTTATTTTTAGTATAGGATATTTCGACCTGTTGATATATATATCTTTTAAATAAAAAGTTACCCATTGATGTGGAAGTCCACGAATACCTAAAGAATGCAATTTGGAAAGGAGAATTTCGTGATCGATGACATCGAATGCTTTGGATAAGTCAAGAAAAACACCCTGAGGATTTTCTCCACGGTCTAGAGATGTGGTAACATCGTTTAAGAAGGAAAATATGGCGCTTGTAGTGGAAAAGGATTTCCTAAAACCGTGTTGATCGTCAGAGAGAATGTTATATTTTGATAAAAAATCTAGAAGACGCTTATAGAACAATTTTTCTAGGATTTTTGAGAAAGTGGGTAGTAGAGATATTGGTCGGTAATTTCCAATATTAAGTTTGTTTTCTTTCTTGTGTAAAGGTTTCACTTTAGCTCTCTTAAATATATTGGGAAACACCCCTTCCGATAAAGAACTATTAAAAATATTTACGAGTGGATTTAATATAGCGTGGGACGAAGATTTAACAATAAACTCAGGTATATCATCTATGCCTCGTGAAAATTTGTTTTTTAAGGAGCTGATGATTCCCATGACTTCACTGGCGTTAGTTTCGGAAGTGAACATAGAATTGGGTATGTGGGTGGTAATAATTGGAGGACATTGATTTGGATATATTGAGTTCGTTATTTTACCAACTTCTGAGAAGTGAGGATTAAACAAATTTGCGATGTCCTGAGGATTTGTTACGATTTTGCCATCGTTTAGTAAAGAAACATTTTCTTCGCGGTTTTCAGAAGTTGACGTGTAATTTTTAACAATATTCCACATGGCTTTCATCCGGTTGTTCGATTTTAGTACCTGCCTGTCGTTTTCCATTACTTTAGCTACATAGTTTACTTCTCGAAGAATAGTCTTATATTTACGAAAATAATCATGGAATTCGTGTGGTTGGTTATAGCGTTTTGAAAAATAATATAAGCGGCGTTTGTTTTTTGAAGAAATCCTTATCCCTTGGGTGATCCAACTATTGTATTTCTTTGTGTTAATTAACTTGTGTTTTATGGGAAAGCTAGAGTTGTATTGTTTTAGGAATATTGAGATAAATACATTGAATTTGTCGTCGGTGTTTTGGCAGTTGTAAACATCTTTCCATGTTTCTTCACGCAAATAATTTATAAATATGGGTTTATTTATGTCATTAAACTCTCTTGTATATTTGTAAAGGATTTTATGTGGTTTTAGTTTATTATTAATAGTCAATACTTGAGCAAGGTGATCACTGTATCCGGCGATAAACACTTCAGAGAGATACGAGATTCCATTGTTGACTATAATTTGATCTAGCAATGTTTGAGATGAGCCGGAGAGGCGAGTGGGGTCGTTTATCGTAGTAATAAGGTTGAAGGAGTCGATAAGATTCTTGAATCGATTAACTGGTGAATGTGCAGAGTCGGATGTACTCAGGAATTCGATGTTGAAATCGCCACTTAAAACGATATATTTAGTAGATTTATGAGTGATATGTTTTAAAACAATTTCGAAGTTCCGAAAACATATGTCAAGTTCTGATTGAGGAGGTCTACAAATACACAAAACAACAACACGGGTGTCGGGCAGATTAACTGCAGAAAATTCGAACACACTATCTACGCAGAAGTAATCGTAGCCTGTGAGTGGAGAAGATAAAATATCATTACGAACGTAGATACACGTACTTCCGTGGGGATTTTTGCCTTTAAAATTTTGCCGACAGTAAGAACTTGCTAAATAATAATTAGAAATAGCAGTATCGTTGATGTTGTTAGTTGAAAGCCAATGCTCTGTGAGGCATAGCAAATCGAATCGACTTTCGTGTACCAGAATTTCAATGTCTGTCAATTTGTTTGAAAGGGATTGGACATTATGATGAAATATAATTATTTTATTTTCGCAAAAAGTTTGTGACTCACGAGAAATGGAATCGACGTTAGATTGTGGAGAGGAATTTGAAATTGGTACAGCTTCTAGTTCCGGATCAAGCCCGCACACAGCACCTGAACGCGATTGTCACCTTCGAGTACCACATCGTACTCCTGATCGCAAGTTGTAACTGTGTATGGGGGCGGCAGGAGGAATAGATGAGGACATGCGAGATGAGGAAGCAGTAGGTGAAAGAACCGGGAAAGGAGAAGAAATGGGTGTCGAGATAGGAAGGAGATGGTGATGAGGTAGGAGCAGAAGGAGGAGATGAGGTAGGAGGAGGAGGAGATGAGGTAGGTGCAGGAGGAGGTGTAGGAGTGGGTAATGGGGCATGTGGATGATGTGAGGTCAGATGTGAAGCTAGAAGAGAACCGAAGTGCTGTTTCCCAGACGGTCTCAGGTTTAAACCGTGCTGGGTAAAGTCCTTGGCAGTCAGGTGTGGTTGCAAATCAAACAGTGTGAGTTTTGTTTCTGCCAGGTGATGTTTTAGGGAGATGTTTGCCAGGTTAATTTCGTGGTTTATTTGTGGAACGTTGAAGCGTGGAGGCAGGCTAGAGACCACTATGTTCGTGTGCAAGGAGGCCATTTTTAGTTTTTGTAGATGTTCAGACGCGTTGAAATGACCACCCAAGTTAATATCGGTCTGCCCACCTATGATGATTACTGTGTCCCGCTCAGTGAGTTATTTAGTGTAAGTTTCCAGTTCTCGAATAACTTCAGCCAAACGAGCGTTTGGCTTAAAGAAACCGGAGACAGAACTGGCTAGGAAGCAATCCACGCAATACGGAGGACATCTGACGACCGTGCGAATCAGCTAGTATGAGCACGTTTGATTTTTGCGTGGAAGTGTTGGTTTCATCCCTGGATAGCATTACTTTACGTGATTTTGGGCGACTGTGATTACCTGTGCGTGGTGTGTGAACAGGTCTGGGTACTGGACTGGAGGGAATGAAACGAGTAGGCAAGGGAGGAACTAGGGACATGTCATCTAACACACTAAATCTATTCTGAGTGAAGAGTTGGGGTGGTGCATGTGTCGATGGTCTAACCGGGTGGTAGCAGTTGGAAGGACGGCGAGAATTCCTAACTGTAGTCCAACGGCCGATCGTTTTCTTATTGACCTCTTCCAGCGCACTGATTCGTGTGTCAATATAATGTACCAAGTTATTGTACGCCTTCTGAAGATCAGCTTTGAATGAGTTGAGGAATGCGACAGTGTCCATTGTTGTGAGATAGTCAGCAACGTAACGACAAAAGCAAATGAGAATACACGAAAAATGACAACTAACACTGAATGAAGGATGTTAGTATAATAATATATTTATTACTACGGAAGTTACAAATGAGATAATAAATAAATTAAATATACAAACAAACCGACGACAAAAATGATTGAAATAATTATTTAGGGTGACCACTGGAGATTAATTAATTCGACAATAACTCTTCTTCTTCTTCAATTTCAAAGCTTTGAATAAGTTACTATAGTATTGATTCAAGTTAAGAAACACATTCTTATTCAAAATCAGTTCTGCAGTAATTTTACGTTTTGGTAAAATACTGACAGGTCGAATTGAAGCAAAGAATAGTCGTTCCTTCTTTAATGTTCTAAGGATGTGCATTATTTTTTGGGGTAAAGTAAGTCTTTTATCTGATTCTTGCGTTGGGAAATGGAGTTATAATTCGTTTAGTTTATATTTGATACAACATTTTTGACATATTAAATCCATTACAATTAATGATGTAACAAACATTTTCGTCGTGCATACTCGAATGGTTGACTTGAATTCAACATATCATGATTTTTCCATACTTTTATTTGTAATGTGTGTTTTATTCTCTTAAATTTTACTTTCTTGGAAGAGTTTTTTAATTGTTTTTCATAATGAATATTCGTAACTCTTCTTATTCTTATCAATATCCATGAATTATTTATTTAGCATTAGTTTTTCTAGTATATTTAAGCTTAAGTAAACCCGCCAATTCCCAATTGAAATGAAATCTTTATTAATCCACATTGAAATTTATACTCCTCAAAAGATATGTATTACATGGATCAATAAATTCCAGGACATCGCCTATATGGGACTATTACTCTAAAAACTACACTTAACGCTTAATGAGTAGGAAAAGGTCAACTGTTACATCTAACACAACTCGAAACACTTCCCTTAATACAAAAAATCATATAGACTTTTAACCTACACATATTTTATTAACAAAATTAAACACTATAGAAAAGTATTCATGAAATTTTCACATTTAGCTTATCCTAAGTATCGTAGCATTAACAATATTTGAACTAGTAAATTCACAAGTTAAACTATATTTTATACCTATTCTAGTTGAAAAATATCCAATTAATTATATCATTATATAAAAAGGGTATTAACATGGTATCCCCCAGCTAGAAATTTTCTAAGTTATTTAATTTTTAATCCCAATTCCATTTACTGTATTCCCTGTCTTATTGAAGAAATTTTATCTCCCAGCTGCTTAGTATTTAGTAAACAGCATTAAACTTGTCACAATTTTGATACAAAACTGTCAATTATATACAGATCAACGCGTTACGTTGACAGTCCATTCACATTGCATTCCTTAATTGTTATGTTCTCCATTGTTTGTGTCTCGTTGTTCAAGAAGAGGAAAGTTGACTGTGCGCGTCGTGTTTCATGAAAACTAGAGTGAAAACAAACAAAAAATTTAACGTTTGTTTCATCTAGGTATAGAACTAACTTACACGATGAGTAGTTAAAATCTATTCTGGTGTTCCAGTGATTTCGACCCAAGAGACACATATTATCGATTAAAAGCAACTTTAGTCATCTTACATGTACAAAAAATAGTCAAAGAATGGCGTGTAAGAACTCACCAAATAATTATTTCTTTTCTAAACCAGTATTGCGTGTTAATTTTTTTAAAACAAATGTATTCTCTCTCACAAAATTTAATTATTTCTTTAAGATATCAATTGTAAATTTTTGTGTAATTGTTCAATGTGGTAATCAGGTGTTTCTCATGATTTTGTAAATCTATTAATCCAATAAATATCGTAAAAAGGGTTCGTTAATTTTTAATAAACTAGTTTTCCCGTCATACTCGGAAAATTTTTCACTCAATTTGAAATTTTTTAATGACTATTAACTGAACTAAAGTAAAGAAAGCTGAATATACTTGGTAAATAAAATCGTATATATCTTGAAACAGAATCCAAAAGGTAGCCAGAATTTAACTCCAAAATATGAGAGGACTCGAGGGATTTTGTTCGTACGGGAGACTAGCGGAAAATGGAAGAAAGATTGTTCCCCACACCTGATGACTCTAACGGTACAGCGCGGAGGAAATAGATGAGACGATCAAGAAGGAAATGCTCATGCTACAATAATCCAGTGACGGGGTAATTCACGAAAGTAGGGATATTATGGCCATAACTCAGAGGAGGTGACAGTAATGTGAATGTTATTGAACTTACAGTAATGACTACGTTAAAATCGAGCTGGAGAAGAGGACGATAATGCGACTAATGATAATGAAGTAAAGTTTGTAGCAAAAAAGAGTAACCATGGTGAGTCTGTAATGCGAGGAAAGAGAAATCGCGATATTTATGCTGGAATTTTCGTATACAGCAGGAAACGAAAAGATGGAACTCACTGGTTTTGTATCACGAGGTATGTACTTCACAGAGTATAATAAAGTTAGCTGAGAACATAGATGAGAAGAAGAATACGACGTTATATTTATTTATAGGAATGTAAGTTTATCAAAAGACTTTTATACTGAAAGTTCTTCACCACGTGGATACCATAGAAATTTGAGATTTATTTAAGGGGAGACTGTAGGCAACCATATGCCGCTAATACTAATTTTTGACTTCTTAAGGTACAATTTTTGAAAAAGCTACAACTGATTTTTTTTCGTACATGGACAACATATTTAACAATAATCCAATATATTAAAATACATTAGATGTATAGACACTGGGTGAAAAAAAATTATTATTTTTATTTGTATTCTTAATTTTTATTTTGACACATTATAATTTATGAATAATTTTTTACCAAAACAATTTTCTCAATTTACTAGAGGATATACATTATTACCTTGTAATTTTACTGTATGAATATTAATGTTTTATCTTTTTAGTTTTTAAGATAATTGTCTTTGGAAGTGAATAAAAATTGTTTTGCGAAAAATTAATTTAAAGTTAACACATGTTTGCTATTGAAGAAAATCCCAATAAAAACGTACTTTAATATTTTACTGAAACATATTGAGCTTCATCTGAATTATACTGGTCTTCCTTCTTTCTTTTTAGTTATCGTTTCTTTTTTCTGGGTTCAATGGCGCAAACCAAAAAAATATATTATTTATTAATATACGTTCAATATTGAAAATAAGGGGTGTGACATTAAAATGTCTTGCATGTGCAGGCTTTCAGGAAAAAATATGTCACTCGTTATTTTATAATCAGATTCAAATGAAATAAAGAACAGTTTACGCAGAAAAGAGCGACAATTCAAATCCATAAAAAACAAAAAATCGATTATCTTCAATTAATTTGCCTAGTCTCCCCTTAAAACTCTTCTAATTTTAGATTATCAACGTTTCAACCATTCAACAGTTTTCGTATAATGTAGACAAAAATACTCGTTCAACATTTTGTAGTAAACAGTTAAAATGCTCTACATCTTGTTCACAAATTTTAATTCGGTTCAAGATACGAACCATGATTGAAAATTGCATACTACTGTACAATGTTCTTTCAGAAATTCCATTGTACTGTTTAGAAGTTTCATTATATTTAATAATTCATTTCACGAAAAATTAAATGTTAGGGACAACATAGAAATGTTTTCTGTATGTTACTGAGCTTAACACACACCCGCACTCAATGTTCAGAATAATTCAAATATACTTCTGGAATGAAAAAACTTCCCTAAAAAGAATGATTTTTATGTCTGACATCAGGTTATTAATTGATAGCTAACTCATAGCCATTGGATTATAACATTAAGGTTCGCTTACTCAATTAGTTCGTTTCGTCAACAAAACTAGTAAGTCGGTATTATTTCCGTACTACCTGATTATCCGTCGTAGCTTGGGATTCTTCTTCGACTAATCTTTTACTCAGGGAAAAATAAAATCTGTTGATACTATAAGATCAAAATATTTTTACTTACTGTTACTTACGTTTTCAAAAACGTGTGGGTTATTTTAGATATTCGGAAATATATGTCCGAAACATCCTACCCAGATAGTTTTAATTTTTTTAATTTGCTACATACATTACAGCATGTAGATACAAATTAATTGGGTCATTTAACTTTATCAGATTCAATGTGCACGACAGATAACAATTTTCCCTGCCGTCGAAGTGAGTTGGTCCACGTCCTGACCGTGGGATCCAGAGAAGGCTCTCAAGTATTTTTACTTTTCTTTTCTCCTATATTTTTAGTTTTCAATTTATCGCTTTTCTTCTTTATTGACCTTCTCGCTAAACGCTCACCTCTGTGTTTGCCGTGCATGGTGAACTGTGTCGGAGGGAATGGGTGTCCTGGCAAGTTGAGGGGTCCATGCAACCCTAGAAGGGTTTACATCGTCCAATATGCTTGCTTTGGCCTCGGTCGCGGACAAGTCGCGGAGACGTATATAGAACGTCTCTGCCCTTCCTTCCTCCCAGTCGGATTGTACATTGTCCGACGGTGACGCGGAAATGCACATTCAGGAGCCCGACCCAGGAGGTTCAAAATCGTAATGGCCTCCATACTTCAGTGGAACCTTAATGGCTATAGAACTAAAAGTGAAATGTTACAGCTCTTAGCGCGTCGTAATCTGATCTGTATTTGCCAGCAAGAGAGACACCTGTAGGGACACATTCCTACATATTACAGAAACTTCCCGCATACTACGACGATGCGCCATGTTGTTGATACTGGGCGCTATGACGATCGTCAAACATTCAAGCTAGCATCAGCATACGACACCAAAGAATCCTAATATTGTACATAGTGGAAGACTCCTTGGTTAACATGCGTGCCGCGTGCAACGAAAAACGTACCTCGTTTATCTCGAAATAGACGAGCCTCACACCAGTATTACGTCGTCACGATCGTCACTTGTTTTTGTTTAGATTATACCTGCTGGCGACGAAGAATTCATTCCGCTAGCAGCTCCCGAGGTGATAACATCGCAGATCCGATAGCTCCTCACGAGAAGCCTAGCCCAGCTGAAGAAATTCTATCTTCAAATCAAGTGATAGAAATTATTTCCGAGGTTGGAGAATATTTCAGTCACTGGTTTCTGATTTCCGATCTCGTGAAATATTTCAAAGTGTAAATTCGTGACAGAACGAATTCGCACGCCAAGTGTTGAAGAAAACCTATCTCAGAAACCAGTGACTGAAATATTCTCCGGCCTCAGAAATTCTTCTAAGTCGAAATCAAATGACAGAAAGATTTCACACGTCAAGTGGCGAATAATTTCTATCTTCGAACTTAGTGATTGAAATTATTTCAAGCATCGTCACGAAGCCTCATCTCGCGGCCAACCCTGGGACCCGCTCCAAGACATGAAGAACTTCGACTGGAAACGCCATCTCGTTACTAAACGCCACACTTCGTCGACCGACACCACCAGCGGTGTCCTCTAACGGTGAAGACACGAAGGACTTCGACTGGAGGCGCCATCACGTTACTGAACGTCACACTTCGTCGACCGACACCACCAGCGGTGCCATCTGACAACGAAGAANGTATTTATTTTGGAGATGAAGATATTTTATTGTGAAGCAATAAAAAATCTTCCCCGACACACCTATTACCAGAACACTCTCCCTCTCTGCAGGGATATAGCCGCTTCAGATATGACGATACCACGGGAGATCGAGCAAGAGGTGGAGTTGCCATGTTTGTTAGAAACTCTATCCTCTCCTGACCCGTTCTCCTACAAACTACAATCCAGGCTAAGCAGTCAAAATTCATAGCGTACCAGCTATGACCGTGTGTTCAATATATTTTCCTCCGACACGAGATTTCTCGGATACTTCCCTCAGGGATTTAATTCACCAGCTCCCTCGACCATTCTTCTTCCTTGGGGATTTCAATGCCCACAGTGTACTGTGAGGTTCGTCGAGTGATTGTCCCAGGTGTCGACTTTTGAATTATTTATTTGAGCGTGAAGGTTTATGTATAATGAACACTTGGGAGATGATCCACTTTGCGTTTGCCTCGGGGCCATGGACTGCTATAGACCTATCAATTTGTTCTCCTGAAGCTTCTGATATCTTCCGATGGAAAATAGGAATTGGTAGAAGATGATCTGCATGGTAGGGATCATCATCCAATCTGGTTGTCCTCGCAGGAACGTGAGACTATTCCCGAATGCAAGCCTCAGAAATGGATTCTCAGACAAGCTACCGTTCTCTTGCTGTTTTCAGAGAAACGGGAAGTGTCCAAGAGAGGGTCGACCATCTGACCCAGGTGATTCATCACGCATCTGAATAATCCATTCCGGAAACATCAATGTTTCCGCGAGGACCTCATGTCCCCTGGTGGAACGACGCATATCATTCCGTCATACGGGGGAGGCGAAGAGCGTTGCGGAAATTTAAGGATAGAGCAAAAGCGCGCAGAAATATCAAAGGATCCAGATCCATCTCCTGGAAAGTGTTTCTAAACATCGTCCACTAAAGTATGAGAGTCAATTCGAAAGATATCTGGAATTATTCTCGAGTCCCAATATCTGGACTCATGTATCAGGGTAAGGATCTCACCAACAACCGAGAAATGGAAAAAGTGATGGCTAAATACTTTGCTGGTCTAACATCTACAGCAAAATGCGATCCCGATTTCGCGAGGAAAAGGGAAATAGCACCTCCTTTGACTTCCATTCCACTGAGAACCCTACAACTCTCCCTATTTATGTGGGAACTTGAGTCAGCTCTAACGACAACCAACGACACTACTCCTGGCCCTGATTACATTCACTACGAGATGCTCAGACAACTCAGTCTAGAAATGAAAGAATATCTTCTGGATATCTTTAATGGTCTGAGGGAGTATTTCGTAATTCCAGGAAGGAAGCAACGTTATCCCTCTACTAAGACCAGGAAAGTACAAAATGGCAATCAGTAGTTATCGAAGTATCGCCTTGACGAGTTGCATCGGTAAAACTCTGGAGAGAATTATCAACCGATGTCTCGTCTGGTATTCTATATAAGGTATTACCTACTCAGTCGATCTAAGTGTGGTTTCAGAAGTTCCATAGGTGATATTTCCATAGGTGACCAGAAGAAGTCATAGGTGATATTTTATTTATAATTAATTGCGAGAGTATTTGGAGAAGCAGTTCCCAAAATTAGTTCAGTTAGGTGTATGAATTTACTTTTCACAAACTTATTTATTTGAAGTGATAATGACTGTAGTTCCATTGAAATAGTTATTGGATTAAGTATTTTAAGAGTGTGTTACTAGATCACTTTTTTAACGCATGAACTATAAATTAATAAAATAAACCGAAGCACATTGTTCAACTTATATTATATCAAGTACATGGATTGTTTAATATATAAGTTGTGTTTGCGTTGATTGGCTTGATTTTTTGTTAATTCCGGAATTCTCCAATTTCTGACCTTACGCAGGAGTCCCTAAAGTTTCTACGCACAAATACCCTCGAGCTTTCACATACTTATGAGCCGCGTTTTCTTCTGGCCTCCCTAGTTTTCTCATTCATTGCATAAATCGCGATATTTCCTTTCCATACAGCTCACACTCCCACAATGTGTGTTCCCCTTTTTCCTATCATTTTCCACATACAAGACGATGACAAATGTATACAGTACTTGTCGTTTTTTTAAAATAGAAAAATGTGGTGATGAGTGGAACCATGTCCTCGTATTGGATTATTGAGTGCATACGAGCAACTAGTAACACTGAACCTGCCCTTGCACTGGCCGTGCGAGGTGATGGAAATGGGAGTGTACCGAAGGGGGGGTAGAGGAGGAGGAAGATGACGGAGGCGCTTGACCGAGCTGTGAAATCGTGCGCAGCGCGCGTGACTCGTGTTCTTCGTCGGCGATCTGGCACGTCATCACTCTCCCCACCACCCCGATTCCACCATCCTGTGCATCACCTTCAATCTCTGAGCACCAGCTCACCCTCGTTGCCCAACGGTACTTCCACCTGGCGTCACTTAACATTCTTTACTGAACATAATTCGCATCCTCAGACCTGGAAAGTTTTCTTCTATTCTATGCGTCATCATCAGAAAATAACTTGATCTTAGTTTCGTGAAATATTCGAAATATGATGTTTATTCTGACCATTTTGGTACTTTTCTTAATTATACAAGTCAAAAGTTGAAGTCACAAGAATTTTCAATTTTTGCGTTTTGTTTTATTATTTACTACGTGAATGTCATTAGTATAAGTCATTATCAAAAAAATTTTCGTATTCTCTTTTCTTTATGTCCTGTAGATTTGAAACATAATACTGAAGTCAGCTTGCAACCTATATAAACGGGGTTTAAATCAAAATGTTTTTTCAGATATTTCTTGTAAAAAGAACTATTACATACCCTTTTAAAGTGGTTTTTGATTTTATAAACGTCTGTACAAATAACAATAGTTTTATAGAATAAGTGCTAATTGTTATGTCCTAGTGCGACTTACTATAGTTACGAAGGTTTGCAACTTTGACGATTTCAGACCTCAAAATAATTTCTAGTAATTTTTGTCGGACATTAGGTAATTACTAAAGGGAAGTGTTTTAAAATCCTGAAGAGTTCAGGTCAAGTAGATGGAAGATACTCCATTCCCAGTACTTTGGTTACAATAGTAACATCCCCAAATTCACACGAATTGAGGTTACTGGAGAGTATTTGGAACGGAAATATAGTAGAAGGGGTAAGTCACACACCTGATATCCTGACATTTTGTGCATTATCATGTGGTGTGAAGAAAAATTGGGACCCAATGATTTTTCACTTTCATCACAAAGGTAAATGGTTTAATTCTTTCATTTGTCACATCTCAATTCCCTTGTCACATCTCAATTCTCTAAGAAATTAGGTTTCCAACATCAGTTTTTGATTAACTTATGCGACTAGATCTGTATTTCCATATTTTAACCATGTTTTTCTAATAAGAATAGATGTGTGTACTCCATGTTGAAGTTGAAGTGTCACGATAATTAGGACTACGATGACCTCTCAAATATTTTTATCCGCAACCTTCAACGACTAATTTGACACCAATAATATTTGTAACCACTGGGAAATTCATAAATAGTTTTTTCATCACTCACAGTAGCAGAAATACAACGGAAGTCCGATGGAAGATGAAAATTGTGAATGATTATATATGAAGATACTTTCGAACAAAGAGCATTAAAGGTCCAACATAGAAAGAACGTCTTAATAATGATTAACTATTGTATAGGGAAGTACCTATTCCGAAAATTAAGTCAGTTTCTGACAATTACTCTTTTCGAAAGAAAAGAAAAAATCGTAACATTGGTGACAATACAACATAACTTTTATGATTTAAAAAATTGAAATATGTCATGACTTTCTTAGAACCGTCTTTTAGTAATCTTGAATGTCTAAATTTAGGAGCAAATTAGTTACTAAAAAACCCCAGTCTTAATTTTCCCTTTCGGATTTATCAGAAATGAGATAACGCACTTTTCAATTGAAAACCTTTTGTCTTCAATTGAAAAAAATATTGTAAAATTTTATTTACCAAACTCAGTATCGTTACGTTGTGTGTGCATCACGAATCTAAGGTTCCAGATTTGAATCAAGGAAGTTAAAATAACTGTTGAATGTATGTTGTATATGTGGGGGTGAAATACTTTCCCTGATGTTGAAACGATAGATACAGAGAGTATATAGTAGTGTAGTAAATGTACTGAGTAATTTCTTCAATGATACTGCGAATAATCATGCATGTAGATTTGGCATTCATTTTAAAATGCTTCATAATACCGAAACCACAGTATTCGATTAATATCAGAAGTAAATTGTTTTTCGTATGACACATTTCTCACTTGATTTCATTTACTTCAATGGCAAGAGGTAGCACTATCTTGGGTTTATGAATTCATCACTTTTTCTCGTTAATGAGATACAACACAACATTCTTCATAACACAACATAATGAGATACAGCACAACATTATGTAATAACAAACAGTTATGATATGTCTTTAGTCTACACAATTATAAACCGTAAAATATGAAAAAGGTATTTTATTGTGCATTTACTTGTACGTTATTTTGATTGGTCTAAAATTAAAATGTCTCTTTACGTTAAATTAAAAATAACACTTAAATTATTACGGAAATTATACTCCGTCCCATGGCCAAAATGATCGTGATCGTTATGATGTTTTTTATTTCAGTAAAGAATCATTCAGAAGTTAAACCTAATCGAAATTTGCTAATGTTATGTTAGTTTCTATTTTCAAACTCAAGTCCCATTGTTCACTTAAATCTTGATTTTCGCATTGAGATACACCATGATAGTGAATGGTACATCAGGGATGTATTTAGGCGAGGATGTAACCAGAACTTTATTTTGGTGGGTAAAGAAATAATCCCAGCCTAGCGAGAGGTCTGGGGTTCCTCTCCCATAAATTTGAAAATATGATACTTAAAAATGTTTTAAGCTATTTGATAGCGCTTAAAAATGATGTTTTAGAAATTTGGAGAATGTCTAATTATTTATAACTCTCCCCGTGATCCATCAAAATACGCACTGAAATTAAGGAAGGTGTGTCATAAAGAATTATAACTTATAGTTATCTCAGAATATTTCACTTTTTAATTTTTAAAGTTATTTATTATAAAACAAGTCAGAATATTTTCATTAATTTGGGGGATATCCGGACACCTAGGACACCCCCTACTGTATTTAGCAGTGTGACCTTGCTAAACCTCCGCATGTATCCGAGTGGCACTTATCGTATTAAATCGGGGCAGTTTGTATTCAATAAAAGGTAATAAATTTCTCTGGGAGGTACTTTGGTTCACTCATATTTCTTCCTATTCGTAATTGGTAAAACAATTCAGAGGTCTAGTGGCGATGGCGTCATAGAGCCGTCATTCTCGATGTTCTCATACCTCACCGTACGCTACTAATCTTCACTGCCTATCACAAGTATGAATCACAAGAATCATTCCGATCGCGAAGGGTAAGGATGTTGGTTTGAGCCAAAGGTTGTGTGTGTGGGAGAGCAACTCTGGGTCAAGTCGCTTGGGAACGAAGGAGTGTCAGTGAAGGAGGTAGCCAACCGCCTTCCGATATTTTACAGGCCACACGGTATAACGCACGTCGTATTCTTAGGTATCAGTGACACTAAAAACGAATATTTCCGTCAAAATCTCGCGATTTTTTTCTTGGTTACAATGCTGTCTCTAGACTACATATATGAGAAAGTAAAAAGAATGTTCATCACCTATATGCATTTTACTAATAAATGATAAATTTAAATGAGATTACAATACTTAATAAAGTTTTAATTTACATTTCAGCAACTTAAAATTAGGGAGTAGAAGAATAGAGTTTGATTTTTTTAATTTTCAAAGAACCATACTCAGATTCCACATATATTCAGATTCATTTGCGCTAAACTAAGTTTTCGAGGTTTCATACGTTTCATCGAACTTATTTACTGGATAAGCACCTTAGATACATGTCCACTATTTTACTTGTAAGATATATAAAGGAAGAGGATGAGGCAATTAGCAGATATGTCACTCGATTTTAAGAAACGTAGGCCATGAAAATACTCAAACTTTTTTTTGCATAATTTGTAACGAGTATAGATGTACGTGACTGTAAATATTCGTGAACAAAATTTGTATTAAAGAAGCCAATACCAACGAACAATTCGAGAAACAACAGTTTTTCTTTCTCTTCTTACCTTAAACCGTGCGCAGTAACGCTTGACCAGCACGTGACGCTTTATCAGACTATGGCTTAGAAAATCCACAGTCGTTGCACATCACTTAAGATATTTTGATTATTACATTAATTTTTAATTTTTAAATATTTTTTGGCAATGTTCTATCCACTTGTCATATCTAAGAGTTGATGACTCACAAGAAACGCAAAAACTATTGTCAACACAGTAATATTGATCAATTCCTCACAAATCGGGTAAAGCACCAAAACAAAAAACACACAGGCTCCCGAACGGCGGACATGAGAAAAAGGGACGTGATACAAAATTTAGTTACGAACTTGATCACCCACAGTAAACTTATCCACTGGAGGCAAAACAATGCATCTTCAGTCACACTGTTTTCTAGGTCGGTCGTCTGTTGAATTATCTTACCATTGCAAGATAGAGAGGAAGGTATCTGTTGTCGCTAGATCGTTTACGCGAAGGTGATGAGTGTCTCGATCTTTTGATAGATATGAGATGACCCCCCGACCCGTATCCCACGCTCGCGTCTGCTTATTCAGCGGTCCAGATCTCTGCGCAGCATGACATTTTACGATTTATTCATCAGTTTCGAAAATGGATTGAAAATATTTATCATCTTAAAATGTCCGTAAAGTTTAAAAATTAATTCGACATTCTTATGATTTTTATTTTAATATATGCTATTTTTAAAAGTATATTTATTACTTAACTATTAAATATTCTAAACTTCCAAAAAATCCATTTTTCGAACTCCCTTCCCCCGATTGTGTATTTTTAATAGTTTTAAATATTCTCAGAGACAGTACTCAGGAATAGGGCGTATTAGGTACTCTTTAATTACGTATCCTTACAGATTTTTTTTCACGAATTTTGATCGGATTTTTCGCGTGAGTATATAACATATTATTTCATACTAAAGCGCAAGAACTACTAATAATTGAATTAAGTATTTAGTTATATTTATCCCAGAATGATAAACTATCTAACAGTAGAGCAGCTTGGAAATATAAACTTATGAAAAACCTCTTCTAATAGAAAATCGGGTTGTGAATTATATATGCGAGAGAGTGACTTCCCATGGGGAATCCCTTCAGAGGGTACTGAAAATGTTATAATTTATTTGGATGAATGAGAAATATCCTCAAAGCGTAAAAGTTATGTAAAGTGTTGACCCCGTATGAAGGAAGTGTTGACCCCGTTCAGAAGAACGTCTCCTGAATGGGAGCTGATTGTAAGCTGATCTTTCTGTTTACGTTGTGAGATTTACAGAGGCCCCAGTAGAGCGAGAAATTCGTGGCTGGAACCAGGGTTCGTCAAAAATTTCTGAGGTCAAATACTCGAAGTCGAAGAATTTGCATAATCTTCATGTTTTGATAAAAAAAAATGCTATATGTAGTTTCGATTTGGTGAGACTTATTTGCGTTTTACAGTATAACACTTAAATAGGTACTTGAGGGGGCGCTTTAGTCCCTTTAGCCCCCTCCCCTCATGGGTGCGACCCTGTACACTGCCGAACCATGGATACGAGTAGAATCGCTTGCCATTCTGTGGTCTCTCATGGTCATGGTCCAGTTCAGAGCTTACACCTATAATTTGTGGTTTTAATTTATGGTGGTGGTCTTTAGAAATCTGTTATGTTGTGTACTCAAAGAAGTATTTGTATTATGACAAGATTTTTCCCTTGATATTTCTAATAACAAAACTTTGTCATTAAGTAAAAAAATTCTAGGAAAAAAGTTTTATTGCACATATATGTAATTAAAATTAACAAACTAAAAAAAATTAATAACGTTTCATAAAAATTATATTATTCTGATAAAAATTTCTCATATTTGGTTACTTTAAAATGTATTCAAGTAGTTTGAATAATTCCGTTATGTATAACAATTTCCTGATTGCTATTACTAAAATTTTATTGCGCAATTGAAGTAATAAAAAATAATAGAAACATTCTCTTAGCCAACCTTTCACTCTGCCATTTTCATACTTGTATGTCTATTATATTTTGGATATTTAGAGACATTTTCTACAATACTGGAAGACAGTATGAGATTAATTAGAAGTTTTCTGTGAGACGTTTTGAAGTCATCCAACAAATGCATGCACCGTAATGTTATCCTTCTCTGTCGTACGAGTACGTGCATAACAGCGCCAACTATTTCAAACATCTTATAGTATGGATCAATTATAGTACAGTTAGTGACATTACGAAATGAGGAAAACTGTACTGAATCAGTAATTAATTTCCCCTTGCTTTAAATCTAGAATAGAACTCACGTTCTGTCACTACGTAACAATTCCGTGACCGCTCCCTTCTGTGTACTGACACTGATGATGACTACGGGATACTGTGTTCACCCATGCACTTGTATACGTGATGCGTAAGTCTTACTTCCTTTATTCCAGCGGCTGGCTTTCCTCTTAACTCCTTCCTTTCTTCCTCTTTGGGCTCCCCTTCCCCTCATACAAATACGTCGGACCGGCTTTCCCCACCCAGGTGATTTATCCCCCAATTCACACGTTATTTATTTCTCGATAGTCGCGTTAAATGCCGCTATATAACTTGAAACGAGCAGTTGACTGCTGTGTCCCCCTTTATTTGGAGAATCTTCGCTCGTGATTACTTCCGCTCACGAAGCGTCGAATGCACTGGGTGCCTCAAAAGGCTCTCAAGTCTATCAAAAACAATGAGCACATGTTAGGCTGTGGAGTACGAGAATTATCTCCCATGTCTTGGAGGTTATGGGCCTCACCTCGAAATTATTGATTTTAGGAAAATATGTAAATTGAAATTACTGCCTTTTCGGGTTTTTGGTTGTTAGTAAGTGTTAGTTTAAGCACTTCACCTCGCGTGAGATGAGAAACTTGGTATGTGGAGAGAGAATATAACACTTCACACGAAATTTTAATTCAAGTATATGCAAATTACTAAGTGATACATAATACGTGCATTATTTATAAAGTAACCTATTTTCCATACTGAGAAAATATTACAGTTGTGAAAGAATAATACACATCTTCTTTCTTCAAATTTATGAAAATATGTTTAGGAAATTCACCTAATGCATCGTAAATTATTTGAAAGGATTAGCACTGTTCAGAGGTAGCAACATTGAGTGAAAATTAATACTACTTCCCTTAATCGACGAAAGAATGTGTATTTGGCGTAACCTCCTATAAAATCTGATATTACTACAAATTAAGAGCCAATCTTACATGAATATGTATTTTTAACGGAGTATATTTTCATATTTTATGAAATAATGAAGTCGAAATCAGTAATTTTATTTCAGTAAAAAATAAGCAAGAAATTTCATTCAAGATAGCTCACAACTTAAAAGAGATCACCTCTTGAGACGCCTATTAAACTACTAATATACATTTACGACACACAAAATTAAGTATTACAAACATAAATTTACTGCAAATAGCATGTAATGGAGGATTCATTCTTTAAAAGTAGTATTCAAATAACTGAAATTTTAACATTTGAATCCACTTTTCTTCATTCGAACAAACCAACTTCAAAACGTCCATTTTCTAAAATAATTGTAAATAATATCACATTTATTTTGATGTAAATGTTTTGTTACTTTCATATACAACAGATAGCTTGAAATTATATTGTTTTAAAATATTATAAATGAAGACTTGTACTCTTATGTTTGTTGCTTCGTATCGTCTAAATTACCGCACTGATCTTCCTAGAATTTGGCAGTATGTAAGCTTCAAATCCACAAATGATTACGTAATATACCACGTTATCGTAAATTAGACTGCGCGTATAGCCTAAGATAATTTGTATTCTCATTGCATACATTTTAAAATAGTCATTGAACTATGTAATAAAAACGAAACATTCAAAGCCACTTGTCATAAGAAGAAGAACGTAGAATATGATTATGAATATTTCATGCATGTTTATCGAACGATATACCCCGAGATCGCATGCGCAAGGTACATGCATTGTAAGTACTCAACAAGAATTTGGTTATGTCTATCTACATTATGCGTAGAATATTTTGTGAATTACAATCGTAATAAAAGCTGTAGCAATGTTTCAGTATTCCATAGTATTGCTGCGCAGTAAAATATTGTTAATTTGTTCTGTAGTGCTTAAATTTTCAACACAATAATAAAAAACTTTTAAAATATTTATTGGACATCAGTTAGGTTGCTATTACACTCGCTGGTTATGACTAACTTCTTTTATTTTCGAGAAAGACTTCAAAAATATTTTCTCTTACTAATAACGGCAATCGATCTTCATGAATTTGTGTTCAATGATTTTTTGCGTATCTTCATGAATTTGTGTTCAAGAATGGCTTGAACGTCTTTTTATGGAATTCACAGACGAATGGAGTAACAATAATAACATTCATGTAAGCCGTGAGTACTCAGCTACTGAATATATATGTTGGTACTTATGTAATATGAAAAATTTGAAACGATGCTGATAATTTAGTATAAAAGAAGTTTTACAGAAAATTAAAATTAGAATGCGTAGCATTTAATTTACACACTCACCGATTAGTCGAGACGATTTGACCTACGCCTTCATCAGCCCAGAACATACATCACAGCATTTCTGCCACCACAATTCAAAATACACTATTTTTTTACTTTTTTAATATATTATAAAGACTCCGAAGAATAGGTACTTATTTGTGGTTTAATATTACAACAAAGCACTTATTTACTTGATTTTGGTATCTCGTGAATTTCCTTTCATCGAATTTATTGGAATTGAAATGGAAAGTTAAAGTTATTTTACATTTATTATTCCCGAGTTGATGTTTGAAAACTATTTAGTTCTTCCAAAAAGCAATTTCAAATACTCCAATGAGTTTGTTTTTAACCAACCCTAATATTAATGATGATTGCTACAGCATTAAAAATTATGCATCGTCCGCCCTTAAGTGTGCACGTAAACCGTTAAGCAACTTGTGGAGCATCGAGTGAAGGGTTAGAGAGGTCACTTGATTGTTAAGAGTCTGCGTGAGTTTCAGCTCTTGAGTTGTTCTCAGTACAACATCTCGCATCGATGTTAATTATGATCGCTCATGCGTGGCGCTCATGTTTTCAGTTTATTATAGATAACAGCTTCCAACACCTGTCTCCTAAATTAAGAGAGACTTCATAAACCGCCATTCCACCCACGAGTGTTGCTATCTCAATTACATGTGAATGGGAGGTGAAGCACAGTTCGCGTTCTTGTCTTCTCATACAGTTGCACCAACTGAGCCAGTTTTACTGATCAGGCGCAAACGTTTGGTGAACCGTACGGAAAGGTGAATCTCTTCTGATGACAGTGCAACGTTAAAAAGATAAATCAGAATTTTTTTCTCATTCAAGGAGGCATGAGCGACCCGACGACTGTTTTTGAATATCTACAAAAATTTAAAATGAAAAAATAAACTATTATCTATCAATGGTATCTTGGCTTCCGGGTTGTTGCCGTGTCATCCGTCGAGGAGCCGTCGTTTCGACCTCCATACTGAAGTCGTCTTTAGGACGAATGCCACCGGCACATTGACTCCGGCCGCGGAAGCCTAAGATAGCGTATTATCTATCAATTCGTTTAACAAATTTGGATCTTACGGGGGTAATATTTGAGAAAAAAAAGCGTCTTACAGTTGTACGGTCTCTCAAGGTGATTCAAATAAAATTTAAACTGTATAATTAATTATTCACAATTTTTATTACGTTATAATTCATGGATTACTATTATAATGTCTATTTTCAATAGAAGAGATAACATTATTAACTAGCGTGTGCTTGAATAGCGCCTGGCATGATCATATAAACAGGAAATCCCGCTTCCTGTTTAAACTCAATTACTTTGTAAAATATTAATGCAATACGGTTTCCGAATCTTTGACTTTTCATAAATTTGCTCACTTTCTTCTATTTTGTCACACCAATTGCAATATCAATTTCATGTACACACCTCCATTGTAATGTATTAATTTATTGAATATCAGTTATTACCACGAACATTTTAAAAATCATAGAGAACTGTATATACTAGAATAAATTAAAAAGTCAACTTCTTTTGCATTATAGCGTCTTGACTGAGTCGGAAAAATCGAAAAAATTCTGGATGAAAACTGTCTTGGTAACAAATGCAAAGTGAAGGAAATAGATTAAGCTTAAAAATTATAAAAAGTTAATAAGTGTGGAAAAGAATCTTTGAAAACGATGGTTACGGGAATCTGAGTTTTTCTAGTCGTTCTTACGACGTATTAATGCACGTGTTGCAGATGAAACGTTAAGCCCTGTAAAAAGAAAGTTTGTATTTTTGATTGTATTTAAATGTTTTGTTTATAATTCTTATAGTAAATAATTCATAGCTTATTCTAATCCAATCCAAACGCCGTCACATTTTCGCAGCGTTTTCATCTTAAAACGAGAAATATTTCTAATTAATTTAGAATGTTTTATTAGAAATGTCATTCTTTCATTGAGTAAGAGAGACGAGTTTGATTCTCCTCGTATTGATAGAACTAATCAATTTCCCCCCCGCGAAGTCATCGAGGACTGCGCATGCTCACACATACGAGTAACCGATTGAAATTACAGAGGAGCACATACGTCGTGAAAACTGTGAAATGACAGCGTAAAATCAACCAGACTGTCGTGAAACCAAGCATTACTTGCAACAGTCCATTAGTAACACAACATCTTTGTCTAAATCACCTCACCTCTTCTGACGCCGGTCACTGCTCTCGAGGTTCAACTCACAAAGCTAAATGAAAGCACGATCTTACTCTTGAACCATTCGCAACCACCAGTGGAGTAATATGAGCGCGGAAAACCGGGCTTCTGCTCCTTACCTGGGAAATTAATACTTGCTCCCCGGGGCGAATGTTCATCCGTTAGTTTCAATTCGGCGCGAAGGCGGAACGGACCTCCGCCGCCGTCGCCGCCACCGTGGACCGGCCGGCAAGACTGCTTTTTGCGGAGGCAGCAGACGACAACCGCGGTACGACTGAGGACCAAGCCGGACGCATACAAGGACAGGTGCACACGGCAGGATACACGGCTCTGGCAGTGCTGTCACTCTGAGTTTCCAGAATTAGAAATATATTCAACTGTTTTCGAGGTTTGGTTTCTATTACGTATACACAAAACCGATTATTTCTATTTATTTTCAATGAGAAACATCACTTGAAAACGGTTTTAGTTGAGTATCCACATCAGTCTTCAGGAGAAAAACATTGAATTCTCTCTCAATCTGCGATCCCATGCGGTCAGCGTCTCTTCATTACATCCCTTGAACAGTTTCCTCATTCAATCGGAGATCACGCCTAATATGAAGATGTAAGCATTGAAAAAATTATATTGCTCGATATTGTGAGCAGCATTAAAACGTTTTGTCATAATTGGTGCTACATAGCAGCTGGAATAGTCAAAGAAATATCTGTTGCCGGACAGCCGAAAAAATTCGACACAAGTATAAATAATATGCATATTGAGAATATGATGGCTACATACGTTATAAATAAAATGTGATCGGTTTAGTAAATTAAAATTGGGAGAAATACATTAAGATACAGATGGTGTATACCTAATGAGTTATGATCTTTTATTAGTGGGTGGCTGTGGTTTGCTACATTCGATATTCTTAGTTATTTCTAATTTTCAAGACTTTACCAATTACATCAAAAGCAAAAGATACGCGATACATTAAAAACATCCCATAACTCAATCTAAAACCATAGGTGTTTTCCTTAATATGCAATCTTTCATTCACATTGCGGGATTCATTCTTGAAGAAAAAGTTATGTTTTTCATGTGAATCCACGTCATACTAAATCTTTTTGCTTTATTATATATTTTAAAATATTCCTAACTTCCATTAAAATCTATTTTTACAAATTTTTATATTACGGAGAAGTTTATGGGAAGCATTCTGACAATGAAAATCCGTTAAATTAGTAAATATTGTGTCAAAATATGACTTTTTTTAAAAAATATTAAAAAGTGAAATATGGATTTTTATACGATCTTTTATCTTCTGGCGATTATAAATTTCGACTAGGAACGAAGTTAGTTTTGCGTTAAATATTTTATTTCTGTCCATTTCTTACAAAAACAGTTCCTTCCCATTTCAATGAAATTTATTTTAGAAAACTATGCATGCGTGTCAATACGATGAGGCTTTAACGCCAGAGGTCAAACTGACTAGCTTTCCCACCCTACTAGTAATGAACGAACCGTTTACTACATCAAGAAAAACAAAGGGAACTACGTCAGAGGAAAAATGAGAATTGAATATTAGTGATAAAAGATTGAATGAACCCTCTCTTCATCTCATCTGACAATAAACGTTTTGATTGTTTTCGTTATTTTGTATAGAAACTTTTTAATGATTTTTAATTCTGTTGTGAAACTGGTCCACTAATATTGGAAGCTTGTACTTTGATTCTCATTTATCGCTGAATGACTATAGTTTTAATGTCATGTGACATAAACAATAGCTTTACACAGTTTAGCACTTAAGGAATTAACGAATAACGGCTGGTACATTAATTCTTTAAGCACAAATTTAAGACCGAACCCAACACCAACTTTGGTTGGTGCTGTGGAAAGAATCGTTGGACCTCACATTTGACGTCATAGTCACCTCAAGTGGAGCCATCAATATGTTTTCCTTGGAATCCCAATGACTGTGTTGGGAAACAATTTTATCGTTCACGCTTCCTTCGCGGTGCCCGCCCGTCCGTCCGCCCGCCGCTGTCCAAGTCACTGCCACCGACACAGACGGGCGTCGACGCTCGTTTGTTTACACATTCCGACGGGTTGCCTGTAGAGGCCGCAAGCGTCGACCGTCGGCCGCCCGACTCAGATTTCCAAGGCGACACCACGTACCTTCCGCAAGGGAAGGTTTTATACTCGACGGGCAGTAAAATAGGGCACGCATTTGACGTAACCAACACACGAGCAGCAGTGGATTCTGGAAGTGGATTGTCCAGTTTCTTGACATTAAGAAAATGGTTACACCTATGCTCACCAATTCTTAATTGTTTTCAGTTATGTAGTGAAACTAGGTTTATGGAAACGACGTGAAAACCCAATAGATATGTAACATTATTAAATATTTGTTATTTGAAAATGTTCATCGTGGATTCGTTACAAGGAAGTTAGTGACCATGTCTGATGCATACACAACAATTATACAAACTCTTAGGAAAAAATTAAGTATCAAAAATTGTTGACAAGTTGACATTTTTGGCAGGAGATCAATTCCTCAAAGACAATTTGAATTAAGGGATGGGAATGAATTAAACATTTAAGATACTTCAATTTCCTGGTCATTACTCTTCAAAGTTCCAATGTCTGAACAAATCAAGGCCAAATTAATCAAAAAATAGTTCACGCTTATTCTGGAAAGAATATACTGGTTTGGGTTTAAATCTGGTTATATCCTGACTTTTAATAAAATCTAATAAATGCTTTTAACACAATGATGTTTATAAACTGTATTTCTTTTTTATCAAAATATTAATTTTTTGAAATGTTAATGACGAATGAATGAATGGACATTGAAAATAATAAAAAGTTTTTCATCAAATGGTAATAAAACACGGATGAATCAGCTTATTCTTGAAAGATCTGAAATGAATAAATAACTTACAGATAATTAAGAAAAACAAAGTAAATATGAGTATACTGCACTTATTTATTATTATGTATATAAACAATAATTATATTTCGTAGCTTGTATGATTCCCAATTTCAATAATCTTCACTGTCAGACAAATTTACTGTTGCTAGGAGTTTTTAACCAACAAACAATCTTGCAATAAATGCTCTTACAATAAACGTCACCTTCGCCCGAAAAACGTAAATATAATAATAATAATAATAATAATAATTCAGTTCGGAGTTGAAGGGTACGATCCCCGGTGGGGTGGGGATTTTTCATCACTCCTCAACATCCAGACTGACTCTCAGGTCTAATCAGCCTGCTGTAAAATGAGGACCAGGGTATATCCTGGGGTCAAACGGGTCGGAGCGAGATACTGACCACATCTCTTCCTCCTCGTGCCGAGGTCAAGTAATTGCGGAGCTCTACCCTGCGCGAACCCCTTGGGCACATTCGGGGCCTGTTCAGAATAGTTTGACTTTGTTGAAGGGAACAAGTCCCGTTTCCGCAACTAATTTGGACGTAATAAAGGATTTAGAATTGGTTTTTATGAAATTGTTAGGAGCTATGGTTTTTTAACCTATAAAATCGTGATCTGTATAAAGTCTCATGAAATTTCCAATATTTGGGGAAATTATTTCCCGATATCTAAATATATTACTTTAGTGGAAACATTGCCCCACCGTCGAAAAAATGGATAAGATAATATGAAATCTCGCTCTTGAATTTATACGTCTATACCACCAGTAGTGTCCAATTATGTGGAGTTCCTTTTTCTTTTCTCAGTATAATTACTTTCCGTAAAACATTCTAAGATACGCAATTGATAAACGTTTTTCTGACAGTATCATATCGTAACCCTTTACTACATTTTTAAGTAAGATGGCATAATTTCGTTCTAGTACGTGAATGTACACAATGAGGATTCATGGAATAGATCTACAATGAATAGAATTTTAAAACTATTTGGCAAGACATTTGAGTTTGTGCACTTAAGTATAAAAACACACAGAAATTGCAAAAAAAGAAAAAAAAGAAAAGAGCTTTCCATTAATATGTTAGACCTGAAAGTGTGTCTCGACATTGAGTCGGTAAATGAAATGAAATTCTCTAGCATTGCAATTCACCCAACGTTTAAAATGTTCTTCCGGTTGTGAGTAATGATTCCATTAGTGGCACCAAATCCATCAACCTTGAATGGGTTATTGGGTCGCTGGCCTCAATTCAACTTTTTCTGCAGCTCACTGAGAACTCGGAACAAATTCTATGATGTTCCGTTGCTTCTTTTTACGGAGAGGTTTAAGCCATCAGTATTGCTCGAGTACTTACTGGGAGGAGAAGATTAGAGGTGACTTGC
This sequence comes from Laupala kohalensis, assembly GCA_002313205.1. NCBI lineage: Eukaryota > Metazoa > Arthropoda > Insecta > Orthoptera > Trigonidiidae > Laupala > Laupala kohalensis. The sequence goes on from NNCF01128035.1 coordinate 298,954, forward strand.
AGAGAGAATGTAAGATATTAGGGAGGTGGAAGGAAATCAAGCTAACACCGCAATACAAACTTATACCAACCAAATGTTATGCCAGAGATGATTTAGTGAACGCTTTTTAATATAACAACTATTTAATGTTGTTACAGAATTAGTTTTCATTTCCATTTCAAGAGAGTTTCTTCTCAAAATTAAGACTAAGGATACTTTTCTTTGTTTTCACCAACCATGTGTATTAATTATAAAATGGTGATATTTCTAAATGTATTTCTGAGCAATATTATTATTAGTGTGCATCTCTCATGTTCATTTCTTCGTCGATATGGCACGTAAATGCGTCATCTACATGGCAATGATGTAAAAAGTCAATTTTATTAGATTAATTTTTTGCGTTATAATTTGGTACCGTAAAATGTATAAGGAATGTAGTGTATGAGGAAATTATACATTTATTATTATTATTATTATTATTATTATTATTATTATTATTATTATTATTATTATTATTATTATGCAATTATTACCTTGAGATTACATTGAAAAATTCCATTTCCCTTATACAACTATAGCAAAATAACCTTACATTAATAACACTGTCTTTATTTTCATCTAGGTGAGGATAAAATTACTCTGCTTCAGAATAATATAAAATATATCGTACCGCGACTAAATTTGCAGTTAAGATTCTGTTCAGCAGCGTAACTTCACCCTAGTGAATGAGGTACACGATGTTAACTCACTAGAATAAAGTACAAAAACGTTTGTACTTGGTAATAATATTTTCTACGTCAAAATATTTTGGTATCTTGCACATCTGGTAGATATGTTACGATTACATACAAAGTTTTTATAACAGATGAATATTTTAAAATTCCATCCATATTAATGAGTATTTTTCACTTGAACTATTTATCATACTTTTTTATTTATTTATTTACTTATTTTCTCACACTTCTTTTGAGATACATATGAATCGCAATCGATGACATAAACGAACTTATAATCACGGATGTAGAGAGGGTTTAGTGTGAAAGGATGGCGCCGGCCAGGAAGCTATTCTTGCATCTTTAGAGAAAATAAATTTTAACGTATGCCGATTGTTAGGGTCATTCTTACCTATTCTTTGTCTCATGACCAACTGCTCCCTTCTGACAGCAACCTTCATCAATAAATCGATCTTGCGAGATCTCGACTGTGACTTTTCCATGACAAGAACATGTCGACGTTGTCGTGGTCGATTGTCGAGGAATGGCGTGAGAGGCAGGTGTAGAGTAACACGTGAAGACCCAACTCCTGCCACCACAACACGCCGTCGGAGACGCGTACTCTGTGACGGATGCTAATGCCTCGGTTGTACGAAATATGATACCTCTCGGAGTCGACACAGATTAATACGAAAAAGAGCAGCTACCGCTAGTACAAGAAAGAAGAGCAATGAACTTTTTGCACCTTCAGCTATGTCGGGACTGGGAGAGCTTTTTTCAGAGGAAATGGAGCTAGGTATTTCACAACATCAATCGTCTAAGGTCAATAACGCTGGGTTTCATTAACACGAGCTTGAGGCTTTTTTCAGAAGCTTTATAGTAGTCTTACTACTTATAGCTGGGTGCTTCAAGCTTTTAATATGTATATTTCATATTTTAAAAATATATATGTTTATGTACCTTCTAAGTACTTGCACCTATGAGGAGTAAGAAAGGAAAGGACTATGTTATTTTCATTTTTGATTTTCACTGAACATTAGTTTTTACTTTTTAGAATTATGTGCTATCAGACCCCACCATCCATCTCTATCAGATCAGTTCAATGGTATCATAAATCTATTGTCTCACCTACCACATATATCTACATACAGTTGTCGAAATGTCAAGTATAACTTTTAAACAGAAGGCAACAAACATACGACCTAACGTAACAAGTTAGAGAAAAGTTTTTCAAGTACACACTACTACTTAACTTACTCTTAAAGTAGTAGTTTAATTGAAGGATGTTTTGAAGTGCATACTACATAAGGTATAGTTAATAAATTTATGCTATGTATCTCGACTGTGACTATCAACTCATGAAGGAACATTATTTTAAAAAAGTATTTAGTTCTCATAAAATGTTTTTTGCATGTGTTTTAGCGATGTACCGGTAGTCCATACTTATGTTCAAGGTTCTTAAGCATAGCTTATAATGGTAAACTTTTTCAAGGATTTTCCAGATGCGTGAGCTGACATCACACCCATTTAGCAAATTGCATTGAACGCTGAGTTGTATCATAACACAAACAAAACACCACAAAACACACGTCATAAACGTGGCAAGGGTGTATATTCTGACCATAATGTTTAGTTATTGTAGTTCATCATAAACGTGGCAAGGATATGTATATTTGTGTGTATTTATATATATTTCAAATTTCTATCTTTATATTATAAGAAAATTATTTGGTTTTATGAAGAATGTTTCCAAATTACTTCAAAAAAGTGTTATTTAAAAATTATGTCTTCTTAAAAATATATGCTATACATTTTATTATTTACATTAACCATGTCCTGCGGTAATACTTCTAAATTTAGATAAACCATAATGAATATTGAAAGGAAAGAAAATGAATATTGAAATGAACGAATAATTTTCCATCTTCTTCTGATATGAATGAACTACGATAACTAAACATTATGGTCATAATAGAGCGAGTTATAAGCTTCGACGGGGTCTCCTAAAAGATAGTAAACCAACTTATAAATACAGCAATAATTTTTATGTTAGTATTTAAAGATATTTTATTACTACAACAAAAATTTAATTGCCATTTGTTTTTAAAATATGAAGTTATGTAAGTCTAAAGCTGGGAAACATGCCTGAAATGAATTATTACTGGTTGTGGATTCTATAACATTACCTCCAGTTTTTAATTGCTTCATTGACAACTGTTGCTCATTCATTTTCCTCAGTAAACGATATTATACCCTTCCAGACTACTGATCATACTACGGGTATTGGCGTAGACTTGGTTCAGTCCAGACCTACTAGTTTAGTTTAGTGACAATAGGCTCTTGGTTTGTTATTATGCCTATCCTCACGTATACCTTTTACCTTTCAGTAGTTCACCAAAATACGCATGACTTTATTTTAATTTTCAATGACTTTTCAACTTCCATTATGGCACAAATGAGCGTGCACACATATATCAACTCGCGCGTTTGTGAGGTCACGGCGCAGTTGGATGTCGACACTTTCCCATATCGTTGTTACTCTTGCAACACTGTTGGGTGACAGGAATCTGGCAAGCGAACGCCGCACAAAGATGGGGGTAGAATTTTATCATGTACAGTCCTAAGAAGTATTTTGACGAAGGAGAGATAACTCCGTTAAACTTTTATCACTAATTTATCAGCGATCTCCACCATTAACTCTCAGCGAACTTTATCGGCACCCATGCATTGGAGACGTCAATTAACTACAAAGCAATAGAGGTCAAGAGGGGTAACAAGCTACAACATTCTACAGAAAACAGAGCTCACTTTGCGTAATTTTAATCTTACCATTAAAATTATCCTTACGATGCAAATCCTTAGCAGTCCTAAGATATACATTTTCTTTTTCTAACAATATTCACTGTGGACGTAAAGGACAATCAAAAAACCTCTCGACTCCTATCGAGACCCTTTTAAACTTAATTGGACTGGTCTCATTAGCTGCACAGAATAGGTTAGGTCTATTATTATGTGAATGTTTAATGGCTAGTTAGAGGGTAAAATTGATTTAGTATTATATGAATGGTTATTTTAGGTTTATGGCGGAGTAGATTTTTAATGAATTTTGGTAACGCATTTATGAAAGTTACCAAAAAACAAACCTTTCATTACTCATCAATAGACACCTTCATTTGCCGATAAATACATATTCCAACGATAAGGACTCTATTCTCTGACGAAATAGAGATTTTGTATCCAAAATGTCTAAATTTTGTAATCTCGAAACATAGAAATAACGCACTAAATGTACATGTGAATATGCACGCCAGAGAAAAAGAGTAAACGTTTGGCAAATTCTTCTGTGATTTTTCCCATACAACCAACAATCCACGAGCACCGGCGGTAACCGTAAAACCATATTCGCAACAGATGATACTGAAAAGCCAGAATGTTAGCACAGTGTCTCTTCACACAATGTTGTCTTCAAAATGTGACGATTACCGGGTTCAGGACCGCCACCTAAAATAAGGATTACGAGGAAATTTTCTCTCCGTTTTGATTATTGTGCGATGCATTGCAAGTCGATTACACGTTGTAAATTAGTGTCTTCAAAGAGCTTAATTTACCTTTCAGTGGAGTACCTTACCTGTTTAGCTAGTTCACGAGCAACGGGGAGTTATTAAAGTGGTACTAGTTTAGGTAGTAGGTAGAATAAAATATCTTAAATCGGTGTAAATAAACATATTAACATTTTCTAATTGTGATTTCAACTTGAGAAATATCTCACCACTTATTTAAATCAAATAATTGCAATTATAATTGATGATGTAGTACATTGCGTCGTATGGACGATCACTTATTTTCAAAAAAATCAACTTTTAAATCACGAAATTCATGGAAGTTTACTATGATTTGAAGTAAATATTCCAAAGTATTTTTTACATTGCTTTTATCTATAGGGGTTACCGGACATAGCAAAAGGATATTTAACTGTCTCTGAGGTGAGATGCATAAATCACGAAACCGTTTCGCTCGACCGCCATGTTTTTATATTCTCTTTTGCATATCAAACGAGTCAAGTGAGTTTCTGAAAATTGTTTGTACTATACTATTAACTGATAGATACAAATTAAATTATTTTTTCATCTTTATTATTCTAATAGTTGTGTTTTAAAATATTTAGAAGAAGAATAAAAAACAATTATACATAGCTGTGATTTGACTAACTTGGAGTGCTGGTCCTACCTTAACACACATTTACCGCATGTTTCCTACAAAGTTGAATACTACATTGTAACAATATGCTATAACATTGGGTATTATTTCATGGTTAGCTGGATATTTTAAACAATTCTATTACTTAATGTATCTACACCGCTTGAAAGTGTGTGTGACCTTGACGCATCTTTCCTGCAGCTCAGCGCCGCTGACTGCAAACATTTGGGGTTACGAAAGGTATATTTTTGTTAAACATTCCACGTTGAATGTTGAAATAAGCTGTATCATAGAATTATTTTACATCATATTTAGCTAGGTGCAAGTGTTTTTGGTCCATAATTATAAAAATTTGAAATATTCTTAAAAAACAATTTTCAGAAGCTTAAAATTTTGAGGTCACATTTCCCACAAATTACATTACACTTCATGAGAAATTAAATATCAGTCCCATCCATGAAACAAGAATGACACATTTACGGAAATAACGCAAATGCACGGAAATTGCATAAATCTCTTGGAGATTCCATAATGATGTTCATCAAATAATTTGTTGTAGGATGTCTACAACATAGACAAACTAATACTTGAAACGAACTGAATGAGTTTTTATGAGTATACCTTGACAAGACATAGATGTCTGTTTTTATAGCAGTTATTCACAGTAAATAAGATTCGAATACATTTGTGATTCGGACACAATGTTGATGAGGCACACAACATCATGCAACTCATACGATGATTATGCCATCTATTTGTAAAATAATTTACACTTTATTTCCACAGAACTGCCAAGATATTTTGTTCTCGCGGGATTGAATATACACGTAATCACACGATTAATTTTCAAACACTAATTCTCGGACAGGAGGTAAACATAAATATAGGTGAACCACCATTATAATAAATATAAACAAACGTAGGTTCGAACAATTGGAGGAAGAATCTAGGTAATTGACGAATTGTAAGGTTGTCCAGATTGACATTTCTGTGGAGTGGGTAAGAGAAATTTCGAATACAAATAGCTCGTCATCAGATTGATCAGGAGAGTTCGCACACCAGGTGCAGTGGAGTAAAGGTCAATTAACTCAATCGTTTCACCGATCTTAAGAAATGTTTTTTTCTCTTTCTGAGTAGAGATAAAACTGGGTTTATATTTTAACTCAAAATTTCCGAGAAACATTCGGGGAGGAGAGGTTGCATTATTTACCGCCAGGTGAAAATGGCGACGGGATGGAACTCGGGAACTCCTGCCATAACCACAAGTGTGCTCCCAATGCTCTGGGATTATATTATGACATTCCCCATTTCTATAACTACTGATACAATAGTACATTCATACGCACTATTGTTCTCAACTAACCCAGGTTAAATGGGAAACATTCACATCATTAATTTAATACTATGTAGTTATAAATTGCCAAATCGGTAATTACTAAACATGTATACCTGATATACTACAAGTTACATTTGACATTTGGATGTATTTACAACATGTCAACTGCAACATGTCAATAGTACAGTAACGCTCATTCCTCTTCTTTACGATTGGAAGGATTTCTTTTCGTGTATTTTTTACACGAATTAATGTATACTTCTTAAAATTTATATTCACGAATATTTCTTAAAATTTGCGTTTCAAATGTCTCAGACAAATTAACCCTCAGTGGGCAATTCAGGTGTATTATTAAGAAGTTATATCGTCCATTCTCATATAAATTCCTCTTGTATGTTTATTTTTGTCCGTAAAATGTGAAGGATTTTGTGGATCGACCTTGATATAAAAAATTGCATCAATCCCATTATAACGATGCTCCTGAACTTTCACATTCAAGTACGACAAGAAAAACGATGCATATCAGGAATACGAATTGAAGCCAGAGTCTGAAGTTGGCACAAGAAACCGGCCAATGACGACTTTCCACACACATCCACTGAGTTCCATTCCATCCGAATACCCGTGGCAATTACACGGTTCGCCCTTCGCTCCACTGATTTCGCTGACAACTCTTGGGAGGCCAAAGATAGGTGACAGCTACCATTCGTATCTGGTTGGCGCTGCCTTCTAGGAATGTGCGGCCGATCAGCCTTCACATTGGCGGCAGCATCTATGCACCAGTGACCTTTACTGAGAACGTCATCGATGTGGTCCACCCACTAATCAGGACAGCATCCTAAAATAAATAGATCTCTTTTTTATTTCGTTCACCCATGTTAATTATAATATTACTTTGTTTTAGTTTTAAGTTGCTGATCTATGAAATTCGCAACATAATGACCTGGGAGATAATGGTCCACAAACCAACCTCACAAATACCATATGTGCCCACAAATTTACATCGAAAATCAATAGATTTAACTGTCAAAGATTTGCATGCTTATTTCTGAACCATTCAAAGTGAGATGTATTAGACAAAATAAACAAAAGTATAATACATAATTCTTCACCGTTCTTACTAATGTAAGAATTTGTATAACATTTTTGCAAGAATTTTTATAAGTAAATGTTAATGAAATGAATATCAAATATTTGTGAAACCAAATAACATCTCAATTCCACAAAGCATCGTATTAGAAGTCGGAATTCTTCCCGCAGAGTTAATAATATTGAGTGACAATAATGTCATATTAAATAATGTCATTTTTCATTACCTGGACAAATCTTCTCTAGGCCCCCGCATTTACTGTCTACCTCATACATGTTTAATTTAAGTACCTTCGCAGTTAAGCATAATGCCTTCTCTAATGGTTAACATCATAAGTGCCTATAGACACATTATGAGAAATATTTAGCGGAAGGGAGTGATATTTTCCTCCCTTACCTGGCCGACCAACTAATACGGAACTTCCCAGATACCTAAAAGTACCAGTAACATTCATTCATATTGCCAGATCACCTTTAATAATGATTTATTTTATGATTTGCATATTATGTTTGAGAGTGTTTCGTTCTCAGATGGGATTCTTCGGACAATCAGGGCGTTTTCAGGTTCTGTCATAATTTGATCCAATGTAACAATCTCTGCTCCTGACCATCCTCTCTATATGCATTCCTGAGGTATGTACCCGGAGTCCTCCACCAAACCCGTTATTCGATCCCCATCGACAACGCAAGATTTCACGATTTGTTCCTCAAATAAAGTGTGTAATTTCCTGTCATAAATACCATTGTCATCATCACCCACAAAACATCGTAACAAGAACGTGGCGGTCGCCATCCTCTCCGCCTCCTCCATCGCCGTCGCCACTACCATCAATGCCGCCGCGCCTTCCTTCGGTCGCCTCATTGAAAAACAGGAATCCCAGTGCGGAACGTTCTTTCTCCGCTTTGTTTGCTCGCTTTGTTTTTTGGAGAGCGACATCGCGCGGCGTGGCGGCCCTTTTTCTTGGCGCGGTCCTACGACAGCGAGCGGCCGCGCAGCGTGGCGCGGCGGTCGCACGCCGAAACAGATGGCGCCATTGTCCTCTCGCCACCCAGAGAGTTCTGCGCTCCGCCATCCTGACTGCAGCAAGGTGATAAATACTTCGCGCCAGATGAAAAAGCCCAAGTGACATCCTGATTCTTTTGAACATACTATCTTATGGGAAATGCGTGAAAGTATCATGTGGATGTTGTTGATTGACGGAGGACCAAGGACGCAGCCAAGAGGGGGGGGGGCTATACTCATAATACCAAAATGTAATTAAAAAAAGAATGTTTATGTTGTGCGACTAGTGGAGATGGGTGGGTACAACGTATTGTTGTGGTGATGATGGATTGTGTAATAATTACTTATACAGCCCCGATGAAGGAGATTTAAGTTTCCGAAACGTTGACCGTATAAATTTTTTTTCTTTCCTGGACCTCTCCTCAATAATTGGTATTTATCATGGACAACGGAGTCAAATAACATTGAATTAATAAAAAAGAAAATACAAAACAAAAGACACGAATGCCATTCATATTTTCTGGGCGTTAATTTAAGTCTTGTCAATTACTAAACGTACAAATTTAACATATATTTAACTTATTCGCAACGTTTATCGAAATTAAAGTCAGTGTGCCAATATTACAGCTACACCATAATTTTCTCTAATTACCGTCTGCAAACCATACCGATTGACAAATATCCGGCAATCGCCACAAGCTCTACAAACGTCGTTTCACATTTCCGCGTTCTTTTTCCCCGAGATGAGAAAGTATTTACTTCGCACCGAAATAACTTGTCCCTATTCCCGTGCTTAAAAACATTTCTAATTTTTACGGGATGGGGGCAATAATTATCCATCCAATTTTAATTACTATCTGAAAATCGTTTTCGGAGATGTTAAAACTTCGACTGAAGAAGTCGTTAATAAATATAACATCTAAGTTTATAGATCAAAATAAATGTGAATTTCAGTTGTGAATTGCTAAGTTATGGCACCTTTCTCATCCAAGGTGTTAAACAAAGGTGGTAGAAATCTAATTCATTCACTTTGTTTATAAAGACATAGATTGTATGTTGATTGCTTTGACCCTGGGGATAAAGAAATATCTTATTATTTCCCAAAAATTCCAAAATAAAAGTTTGTTATATCTCGATTCTAAGACGTAAAGTACTTTGACCTATTCGCCAGGTTTTTGTACAATTGTAACATCACAACCAAGACATTCTACCCGTTTGTGAAATGTTATTTTGATGCCTTTGCTGAAGTGGGAGCGTCATTGCGAAACGAAGCCGGATACCTCGGATTAGGGAAGTTGACCACCACTAAGCCTTTCCATTCATTGTTTTCCGGGACCATCCCCTTGCTTTTCCGGGAAGGAGCAATGCGCTCGAAGAATGTCGGTCGAAGGGTGTGAGCAGTGCTTGCCTTTCCTTTGTCTTATAATATTTCTGTAAGAGGGACTAGATCGCCATGTGTACCGAGGTGAGGTCGGAAAAATCCCTAAAGAAAGAATGTTATAAATGGAAAACTTCCACCGGATGCTGAAATAATGGCCATCCCGAGAAGGACGCTTGTCATATCGGTAAAGACACAGTGTTCTCAGAAGCTGAGGGGTGACCAATATGATGTAGAGTGCTCATTGCGGTAGCGAAGGCGTGGTCATGTGACCTCCGCTTCCGTATATATTGGGAGGATTGAAGATCATCGGAGACTTTCAGATTTTTCTGCTGAGTGATCGGAAGTTCTCGGGTACTGAGATGTGACTTGGCTAGTATTGGTCGTCAGACCGCTTAAGAATTGCTGCGGTAATTCAATTACATTGCTATTAGGTGCGAAAGACGTAACTTGTAACAGTTAGTTATTTCGGGATAGCAACTTGTAATTTTTTGGAGATTCGGATGATCTAGATAGATTTCCTAATTAACTGTTAACACCAGTATTCATATGTGTGTAATTGATGCTTTCAGATAGCATTAACTGTGTAATGACAAATTCATACTTGTATTTATGATTTGAGAGTTCGTTCAAGTTTGTAAATACGCAGATTTCAATTTAACTTGTATTAAAGTGTTTAATTGCTTGGGAAACCAAGCTGATGGCAGCGAACTCTACCATAAGGGTTGTGGTATTTATGGTTGAATCCCGCTTCTACCCAAAAAATACCCACACCGCATCTGGGCATGTGGTGTGGTGTAACAACAACCAACACAGGATCCAGTCAATAAAAGCTATCCAAAGTCTACGTTACAAATGGACTTGCGAAGGACTTCGATGCTTGTGGCTCAAAACGCAGGTGAAAGATTTTAGGAGTCAATGAATTTCATCGTAAAACCGAAGTTCATTTTGCTATGATGCATCTCTTTAACTCATCTATAGCATGCAATTTATGTTCGAATGTCAATTCGCTGAAATAATTTATTTTCACAGAAGAAATCATTTATTTCTTGTATATCTGACAGTTTCCTGACCTCTTTTGTCTAGTTAAATCAGCTGCTTTGGCATTACTTGAATAATTTTTTAAAATGACTTTTACTCCATGGATTCCTACCAAGGATCATACGTATAAGAAACTACTTCATGAAAGCGTAAACGGAACTGGTGGAATATAATTTCGAATGTAATGGAAACCCCAGTCGAAGCGAAAAACAATAGATCCCTTTTGTTACAAATTATGCAATCAACAAAATATTTTTTCTGCCCTCTATATTTTAAATTATTTCATTAATAATTTTTCTATATAAATAATAAATTATTGATTTATATATAAATATTGTCCCTACTATTTTTGTCCTGAATTTGTGGAGGAAAGTTGTTTAATTGAAATGCTGACAATAAAGTCACGTATTTCCTGAGAAATGGTGCATATTTAGTGACATGAAGTGAAAACGACATAAATTTACTCGGAGAAAGGAGTAATGAGGGAGTTTAGACACAAAGACGACCGATTAACACGGGGAAAGAGGAGTGTAGATGGTTACCGAAGTTTATAATCTAACGAAAGTTTTGGGTGAGATATCTTGATAATTGAGAGTTGACATTCTGTAAGATGATGTAAAAACTAAGGAATTGGGGCAAACTAGTAAAAGCCGAAGTTACGATTGCGAGCGATTTCTTCGGTTGATTCGCCATCAGTATCTTCCTCTTCAATACCTTTTTTTCGTCAATTTCTACTTATTTTGGGATATTTCTGTGTTTTTTGCTTTTTATTTCTCTTCATTATTTTTCTTTTAATCCTAGTATAGTCATATATTCGACATTTTCGTATAACACTAGCGTTCTTGTGGCTTGTTTAAAAATCTCATAAATTAGTATTGAGAAGGACCACTTTTTAATTAAAGAAACTAGTATTATTTTGTTCTTTATGCTATTTGGTAATCGAACTATTTTTTTGATCGATTTTTTATTATTACTGCTTTGTTACAACTCCTCAAACCTGAATAGGCTTTCATGGTTTCGTGCTCACTCAAAGTCAGAGATTTCCCAGCTGCTTCAATCTACCCATCACTTTCACATGATTTTTACTCGCCTCGCTTTGTATTACTTCAAGGTTATGCTCTCTTTATGTCTTCTTAGCACTTCCTTTCACTCGAATCATTGTTTTTGCTACTTTCTCTTCACGGACTCGCATCGTTCTTATTCCTGTGTTCTTCCAGTGCATTTCCAGTTTATTTGGTACACAATTAGCCATAGAGTCCAAGCTGGCAGTTACAGTATCAGTTCACTTTTTATATTTACATATCATTTTAGATAGGAGTTTTTTATCAATTCGGAATCTATAATTGAACGTACTGAAGTCTACAAGACATCTGGTGTTAACAACTCAGTTTTAAATTTGGATTCGCAAGTGTTTCTCTTGGTATACATTCTTGAATGTTTTTCTTGGAACATTCTACTAGCAAATTTGACATATTTCTAATTATATTTGCAAGAGGAAAAAAACAAACTAGGATACATATTTTTGGCAAGGACTTTTACTTACAGATTTTGAGAATACATAGTACACTACATGGTCATGAAATACATTACATGAAAAAAATACAATAGAATATTTACAATATTTACAAGACTCATGCATACAGATACATGTATGAATACATACACACAATACACAAATAAACATTTACATATATGCAACACAAACACAGAAAGAAATTTTTAAAACTTGTAAGTATGCAACACATACTTAGTGACTGCCTCAACCACGTTTTCGAATAGCTACAACTTTCGGGGATTGAAAAGGGAGATAGTTGCCTTAATTGGCGAAATAGAGAGAAATTCCTCAATAAAATTGTCAGTGCACATGAGTGTAACTTATGTCCTCTTCAAAGAATTTCTGTTTCTTCCAGTTTCTTTTGCAATTAAATATAGATCGAATTTAATTTGAAAATCACAAACATATTAATATGGGAAAAGGAAAGGGGATTTAAAATGTGATAATATGCGCTCTAGTTGTAAATTGAAAACATCATTAAAAGCAAATAAAGACGTGTATGTAATTTTTACGATTATAGTTTGTTTTAGCTTTTCATTGGGATAACAGAGTTATTCAAATATACAGTTCTTATAACTGTGTGTTATAAATATGTTAATAGATGAAAAAATGGAAATTTGATCTAGAATGTGTATTCCTTTTCACTTCAGAAAAACCTTGAAGCGGAAGTCGTTAGCACTGTCTTTGAAGATGACACTGGCAGAAGTTTTACTCTGAAGCTACAAACTTGGCGTATAAACGCCAGTCCTCAGATGCTAGGAAAATTTAAAATCACTATTTCTAAGGTTCGGGGAGTCTAAAATTTCACGTCAATATAAAACCTGATGTCTACTCTTTTTGACTTACTTCAATGAAATGAAGCAATGTTTTTTACTCCTACCAAAGCGACATTAGTCTGAACAGAAAGTAAAATTTAAGAGTTGGACTAACGTGAAACATGGAGTACGATTTTATAACATCAACATTTTACAGAAAGAGAACACTGATAATTTTCAGAACTACGACAAATATAAAATGACTAAAAAATTTGCAATGATATTTTGTAATTTTGTCGATCTCCACCATGCAACTTGTTTGGTAAGACTATCAAGAGAGATATCCATATGTCGTTTTAAAATCCTGTCGTAGGCACTTCGACATGGTAAGTTAATGATACTCTTGAAGCAAACTATCAAAAGATATAAAAAATTGTAGATGTTATTGCACGAGTATGAATTGTGAGCAATAATGTAGAAGAGCTGTGAACTACCATATAAAGAGTTGCTTCCGAATACTTGTCATCCTAATGAGTAATCCTAGTAAATCATTTCACTTTTATAACTTGACAATGTCTCAAATATACCTTTCAATTAGCTCAGCAACAACACTCGTGTGATCTTTTGATAGAAAAGCAATAATAATTGTTGTATTGTTTAAAACTCCAAATATCTCCAGGCTCTCATACGCAGGAAGCAAAAGAGATTCGCTAATAAAAGTGATATTAGTTTTACATCACTGGTGAAAGATTATTCACTGAACACTTAACAATGAATGTCGCACAACACAATTGGGGAAAATACAAGATACTGGTAGGTACTTCTTCGAGATTTCGCACGCCACTCTTTCAGAATCTCAAGGACTCATGAAAGTAATTTTAAAATAAATCGTAAATATTCATTTAATTCATATTGTTTGTGTTTATTTTGAGTATGTTAATAGTATAAACGATAATAAAAAAATGAAACAATGTCTTCCGTATTACTTCTCAATCTTCAAGGTATTATAAAGATTTTAGATGTTTTTGCGTAAAGACTAGAGATCATTATGACACTTGTTTTTAATTTTAAGGAATTTTTAAAAATAAATCTAAATGATGAACGCTAACGTGCGAACCTCGAAGGATTTTGAATCGTGGGTAAACATAATTTTTACCATATTGTGCTTGTCGCTGAACGTATTGAAGAGAATAGCATCACAACCCTTGACACGTACAATTTTATTCTAATCATTCGTTTAGTTCGAAATGAAATTAATAAAATTAATCAAACAACGTTTTGATTCTTTAGTATATTCTGTAAAGTGGTTGTAAAAAGGTTGCGGTAAGTGAAAGAACTTAACCTTTTCAAATCTTATTTTTGGTATAGAATTCGTCCATACACACAAATATAAAATTGCAATTTATCGATCAGTTAATGAAAACCAAATAAAAATAAACGCAGCAAGATACATTAATCTGTTTAAAATCTATTTGTCTTCGTTCATAATGTATTCAAAAAGTCGTCAAGGATTGTTGTCTACTCAAACTAAAATTCTACACTAAAATGTACAAATCACGTTATATAATACAGTTAATTCTCTGTATAATAAATTAGTAACAAAAATTATAAAATATGTAAGATCACAGTTGTAAATATAATACAGATGAGAAATATATACGCGTATTCATAAACTCACAAACGCCTACTTTCAGAATGGTTCCTTTCCAATTTATTTGAGTCGATGGTCTCCACTCAATAAAATGGCATAAAATAACAGTTCTTTAGTGAAACATTCTTAAAAGAATCCACTTTTCAGAAATCGACAAATAAAGCTATGACTCGATTTCATCGGTTTCATGAAACTGGGGGCGTTTTCAAGCAAGATATCTTCTACTTTAATTTTGGTTAACACTTATATAAAGCCATCAGTCCAATGTTGCCTTTGTGTCACGCATATGGTAACTATCCTCCACCATAACTTTCATTTTTTTCCGAAAGCGTTCCTTTTTGCGTAAGCTTGTTGTATGAGTCGCATTTAACCACTACATAAAGCTTTCATGGAGGGTATTTGCTCGTTCAAAATATCTGTTGGCTAAATTAACTTGTTAATTTCTACTAAATTATTTGATATTGATTTACACGATTACATTTACCATAAAAGTGAGTTTCTTCCATTTTTGAAAAGGGTATACAAAGTGGACTTAATTCGCCCATGCATGAGTTGGTCGCTGAAAGCGTAGTCTAATGAATGACGTCACACTTTCTGACATCGAAGCAGACTAAAAAGGTTTCTAAATATAATAATAGCGTACACACAATGAATTAAATTATATGACAATTAGATAACAGGACAATAAATCGGTATTTCGTTCTGTAAGATTCGAGCGTGACATCATTATTTGACTGTAACTAACACCGGATACACAAACACTATCCAAAAGATACGTCTTAACGCTGACCTGCTGCTTGAGTGCTACATCAACAGCAAAATAATAAATTAATGTTTTCACCATGTAAATACATTGTGAATGATAAATACATCAGTCCTGGTCAGCCTTCAATATTACATTACAAAAGCCTCATATTCTCGACATATTAGACATAATACTGCAGCGCACCACTTAGTACTTAGATTTCAAAGCAAGTTCCTACACAAAAAGAACATCAATATTGAAATTCTATGTATAAAATTCTGGATAGAGACATGGATAATATACAAAATAACTGTACATTTTGTCACAAGAACAAAATTCTGCAGTTATTAAATATTATTGAAATAAATGTCTCATTCAAAGATATGCAATTTTGTGATATACTATTGTAGTAAATTTCTAATTTCACGAAATTAAATTTATAAACTTGCTTCTCAAATCGATAGCAAAACCACTAAAGTAGCACCTGTTTACATACTCACGAAACTATTGCAGAAGTTGCAAGATATTGCAGGAGCTGTGCACCCTTTACAAATCGTCCAGGGTTAAGAAAAATGTTTCTTGAAACTATTCTAACACCTAAAAAATGATAAAGCTACCTAATAATGTTTAAGATTCCAACCTGTAATTAATAGTTTACGATTTTACTGAGAAATCCGGGATACTTTATGGAACAGAAAGAAATTAGAACTCTGTTATGTATGAATTTATTTACTTCTGTTTGCTTATTAACATTTACGAGAATGGGATGAACAACAAAGCAAAGCATGCGCAAAAATGTTATTAGAATATGAATATGGTATCTACCCTGGACGATCCCCAAATGCTACTATAATCGTGGTATTGTCTGTTCCTGATTGAATGACTTTGTTACCATTACAGATGGGTTGACAAAGTTTACGTTACCGTACATCTCTGTGCGTTTTCTATGAGCACTTTTTGATGAATCCAGAAATTCTTTGATTTCTTTCTGTATTTACAAAGAAGTCAATGTAACGTATAAAAATATACTACATTGCTTTCATCAAATATTTCAGTTAACAGAAAATCGTAAATAATGAAGTAAATCGGTGGGATGAAATTACAATATTTCAAAGGAAGATATTTTAAGCCATTAACAAGCAGTGTATGAGTAACAAGCAGGTATACCGCGGACATGCATCCCATACCCGGCAATTGATCATATAAATTAAATTCTACATAGATAAGGATCATGTTCAATAGTCGTAGATCGTTTTAAATTTTGACTAAAAAGACGAATAGTAGGTGCATTTTTGGTGCCAAAGGTTAATATACTTTTTTAATACAGGTGATAAAAAATAGGAAAATTAAAAAAAACACGAAATAAATAAAAATGGTGGTATGAAACGCAACCATCTTCAAATCCATGATGAAAATAATGATTTAAAGAGGTTTCAATGACACTTTTGTTTATTCTACTTTTCAATCAGGAACTGGCTAAAATGTAGTCATAATGGGGGTTATGACATACTCCTCCAATTCAACACCGTACATTAACTGAATGCTGCGCGAGCTACGATACTGTCGTCTCAAGTACAACAATACGAGAGAAAACGTGTCAGAGAACGACATTAAACTCGTCCATTCCGCAGTATCACCACTCCCGGGTGAGCTACAATCGGATATCAACACAGGAAGCAGAACAACATGCGACGTAATCCCTGCAACTGCAAGAAAACTTCTCTTGATGTGACGAAATCGACGATTGGCTTGTCGCCCGGAAGTGATCCATGAGCAGTTGTCGGTCGCCCGACTGGTGCGAGTCATCATTGTTGTAAGCTTCCTGGAGTAGAAACGTCGGAGCCTCTCACATACGACGATCCATCTCCTGTCGGAGGGACATCCTGGACAGACCGTATACTCCGCCGGCAGCTGAACAATACGGCTGCTGGGAGCGACGGTGGCGCGTCGGTGGCGCCTAGTGGCACTCGCGGGCGCGCTGTTGGAAGCGACGCATGCGTCGACGCCACTCGTCGCGCCACTCGATGACGATGGAACGTGGACTGAGCGTCAGACCCGGACGCCCACCCTCTGCCTCGCGGCCCAAAAGCAGGTACGTCCTACGACACAAGCACGCATGGTCAGTTCAATGCAGTGGCGATTCCTGCTAGGGGCCTCCAAACTGGTCATAAAAAATAATATACACATGTAAAGTTCATCTTAAATATAGCGTGGAACATTTATATAACAGTAAACAAATAAAAACTGACATTTTTATTAAATACAATTATAATTTCAATTAAAAATAATCGTGTTTTAGACATTTTGTGTGTTGTTTCAATATCGGGGGTTCCAAAACCATCGCCCAAAGAAAGTAAGTGAACCTCGGGCTCATCATGGCACCATCAGGTCCATAAAAAATGTGCGAGGTAATAAATTGAAATACTATACAAGTAGTGTACAACTGTAGTAGTGGAGATGGAGTACACACGAGTACAAGTAAACGTTTGACGAATCCATCAACGAGAACGAGTCAGGGACGAGCAATGCGGACACGACAATGAGTACACATGAGTGAGAAGAAATTTCACTAATAGTGGATTTAAGATCGAAGATATGGTTCTTTTTGCAATAGATATTTGTAGAGGTTTTGGGCACCACTTTTCTAAATAGTTACTTTCGCTCAAATAAGAAATATATAATATTTGGGACAAGATGTTTTAGAGGGAAAATTTTACTTTAAATATGTACTGGAGTTAAACGTAAATGGAACTATCAATAACCAAGAAAAACCTTATTTACCATTTTCATTCTGTGAGCTTGTGTTGGGATAAGGGTTCTGAGCACTATCGATCAAAAAGAGAAGTCGACGCTTCTAAAGGTATTTGATATATCTACATATTTTTATATGTAAGGAAGAAGGAAGTCCCAGCACCTTGTGATCAACAA
Organism: Laupala kohalensis; assembly: GCA_002313205.1. NCBI lineage: Eukaryota > Metazoa > Arthropoda > Insecta > Orthoptera > Trigonidiidae > Laupala > Laupala kohalensis. The sequence continues at coordinate 317,324 of NNCF01128035.1, forward strand.
CTACCTTAAAGATATGCTATAACTCCCGCTTCGGCTGCCTAGCCGAAAGTGATGGCGCGGGGGTGAAAGACGAGGGGGCGAAAATAAACGCTATTCTGAAAACAGTTGTTATTTAAATTAAACACTTGTTATTTAAAAAGTTGAGACTTTGGAGAAAATCCCTTCTGGCTTCCCGTCCGCATACTCACTTGGAGGCCTTGACCTTGGGACACTTGCAGGAGAGATCATGAGCGTGCACCCAGAGGTCGAGGGAGCCGCGCCGCAGCCGCGACTCTCGCGCCCTCTTGAACACCTGCTGCACGGTAGCGGAGAAGCGGACCCAGTCACCCGCCGCCTCTCGCGCCACCACGCGGGCCAACACGGCTGCGACACACGCACAAGCGCCACCGTTACCGCCTCTCACACACCACCGATACAAAAACACGTCACTCTCAATTACTTTAGGAAAACTGCAAAGCCTATCTCAGGGAGTGGAAATAAATTATTCCCCGATTTCCTCTTCAAGTTTCTCCCGTGTATTTACAAGATATCTTAACGGAACATTTAGGGCTCTAATGACCTTGATGTTGGTGAGCCCTAAATCCCCAAGAAAAGAAACCGGAACATTATGAAAGTTTCTTTAAGTTTTACTTATCTGAACACGAACAATTTCAGAGAAATTTATCATTACTTCTTTAACTGATCAGAACAAAATATTGTAAAAGAAAAATCAATAAACGTTCGAATTACAATTAAAAAGTTCTTTAATGTTTTAAAAATTATTGTCAGCAATTTTTTTAATCCATTCACAATCATTACGCACAGAAATAATTATCGAAAAAGATGTTAAATTCAAGCATTATTACCATTTTTAGTGTGGTTGTAATTCTTTACAATGCTATTTAAATACCCATCAAACGATATAGGGACATTCCATGTCAAATCAACAGAAAAAATTTGAAATTGGCTCCCATCATCTCAGATTTTGATGAAATTTGATACACTTCTTCATAGCATCAAGTTAACGATTCATATGAATTTTTAGGATTTAGGTCTCATAGTTTCTTCTTAAATAGATTAGAAATTTTGCATTTTCGGGGAATTGTTGCTCTTGTGAGTGCGGGTAGAGATCTACGCATTTAATAAAAAATTCATACCTCCGAATATAATTCATGAATCAGCATCAAAATTTACGTACATATACTTTAATGAACATAAATTAAGGGAAAAATACACCGAACTTGTATTTATTTATTGTAAGAAAAATTTTAAAAATTGAGAAAAATGATTTTCTATCAATTTGGGGCGTTAATATCCATGTCTCTTTTAAGTAATACGAGTATATCTCAAAAGGCCAAAATCAGACCTGAATTATTTTTTTGTGAATAAGAGCTAAGTGTGGGGAAAACAAATGTGGAAAGAGAAAAGTGATCCCGCCCTTACCTGTTTAATAAATTCTTGTTAAAACTTTATTTTACTTTTATGTTTAACCTACATCTTAAAAGTTAGGTCAAATAAGTAATAATTAATACAGAAATTCATATAATAATTAAATATGACAATAAAATAGAGTATTTGTGTGCTTATTCCTCTATTAATCTCCAGGAAAATAGGTCCCCTGTGCTTTTTTAGAGAGTTCAATGAACCTTCGCTGTGCAAAAGAAACGTCTTTCTCTTTCAAATTGATACAACCTTCCAGAGTCCTGAGCAGTAGGCGGAGGAACACAGGACATAATATTGATGAGTGGTACAAAACAAATATCTTCCTATTCTTCAGAAAAAAAAACACTTGCTGGTCCATATGGGTGCATAAATTGTATGTTAACGTCACCTTCTTCTTCATGCTTGGAGAGGATCAACCCACCCCCCCCCCACACACACACACATACACCAGAANATGTTCGTCATAGATACACGATACGAAAGAATTTGTCGATAATTGTGACATTTTCACTGTGGATGATTTTACCTCACAAAACTTGAATTTTATGAAAAAAATCAGCAACAAAGCTGATTCTCTTCATTCCGATTGAGAATTCTGAAACAGGGGTGACATGGTGATAACTCTGCGTACCTGGCACTGTTTTAGCTTTCAAAAATCGACTTTCAAGATCTTGTCTGGTAGCTAAGAGATTCTCTCTTTATGAGGGTTAATTCAATATTTTTAATGTTGGTTCGGCAGTAATCAAAGACTTTTTTAGTAGTGTCGATGATATTTCTGGTATCTGCAGGCTTGCTCTTGTGACAAGACACTTTACGGTGCTTCCAACGTCGTCGCAGGGGGATTTTCCATGACTGGTAGCAACAACCGTCCATTCCGCTGTTAGACAATAATCTTTCTCGTGATTGCACGGGTTCAGAAAGTTCTTGAGTTTTTATAGTCCCCTGCAACCAACCGAAAAAAAATTCACATGTTTAACTGAAGTGAAATTGTCACGGAGAAATTTTGTCACAATTTTTTGTTTCATAAACAAAGCCCACATCATGTTCCAAATCTTCTGATACAACACACAAACTGGAAACAATAATCTTTACTGAACTCAGGTTAAGTATAAATAATAATAGTGAGTAAAGAACATTGATCCCTGAACTCCATTTTGTGCGATAAATAAAAAATTTTCACTGAAGTCTAAGAGGATAATTGCTTTATTGTAAGGAAGATTTGTTTTTAATTCTTCAAATAATTTGCCCGAGATTTTGCGATGAATGAATGGGGATCACGTTTTTCCATACTATTTGTTAGTTTTGTCAAAAATTCGTCATAAGTCACTTTCAATGTTACTTGCTGAGTGCGAACAGTTGAAATCCAAGAGTTGTAAGATATTTCATCCCGAGTTAGCGTTAAAACTTGAATTCTTTCTCTTGTTGGTAGATAAGTTGTTAATTTTTCATTCATTAAATCTACAAGTAAATCCAAATCCTTTGCTTCCATTGCTTTCTCACTTTCCTCTGCGTCTTCGTTAGAAGTTACAAGGAATTCTACTTGTTAATCTTTACAAACTTTTTTATCCATCGATACAGATGCTGATTCGATCTTTCTTTTTGCATAAACAAGTCTCCTATGGCGATTGAGAGAATGAACTTTAATTGGAGTCTCACCTAAATTTCTCAAAGATGAGTTGATTTCCTCGATTGCTTGTTCCCTTGAAACTGAAGTTTTTACTTCCATTATGCTTTACCTGCTTCAGAGGATGAGTTTCCCATAATATCGTCATAATAAGGTGCGCGTTCAAGTTTTTCCCTTTTTAATTTATAGTTAACTTGATCTAGGCAGCGATGACAGATTTTTGCCCAGCAATAGTTTTTTTTACATTATCGATCATGGTATTTATTTGAAGTGCGTAATTTAAAGATACACTTCTCAGCCCTTTTCTTATCAAAATATTTTATCTTTCAAACTGATCAAAGCACACTCTTTGGTAGGTTTCATACCTCGAAAGGTATTATTTTTTATGATGTTCACCAACATTAAGTAAACATTCAGCACTCACTTCACTTCTTAAAACCAAAAGCTCTTTGTCTGCTGCATTTATGGAACTTTCAACATTAAACTTTTTTTTTTAATTTTTGGGTAAATTTCCTTGTGACACTGTTTCCTTTACTACTTATACACTACAATCAGGTAACGCCTCACTACTTCGTGACATTGTAAAAATCAGTAAGAAACTTTCTGCACTTTAAAGATTATGAGAACACTTCCTTATAATGAGGTAAAAAAGTTTGATTAGAGGAAAATAATCAACAAGCCTGGGGTGATTAAAACATGACAGGGGAGGCACTCAGAAAAATAAACATTGCCATAAGTAAGACTATGAATCACTCCTTTCAACTGTACCATTGATAGAGATTGAAGAAAGCAGCCAGTTAATGATAAGATGCAAACTCCCAAACCCACAAAATGCAGGACACGGCACTTTTGTCCACTCGGCAGAACCGCTCAGTCCCGCATTTTGACGAGTCCCATAATGTTTGTTATTCAATGCAGTGCGAGATAAGTGACGGGTATTGACGACACATTGCTGAATAATTCACACGGTTCCTAAATGCATTGAGGGAGTAAATTAATTACAAATAAAGTGATTTCTGACTATATGTGTGATCTATTTTTTCTACTAAAATGCAACAAGATAAAAAATAACATTATTGTTTTTACAAAAAATTACTGAACAGGCAAAAACGGAACTACTTTTTTCTTTCCACACTTGTTTTCCCCATAGTTTTAGCTCTTATTCACAAAAAAATAATTCATGACGGATTATGGTCTTTTGAGATGTATCACGTAAAAGAGACAAGGATATTCACGCCCCAAATTGAAAGAAAATCATTTTTCTCAATTTTTTAATTTTCTTACAATAAATACAAGCTCGATATATTTTTTACCTTAATTTATGTTCATTAAAGTATACGTACGTAAATTGTGATGTTGATTCATGTATTATACTCGGAGTTATGAATTTTTTTAATTAAATGCGCAGATCTCTACCCGCACTCACAAGAGCGACAATTCCCCAAAAAATGGAAAATTTATAATCTACTTAAAAAGAAACTATGGGACCTAGAACCCTAAAAATTCATATGAATCGCTAACTTGATGGTATGAACAAGTGTATCAAATTTCATCAAAATCCGAGATGGTGAGTGGATTTGATATGGAATGACCCTATAGCGTATTATACTATAGGAAGAAAATGAAAAAAATCATTCGTAAGGAAGAAAAAAATCCTCTTCAATTTATTAAGTATACATTGCCGAAGTTATTTGACGTCTGCAATGAAATATTTTTCCATAAAAAGCATAGTCGTAGATTTTTTCCCCTTAAAAAGCAATGAACTTTAAGGGAAAAATAGAGGATTGTTGGAAATAGAAAATCTTGTGGGTGATAATATCGATCACTCACCATAGTCCCGGCGGCAGTACTTGGTTAAGTTGAGACGACGTGTTCCTGCACTGCATTTTCCACACTGTTCTCGATCTGCAATCATAGATCATGCATTCCACAATCTATGCTATACGCCTGAGAATAATTCGCTTGTTACTGTACGACCAATGAAGTGAATAAAGTAGAAAAAAAAATTTTGGTTCAATGAATTAATTTTAGTGGTTTCATAGCTTTGGTTTTGCAACAATATAACATTTCACTACACATTAAGCTATTTGGTGTCATTCAAATTTCCCAGCAAGATTATTTCTGTTGTAAAACATAAGATTTTTACATGTCACCAAACAATGTAGTTTACAGTTATATCAATGTAAAGATGTTACATCATTTTCATTTTTGAATTAAAGTTATCATAGAGTTCCGTTCAGATGTTGGTAAAAAGTTATGACTTTCGAGCAGTAAGAGGATTTCTTGAATTATAGTAGTCAACAGAATATTCTAGCAATGCAATGTTGCGTGTTTAACGATCTTCGACTTTTCAAGATTATCTAGGCTAAATGCTTCAACAAACTAATAAGAAAGTGTTGAAAAGATTAAACCAGATGCTTATCAATAATAAATCTCTACAATTATTCGTCATCAATTACATTGGGAAGTGTAATACCTAATAATTTATTGTATCAAACATGATTTGTTTCAAAATTTTTGGCATCAATATGGCAACTTATTGTGTAAAAATACTTTAGACTCCAGCTGTCACAAGAAAGAGTGATGCACGTGAATTGGTGACTCTCAATAGACGATTCAAAGGAAGTTCTTAATTAATACAAAACACCACACTATGAGAGAGTACAACTCCAGTGACACAAATCTCTCTTTTTAACTTTCGATACATTTATTTCAGAGATCGACTTCGTCTTTGAACAAATAATGAAAATTACAATATTTTTATACTTCATGTATTTCTATAAAGTGTAATACTTCCAACTTTTTCTAAGGGCATTTCTAATGTTCAGTTTAATGTTGTGTTTTTTTTTATGAATTTGGGCAAAATTAGAAATAAATCTAAATAAAACTAATAAAAATCAAGATAAATCAAGTAGTTATATAAAAATAATGTTGGAAACATAATGGACGTTCATATGTATTTGAGTTTTGTCTGGCGGTCCAAATGAATCGAGTTCATTTCATGGCAATTTGCTTATATTTCATATAACATGTTTGTGTTGTCGAAACAATTAAAAAATTCAAAATCAAACTAAATTAAATTAAGATAGAAATAAAGTAAAATGATATCTCGTGTGTTTGAGTATACCAGTCATTTGAAATGTTGGTTTCTGTAGATCAAATGGGGGGTGGGGTCGCTGTGCCGCCAACCCACCTGCGCCGCTCGGCGGTCCATCCTCACTGCTGTCACCAGCTGTGGCTTGCATCACATTCGGCACCTTGGGAATCTCTGTAACAGAAGCAGCGCGCGCGGCGTCGCCGTCCAGTCGCTTCGAGTACAACGCAAGTACACATGCACCAAGTTTTAAAGCAGTTATGACATTTGAGGAGATGAATGGGAAAGTGGTGAAACTTATTATTTTAAAATATTGTCTGGTCGTATCAGTATTTTCCATCTAATAAAATGTATTTATCTATTCATCCATGTAAATCTATTAATTATCAAACATGGAAAAATGGAGAATATCATAGCTCTTATATTAACCGCATAGTAAGCAGCAAAAGTTTGTCCCACAAGGCACTGGGAACAGTGTTGTAAGTCAGCGATTTATTCTACTTTTCTTTCCATCACTGAGAACTTTGCCAGTCGTCTTTAGAAAGCAATCTAAAGATACGTAAAATTGAATATGATACTACGATGAATAATCTAAGTGAGCCAAGTGTCAAACACCGTAACTAATTTAATTTTGTGTCTCTTAACCTGTAACACCTTTGAGGGAAAAGGTATCACAATTAAGTCCATAGAAAACTTCAAATGATTTTTCTTTACTTTTCAACACAAGTTAAGTAAACTTATTACAAAGCTGTTTATACTTAATAGAAACAAAACAGAACTCTAGAAATTTGAAACATTTAAAGTTTGAAAAAAAATATTTGTGGTTAATACATTGAAAACATATTATTGATATAATCGTCTTGTAAAAACAATGTAATTCTCGCTTAATATAAAATCTGAACTATTAAAAATACGGTAATAAAAACGGGGATGTATCTTGAATATTTCTTACATTTTGCGGTGGGGGCGGGCGTCAGAGTGTAAAAGTGAAATAAGTTTTAATAGACGTGGTTCCTGCATAGCTTGTTATTTCCGGGAAACAATTTATTAGCGAGAAAATATATACTTAAAATATGCTGGAGTCAATTAATGACAATGAAAATGACGTGGAGAAATACTTACTGACGCAGGGTGCGATGTGAGAGCGACTCTGTTGGTAGCCCTTGGCGCAGCGATTGCACGTGACTCCAGTGACTCCGTCCTTGCACGGACATTGGCCACTCGTCTGATTGCACGTGCGACCCGAGGCTCCGATCGGATGGCAGTCACAAGCTGAAACAATCAATAGGAAGGAGAACTTCAGTAATCGTCGAGTAATAGAAAAAAGAAGAGATAATCATATTGTCAAAAATGAAAGGGGTTAGTGGAATATAGACAACCCAGCACGAGATCACAGAAGTCAATGCTGTGGAGAAAATTTAGTGTATAGGAAAACACTTCAGTAAATTCTTCAGCCGGAGCCATCCAACAGAAATCATTATGAAAACAGTGAACATTTCTTAGTTTGTATGTGAACATACTACATACAGACCGACACCGGATTCAACATGAATTATAGTTTCCTAGATGTACGGACTAATACGAGACTCTTCAGAATCTACGGGACTCGTATACTTGGAGGCAACTACGCACTTACTGTACGAAACCACTGAGAAATTTGGAAACGTAGGTAATCGCCAGGATGGCAATTTGTTTGTCCAGCGTTTGTGTGTATGAAGTTTCTCAGTAAATTTTGTTAAGAAAAAAACATGGTCTTGAAGCGAAAGGTGAACATTTGAAACTCATTTTAAATAGTTTTGGTGAACAAACTCAGCGGTTCTATATTAATTACCATCTATAGTCAGACATAATATTCAGAACTCGTACAGGTTTGTAAAAATTGGAAGTTACCGATATCCCGCTGTTTTGTTTCAGAAGAAACATTAATTTTTTTAATTTCCTTCACGAACCACAACATTTTATACTGCCTCGTCGCATCTTCATAGCCAAAATAACTGTGTAAAAAAATGTAAGCTACTCGTACTTCTCAGCACAAACGCCGAGCCAGATTTATTTGTTTAGTACCACTCAGAACAACTTTTGACAAATTCCTCATCATACAGAATTTCTGTTCCAGCCTCCTAGACCCATTCATGTAAGAGGCAAGGATTCTGATTTATTCAGTACACCATTATGATAACTAAGGCATTCATATGAAATTGGCATCTGTAACGACTGGGTGTAAAATTTGCTTCAAAATCTTTAGCATGCCAGAATCCACAGCCAACCCACCCCATACAGCATGCAGCACAGTAGAGAAAAATATCAAGAATTTTAAAAGGCGTTATGATTTTATGACCGTGAGAGNTATATATATATATATATATATATATAATATGTAAAGATTGAATCTTTCCTGGAAACACGTCTAAGAATGCAGTTCTTAAGATTGCATGTTCCAAAACGGAAAGAGAAAACAGTAAAGTGAAATTATTTTAATCCTGAAAAAATAAATAAATAGACTAATGTTTTACAAAATACACTAAAGCCAAAAACACTCAAATCAAATACCAAGTTTCGGGGCAAACAACTTATTCATTCCGAATTTTTCAAAAATTAGATTTACGACGGCTAAGCTCAAAGTAAATCGTGTACGAAATGTATGAGTATAACAGGCAGAAGTAGATTGCTTGGATAAGCGATTACTTCTCAAGGAGAGTATGTTTACTCAAAAAGAGAGAATGCATTTCAGTACCTCCACTTCGGAGAGGTTCCTGAGTGGACCTCGTCGACACACCACTCTACCAAGTTTTAAAAAAATAACTCCGTGACTCGCTTCAGAGCATCAATGCAGATTCACGGTTGTCGAAAGATACAACCACGCACAGCAGTTCTTCAGCGTAGTACTTCTCCAAAAAGAATTTTCATACCAATATAGAAGTGAAACATAAACAAAACAGGATACAAATTCAAAAGTTTCACAATTCGAAGGGGCGTTATATTTCATCACATCTCCGCAAATGTACAATTCTAAATTCATTGATGAACTCCTAATATATGTTCATATCACAACATATTCTTAAATAATAATTATAATTAATATAATAATATTATGCTAATAAACAACGTTACAAATTAATAGCAAAATATGTTAATCTTCATTGGTTTTCTGGGTCGTCGTGGTAAATATAATGGAACTTACAGTTTAAATGATTTCAACAATCGTAAAAGCCAAAGAATATACTTTTTTTTAAACGTCGAAACTATGACGTATTAAATTTTTAAGTTTAATAAATATTGATAAGATAAATAAAATTGAAGGTTTTTAGTATTAAATTGAGAAATATTTAATTTATTTAGGCCCAGTTGTCCTTCCTCAAATACACAAAATTATTACATTAAACTAGAAATAGTAGTTGAAGAAATCACAATGTCAGGAAATCAACATGCACAACGCCATTACTTTACAGCCATTTATTGAATTTTAATATGTGAACGAAAATTTACAGCTATTTATTGAATTTTAATTATGACTGGAAACAACATTTCTGTCAATTTTGAAGTTTATCTAAAAAGTTCAAAATAATAAACCAGTAAAAGACAACTGTACCAAAATCATGCTGGAGTGACTTCGGCTGATGATTTCTAATGAGCTGCCTCTTGGTCTGCTTTACGCTCCCGAAGCCTGTAAGCTTCATCACGATGTATATTTGTTGTTTTTTTCTGACTGATATACAATACGTACGTGACCCTCACGTCATGAAGTGTAAAATAGTCTTCATGCCCGTTACAGTCGTCACAATTATGTTACAGATAACCAAACGATTGAAAAAGTTTCACATCAAAAGCACTCCGAAACCTCACTATTGTCAGCATCTAATCTGAAGTACATCTCAATGTGACAGAATGAAGGGGAATAGCGAGCATGGAATCCGGGAAAAGAAGAAGGCTCTTAATGAACGATTCGATAAATTGCTATAACGCAACGCAGTCGAAATACGTCGAATCTTAAATGAGTTGACACTAATTTTTGTGTGAGGGGCGAAAAAACACGGGTTGTTGAGCAGTTTTCATCCTGTGAGCAATCCGGAAATTCCAGCATGTAACCCATTTGATCAGATGAGACCTTAATTTATCCACGTCTTCCAAAAGAAGTTCAACTATAATTCAAGCCATAAACGGCTAGAGAACTCCAATATTATGAAATGTTGCCATCAAATCTGTAGAACGCATTTATAGAATAGACATTTTGGGAGAAAATTCTGGGAAAATATCGATTAAAATAAATTGCTTCCATGAGTGTGTACAAGTAAAATATGCGTACACGAAAATATAGTGATTAGGTGTCTATTTGTAATTTGATTAACTTGTTTCGTTTTCGCAAAATCCAAATGAATGTAATTATAACAGAAATCTAAACTTTGTATCGAAAAAAGACTAGTTACATAATTGTTGCCAAAGACTGATCATGAAAAATTAAGTTTACTTTAGAAAACACCGTAGCAAATACTTATCTACAGATGAGGTTACAGATTTCCAAAGTGCGAATATTTGACGCATTTTTCAAACGACATCTTGCGCAACAAGGTCTTTCCAATTCATATTTATTATAGGACATGAATAAAATACTTAAGTAGTTTAGTTTGTGAATTTTACTTGCACATCACAGGATAAATATAGAATAGTTTAACAAAATGATCAAAAGATTCCATGCATACATTTTTTTGTGAAAATGTCTAAATATATAATAACAACAATGTTGAATTTTTTTTAAACCTATTCCTATAAAAAATATGTAAAATATTCTCGTCTTTGAAGTAGCATAAAAAATTAAATTTCACCTTAAGAAAAAATGAATTCACAAATATATTCAAAGACATTATAAAGTTACACAATTTCATTATGTACATTACAGGGGATTTCATTACTGAAAGTTGTTGAGATGGCACCGAAGTAATTGACTCGAGATGTAATTTGTCATTCATTGACAGCTGTCGCTATACAGGTTGATTCAGGAGGAACATTCTCCTCAAAACGAATATAGATATCTTCTAAACCAATAGCTATCAAAATACGGTTTTTACTAAATACCGTGGCATGAAACTAATAATATTTCTATACAAATAGTCGCCAAACATTTTAATTTGATTTCAGAATATAGAGGATGGGAAGAGATCTTTCCAGGTCGAGAAGTTCCGGCGTTTCATAATGTATTCACTTCTTTTTTGGTATCGACAAATATTTTAATATTGGCGACGCTGTTACACTACTATTGTTATTTTCTTCCATGCGGTTGTCTTTAGGTATCTTGACCTTTCAGATTTTGGAGATCACAATCCCATAAGATATGGTCAGATGTCTCCTCTCTCTTCATACAAACTCACTGTTTGTTTCATGATTTCCCTGTTGTGTACCGATATTCTTGGAAATAAACTGTCCTCATGGGCGTATAGAAAGGCATAAGGTAACGCAACGTCGTGAAAACAAGGTGTACTCAGTCACAGCGATACGCGCTACGGCCATGTTCACACTAGGATCAAGGATTTCAATTCGCGAATGGTACGTAAAAATTAAAAACAAAGATATTATGCGGTTTCTTACATAATAGTACCTTTGACGACTTCCACTTGAAAATATATTTTGCGGCGTAAATTTTATCCCTCGCAGATGATAATTTCAATATATTTTTCATGAAGGAAAAAATGAACCATATGCAAGGTGATATGGAAGGAGGAATATATTCTTTTGCTACTTCAAATAGAATACAGCAGAAACGAAGTAAAATGACTTACGTCTTTATTTACCTCTTTTACCCAACCTAGTCTACCTACACTTAACCTATGTTATAATGAACTATAGAATGTTTGACTAACTACAGAATTTTTGGACATCTGTTAAATTTTTAACAACAAACGCTTTAACGAAAACGAAGTTAATATTTTGTGTAACGTAGTAACAGTTAACGAAACTAAAATCAGATTAACCTTGTCCGTCTTTGGTTTCAGATATTTTTTTAAGTACCACATACAATAAAATCTAGAGATTATACGTTTCATATTACTTTTATCTTTATGGTAGTTTATGATATTCGTGGCTCCCGGTAATATAAAAATATCTTCAATTTCAAGTTAAACGGGATTGAACTCGTCTTGGATGTTAATGTCTGCAAAGATACGAATTACTATGACTGTTCCTTAAAAATAAAAATAAAAAGTATTTTGGAAAATAAATGCATTTTATGTTGATTGTAATTTTTGGTGGAGGGTGCACCACCATGTTATATGTCTTTAATCGGATATTTTTATAATAAAATTGTAGGTTTCACAATCATATCTGCGATTATATTTTCAACGCGACGTAATCATGTCGAGCTCTATGACAATCTTTGTTGTGACAAAGTCAACGAGCGTAGTTCCTGTGTCCGAATAAGGTAAGGAATAAGTCGTTAATCTGCCGAAAGGGACAGCGCTCAACACCGGAAGGCCGTGTCTGCGGGGAGAACACTAACAAGACAGTTGTAGAAGCCGCGTTTTGTTCACTCACCATCCTACTAGTCTCCGCTGGGCCCTCACGAACTGCTAACGTCTACTACACCCGCTTTCAAAGCCACAATGCCACCCAGTCAGCGCGGCCCCATTATTGTCATAGAGGTCAGGTGTAATAATATAATGCTGCCAACAAGACAAATCGAGGAGAAGAAGTAAAGAAAATTGCGACAAATATTAAATTCAAAAGGAGAGCCAATAAAATGAATGTTTCTAAGTGGTCCATATTTGTTCCTCCTGCCTACATTTATGGTTCAATATATCTCACTTCCAATTAATAATTCATCTTACTTCCTTGATACACGAAAGATACTCTCTTTCCCAAACATCCATGCCTATAAAATGTGACCAGGTGGAAATATAAGGATGAAAAACTCAAACTAATGATTTGCATAAAAATAATCAAAATATCTGGGAATCCCAGTCAACCTATTCTTACGAAATGTATGTTATTATACCATATTAATTCAAATCGACCCAAAATGTTCACAAATTGATGGATATCGAAATACATCAATACAGAAGGGGCATCAAAAGTAGTTGTTTTTTCTCGAAGTGAAAAAGGTCCCCGCGAACTGGAAACGTATGCTCGGGAACAATAGCCGTGATCTTTTCTCTGTTATCTTTCTGATGGGGGCACTTTTACTCCATGACAAAGAAGGCGTATTAAAGAGAAGGGTAGTTGCAGGTAGGTAGAGGGCAACTTGAATACGTCCCGGTAGCTTTCACAGAAGAGGAGACAAAGGTTGTAGACAGCTCGTGAGTGCAAGGAGGAGGGAAGAGGATGCGAATGAGCAGCGGATACACGAGAGCAATCTAAGCGGGGGCGGCAAGATGGCCGCGCGCGCCGCGGGGGTGGTGGCAGGGGGAGCGGGACTGGCGGCAACGATGGCATCTCGTCGTCGTGACTCGGCGCTTCGCGGGGCGGGCATTCCTACGCCGCGCCGCCGCTGCTTTCGCCGCCCACGCCCACCGCTCGCCCCCGTCAGCACGCGGGCGGAACGCCCTCTTAGTAGCTCACGCTGTCGCGCTATTGTGAACCGAAATCCGCTGACATTTCATGGGAGGCGTTCTTCACAATAATAGACTTTTCTCTGCCATTCAGAATCGTTCATCGCGTATAAGCGGTTTACTTCTGGAAATGGAATCTGGAGAATACATGATCCCTGCTACCAATAAATTAACGTTGATTGTACATTATCCCGTACTGCTTTCTCACACCACTGACTGCCAAAGGAAGATATTTTGATAACAATTACGATATTATGTAACTCTTGACTTTAGTTTCTATCACTCAATATACTCATAATAGAAACTGGCGAATGCACTTCCCATTTTCAAGCTGCACTATGGACTCTCGGTTTTTGACTTTAAAATATTTTCTTGAACAAGAGAGAACGAGAAAAAACATGTGCAATTCTGAGCTCCATCATTTCAATTAGGCTACCTTTCCTTTATATGTCTCGTAATTTTATCATGTAAGAGTAGAAAAACAATTTATCATTATCTCCTTTGGTGACACAAATAATTAGATTTCATTGAGAGTATTAATAAAAAATACTCCATACTCCATAAAATTCTAATTACAAACTATAAGAAAAGTACGTCAAGATTAAAAATAGTCTCTTTGTTATATGCATCTGTTAAACCGTGATGAGATACCAATCATGCTGTACATTAAAATCATGTTAAATACAGATTTGATATACCAATCATGCTGTACATTAAAATCTCCAATAATATATATTTCTGTTTCTTGCTTGTCACCCTCAAATGATGTAATAAGTGGGATGACTTTTTATACACGCGGCAAAACTTCTCATGGACTGATTTCACCAGATGTGATTAATTTTTTGGCTGCCTCCAAATTACAATTTAAAAATTATATGTTAATATTTCGTGTATTTTGTAAAATTATGAAAAATCAGGTGAATAAATGCACAATTCATAAACACTGTATTTCAAATTAATATTTACACTAATACTTTACTGTAACATCAGGACCAGTGCAGTCTATAGATTTTGAAATATTAACATTTTCAAGCATTTTGCTAGCCGGAAATCCCTAAGGAGATTAAGGGTCGGGCCAGTCGCCGCCAAATAAGGAAAAATACCCGCCATTAAGCTTTCCCGTTCATTGTGTAGAGGCTGAACAGTTTCCATCTACTTCTGAAAATTGAGTAGGAATACCCTCAGAAGAATGTTGCAGAAGCGCGTGGCGAGTGTGAATGGAATATTTCCAGTGGATGTAGAGTGCTCAGTGCGTTAGCGAGGGCGTAATCACGTGACCTCCGCTTCCGTATATATTGGGAGGATTGAAGATCCTCGGAGACTTTCAGATTTTTCTGCTGAGTGATCGGAAGTTCTCGGGTACTGAGATGTGACTTGGCTAGTATTGGTCGTCAGACCACTGAGAATTGCTGCGGTAATTCAATTACATTGCTATTAGGCGCGAATGACGTAACTTGGAACAGTTAGTTATTTTGGGATAGCAACTTGTAAATTTTTGAGATTCGGATGATCTGGGTAGATTTTCGAATTAATTGTTAACACCAGTATTCATATCTGTGTGTAATTGATGCTTTCAGATAGCATTAACTGTGTAATGACAAATTCATACTTGTATTTATGATTTGAGAGTTCGTTCAAGTTTGTAAATACGCAGATTTCAATTTGACTTGTATTAAAGGAATATTTTATTGTTATTACACGAGTGTTTGATTGCTTGGGGAAACCAAGCTGGTGGCAACGAACTCAACCATAAAGGTTGTGGTTTATGGTTTAATCCCGCTTCTACCCAAAAAATACCCACATCGCATCTGGACTTGCGGTGTGCCGTAACATTTACCTTTATTTGCGATATAATTTTATTTAATGTATTAGAATTATTTCCTTTGACAGCATATTGAAAAATAATTTATACGTAAATTCTAAAAAATAGTTTTATACCTATTTTTCGGGACAAAACTATTTGAAACTCTCCTGTATAGCACATGGAGATACTAAATACAATGGGATTAGTAAAAAAAATTCTTCGTTAAAATTTTTCTTCACACCCCTGGTACATGCAAGGCCACTTAAGGCTTGACGAATTAATATATCTCTTCTACATGATACTGATTGTATGTTTGTATTTTTGTAACAAAAGCTCCTTTTTCTATATCGGCAAAGAATATGATTTACTTTAAGTGCTTCAAGTGCCTCGCTAGCAAACTAGCGGTGAGGCTTATTGCATGAACAGCTAGTCGTAAACCTTATTTGGTGGTTTTTCTTTGATATCAATGTTTCAAGATGAACTATTTTTACACTTAATGTATTAATTCTCATGTATACTGTAGCTTATCTTGTACTTTTTGCAGCAAAAGGACAAATGAACAAAAAAAAACAATCAAAAGAGAGAATTTGCTATTTCTGGTACGGCGTAAATGCTGAGAGAGATTATCTTTGTAATGTCAAGAGACAGAGAATACATACTATTTACTTTTTTATGAACAAATGACAGAATAAATTATGATAATATTTTCTGAAGATATATTATCATAAATACATCTTGAAAATAATGATATTAGGCACTTCAAGATGGTTATAACTAGTATACTTGTACTAACTGATTTTAGTTTCAAACAAGAATTTTTCATAATATTAAAAAAAAGTATTATGGTTGCCTTCTCCTAATACGATTACCTAATTGAGTCCCTCATAAACACAAATAAGCGGTAGTAAAACTCAATAAACTGTTAAAGATTTCTGTCTTCTGAATATTTTGTATGGCGTCCTGGAGGAACGTGAAGCTCAATGTTTACGTACTTATACGAAACTCTTTTAAAATAATATTAAAATATATTTTTCAACAATCGTTTTTAACTCTTTTGCTGTAAAATATGTGACAAGAACATGACGTTTGAGAGTAACTCGAGCGTTTCGCAGCTGAACACCAATCATGCGCTCTCCGATTCACGTCTGTCCAATGCACGTACAAAACATGTCACGTAATCGCCCGCCAACAATGCTGACAATGCAGAGATTCAACAGAGGAAGTCCATACCGCTGCGTCAAGTCGCGTCTCGACTGGTGCTTTGGCGTTGCGCAGAAGAGTAAGCATCGTAAATCCCGACCGCGACAGCTCCGTCTGCGCTTCGTTTAGCACTTCGCTGGCGCTCCCGTGCAGCAAGCGTGTTTCCATTGGCGCGTTTTACTCGCTCTACTAGACGTCCGCTGGACACGGCGAGTCAGAGTCCACTTGACACTGTAGACAAGACACCTCAACGACTTATTTTCCTATACACAGCACAAGATCATCACATTTTTCAATGATTCACTTCGATCAATGGATGCTATTGACCAACAAGGGCCCGAGTCCGTCTTCCATTTTCATTCAACTTTCATCCGGGAGGCGAACGGGATGCCGCAGTCGGTAAAGCGCATGAGCGCGCTAAGCTCGAGGTCCCTTCTCCCATTTTCTTTTAACATAACATAATCTGTTACCTGGCGGTGAGGATCACCGCAATTTCAGAGATTTCTAAGTGCATATTAATTAAACGTTCATACAACGTAGTACAATTATTTTCGGAGAATAGTTTTATCCAGGATTCAGTTATTTAACTTACCAAAGTATTATATGGCAACGGTCAATAAATTAGTCGATGCAGATGATACATTAACACGAACTATTGTCTGTGAAATAGAATGGAGCAATTTCTTTCTTCCAGTGACGTTGGTACAGAGAGGTACGATAAAACTGAAAGTTCACTCTTCCTCCGAAAATAAAATTAAAAATTTAGGAATTAAAACTATATTTTTAACGCTTCGAAAATTAAAACGAGTGTTGACCTTTGTAGTTGGGAGGATATGAAAGTTTCAAACTACACAAATTTATATCAAAGTTTGCATTTCAACCAAGTTGATTCCAAAAAGGTGGATGCTCATGTAAAAGAATCACGATTGGATAAAATATCATTTGTCTAATATATCTTGGCAATAAATCGTTGACATATAGATGTAATCAAAATCGGGATCAGCGGAGGACCAGACAACAGATTTTTTAAAAATAGTTCAACATCTTGTCAAGTTTTACTCACAATTTTTTTGTTGTAAGATAACTTGTAACATGTGCTAGATACTGTTCCGTATCTACGTTCATTAGTCACTGGAATTTACTCATGTCCGTAGATTGACTTTGGAGGACATAGCACACACATATAGTATATTTTACAATAATATAAAGGATACTATTACAACAAAAATGATTTAAATCGCTCATCGACTCGTAATGGGTAATGGACTTTAATGAGTATATAAATTACGTTTTAAACTAATTTTAAGACATTAAGAATTCTACATCTAGAAATCATATTTTTAATCCAGTCTTTCGTAACAT
This sequence comes from Laupala kohalensis, assembly GCA_002313205.1. Lineage (NCBI taxonomy): Eukaryota > Metazoa > Arthropoda > Insecta > Orthoptera > Trigonidiidae > Laupala > Laupala kohalensis. The sequence continues at coordinate 335,365 of NNCF01128035.1, forward strand.
CTTAACGTATCAGACAAACGAGTAACACACATTCAGTATTAAAGTGACTTTGCGCTCTATTTCCGCAAATACTAGAAACTGTGCGCCATTCAGAATCGATTTCTTCGAAATTTTTAGTCTTATTCCTTGTCATCGCTCGTAGTGTCACCGAGGATAGATATCACGCGCTTCAGCATAACGCACGCGCAAGCAACGCAGTAGCGAGCCACCCGCCGAACGTGACGCGCCTCTCGCCAAGACGCGCAGGTGGCGACGGGGAAAGACAGCGGTGACGGCGACGGAGGGGGAGACTCAAGCATTCACTCGCGACGACCTTGCGCTGACCATCACCACACGCGAAGCAGGAACAGCTCAAGACTTGGCTTTTAGTGTTCCATTATATTTTCCATTTAAATTTCCCGTTCCCAATGCTGACCATTCCGCGTTATCTCTCTTTCACTTTTTTCCCAGTTCTTTTTCATATTTCTTTTAATTCTCCTCGTAAGTATAATATCCTTACTGTATATCCCACTCACTTAAAGGTGTAGAGGATCTACATATTGTCGTACAGCTACATACCGCTACGCATTCAGTACCTGTCATCCCCATGTTGTTTACATCCTTACAGTCATATTACATGTAAACACGCAAAAGACATTCCTCTGTTCGCATCACATCGATGTATCGATCTATCGCATGTCTACACAAAGAACAACAAAGATGTATACGTTCCTAGTAAAGATGGTTAAGAACTTACAAGAATATTTGTCATGAAATAGAAGAAGAAGAACAAAAGATTCTCTCGACAACCATTACCATAGTGAAATACGTTGTTGATTACAACTAAGTAATATCGTTCTTCGTTCAGCTCGCGCTCAAGCCACACGCTCATGCGCTCATTCGACGAAGTCATTACGATTTCAATTGCTATTGAGAACTGCACACGGTGAGGAACCACTGCTGCATCGAGGGCACATACGACGAAGGGATATTTCCGTCTTGTGATGTAGTGCTCTCTATTACCTCAAGATTTCTGCTACAATTCTCCAGATCTGTGAGTTACGACAGAAAACATTGAACTCTTTTTCAGGAATATAGCTGACAAATAATTCGAAGTGCCCTACTGCTGTGGGATACATTTCTATTTGCTTCGCTCTATACAACTAATGTCAATACTACGAGCATTCCATTATTCTGCTCAGTTATTTCTATGTTATATGTATGTTATCTTTTCAAGCAGTCAGTTTCCAACTTTGTGTCTTACAAGAATAAAATTTGTCATTTTTCCTGAAACTCTCTGTATATTTATTTTGAAAGGGAAATCTTTCGTTGTGGAGCATTTTTAGTATTGAATCTGTGAAGCAACACGAAATACCTTCTCCCCCGACAAAGGTTTTTAATAAAATTAGTGCATTTGTTCTGTGTTTATTAGTTCCGAAATAGATTTTTATGTTAATGCTATATGTGTATGTTCCCTTTGGCGATTCGCTGCGTGTTCAACTTGTTAGAGAAAATTACTTTTCATTCTTTACTGTTAACATTATGTTTTATTTTCTTGCCATTCCATGGCGTCAGTATGCCATACACAGTTCCTTTGGTTTCCAATGTAACCAAGTAAATAAATAGTGCGTGCTCGTTTGTTTCTAGTCGCAGTGAAAGCTGGTCGTATCTCTCCTGGTAATATATTCAATACCAATATAGTTGATTATGGGTACCTGCATGAGCTTCAAAATGTGCCTAAGAGATATTTCAAGATAGATACGGCAGAAGTATTTTATTCTTGGAGACAACTATCGTCGCGTGAAGGTTTCGCAGGGCGGGAAGAAAGCGCCAGTGCACTTAAAAAGAACTAAACGAACGATAGTAGACGCTTAGCTAAGATATACATCGCCGATTATCCCATAAAGTGATATAAAACTGAACGTTTAGTGAACTGTTCTATAAAATCAAAACATGTATTTTAGTCGGCATATCAGCCTTTGACCAGATAAACTGATTGGCCGATGTGGAAACGAAAAAACGTGATCTTCTAGATAATCACGATAGTACAACCGAAGTAATCGACGGCAAAATGAAAAGGTTGAACTCATTGATGCCTCAGCACAGGGGCCAAAAATAAAATAGCATAAAGAACGCTGCGACTTTTATCGATTTTTTTTGTGGGGTTTTACGGTTCATGTAAACATCAAAGGTCATTTGAGCCCTAAAAACTTGTACAGGTAGGGAAAATGCAGTTACGCACTAGAGAGAGCCAACATGACTCTCCCCGTGTGTGGGACTCGCCGAATGACTCAACCATACCCACTAAAAACCCTCCTGAATTACAACATACCAAAACATATCTCAAAACCAAATATCAAACCATTGAGGACAAACAAATGAGGGGGGGACAAAAATGAGGGGGGGACGTAACATGAGGGGGTCAAAGAATAAGAGGGGACAAAAATGAGGGGTAGGGCAAAAATTGAGAGGGATGAAAAAAATGAGGAGAATGAAAGATACCCTAGCCTTAATAGCATCGGGATCGAAAAGAACCAGAGGTGGCCAAGAAAGGTCAGAAAAGAGAAAGGAAGGAGCCTTGCACAAGTAAGTGGAAGCAATGCCAGACTCAGCTCGGGGCCCCGTGTTCGCCATACACGTACTTACCAGATGTAAGTCCCCTAGGGGTTTTTTACCGAAAAGCGCTTAGCTACGCTAAGTCAATGATTGCAAGTACGGTCACCGATGCGGTATATAAAAATTATGGATAAAGAAAGGAATTATGAAGTTTGGGAATCTCGAAAACAATAGTTTGAAGCAACTTCGAAAGACCAATTGTTTAAAATATGTACAGAATTTTTTGCATTCAGTTGGGTCCAAGGAGATAATGTTTCTTCACATATAGCGAAGCTAAGAAGTCTCTGGAACGAACTAAATAACGGCCTTGAGACTAGACAAGAAAGTAAATTGCCTGATTTAATGTTGGTTTGTAAAGTTTTGCATATTTTGCCAAATCAGTTTGAAAGTTTTCGATCTAGTTGGATGCTATTGGCAAAGGATGATAACAACTCCTTTGAATAAATAACAGTGCGATTGTGTATGTTTGAAAGGAACTTCACAAAACTGAAGACAGTATCAAATCTGTCCAGGAAGCACTGGTAGTTGCAAAGTCAGAAAGGCAAAAGGAAAATGGCAAAAGTAAGTCGAAAGCAAGAAAAGGAGATAGTTGCAATTACTGCAAACGCAAACGCTACTTGGCAAAAGACTGTAGAAAGTGGATTGTTGATGGGAAACCTTCAAGGGTGCAACCTGGAAATACACAGTGAAATGCAATATCAGCAAAATCGCGTTGATGTCTATACGCGACGAAGCTTGTGCTGCAGAGACCAGTTCAACGGCATATTGGATCGACAATGGAGCAACAAAACATGTCACAAGCTGTTCTAGGTATTTTGTTGATTACATTAAATTTAACAAACCTTATGGAATTAAAGCTGCTTGAAATGAAATTTTGGATGCACTATTAAAGTAAAAAACAATTCACGAAAAATGCTGAGAAGCTGTTCTAAAAGATGTGTGGTATGTTCCACAAATTAGTCGAAATTTATTCTCTGTCCTCGCTGCACAAGACAGAAATCAAAATAGAGAATTTGTGTCAACTCCTATAGAGTGCTGGTTAAAAGTCAATGGTGAGGCAGTGCTTTACGGATATCTGAGTGTAAATGGTACATTATTCAAGGCAGATATTGAACCAGTATGAACTGAAGGAGTGACAGATGTGCATACTGCTGAAGTGAACAGCTCCTTACTGCAGTTGTAACATGAAAAATGGGGCCACCAAGACAAGCGTTAAATCAGAAATATACTTGAAAAAGAATTAGGTATTAGAGTAAATCTAGAGAAAGAATTATGTGAACCATGTGTTTATGGCAAAGCACACCGTTTATCATTTGGCACTAGGAAGAAAGACTCTGAACCTGGTGAACTTATTACAACTAATGTTTGTGGACCTTTTGAGGAGTCTTTTCAGAAGAAAAGGTATCTTGTCCTATTCAAAGATAGTTTTACCAAGTTTCGCTATAGATACATTATAAATGAGAAGTCAGAAGTGAAAAAGATGCTGGGACACATGCTTGCACATGCTAAAGTCTTAGGACACTCAGTAAAAGAGTTTCTTAGTGATAATGGTGGTGAGTTTGATAATGAAGATGTTCGTGCAATCTTATATTCAAAAGGAATTACCCCAAGACTGACAGCACCCTACTCTCGCAAACAGAATGGACACAGCGAACGTGAAATGCTCACCATAGTTGAAATGGCTAGTACATTTAAATATGCAAATGCTGACACAAATTTCCCTGTTGTAATATGGGCTGAACGAGTTAGCACGGCCATATACTTCGTACATACTTAATAAGACGGGCAAGCTTTCAATACAAGATGCAAGTCTTCATGAACTTTGGTTCAAAGAGAAACCCCCGATCAAGCACTTACGTGTAATAGGATATACATGTTATGCTCATATCCCTACTAAAAAAGAAGAAAGACGGACAAGAAAACTGTTAAAGGATATATTGTAGGCTATGATGGAGATGAGCGATACATAATTTCTATGAAGAAAGATCGTGTGATTCTATCAAGAGATGTAATCTTTCAAGAAAGAACCAGAAAATGTGATGAATACACAATTATCATTACAAAACAGAATAGAAGAGTCAAATCAGGGAAAGTGTTAAGAGCAACAAGTAGAAATAAGGGAAAGTTCTGAACAAAATAATGACAATGGGTCAGACAGTAAAGAAGATGCTGCTGAGACAATACCAGAACGACAACTAAGAGACCGTGCGATACTGCAAAGACCCAAGCGTTTCGAGGATCATATCATGGAAGCACAGTCATATGGAAATGACAATGATAATCCTGAAACATACGAAGAAGCAGTTAACGCCAAAGACAGCACAAACTGGAAGGAGTCCATGAATAATGAAATGAGTTCATTAAAGGAAAATCAAACTTGGGAACAGACCGACTTACAAGTTGGAGTTAAAGCAATACCCTGTAAGTGGATTTACAGGCTCAAAACAAATCCAGATGGCAGCATTAGTAAATATAAAACCAGACTCGTAGTCAAGGGCTTCAGTCAATGTCAGAAGATATAGTGAAACATATAGTCCAGTAGCAAAATTGGGAACAATATGTGCTGTATTAAGCATCGCCGAAGAAGAAAGAATATATATAACACAATTCGACGTATCAACAGCATTTCTTATGGAGATCTGGAAGAAACTATATTTATGCAACAGCCAGAAGGTTTCAAGGACGGCACAGAAAGAGTATGCAGACTCAAGCGTAGCCTGTATGGCATAAAACAATCAACTCGCTGTTCGAACAAGTGTTTTGACCAATTCCCAACATCTTGGTTTTAAAGTAAGTGAATCTGACCCAAGCCTTTACATTCGTGAAAGAAAGGGCAGAAAATTGCTAATTGTGTTGTACGTTGATGACAGTCTGATTGCTGCAGCAGACCAACAGGACTCTGAAATGTTCATAAAAAAGTTGAAAACTAAATTCAAGATTACTGTTGGAGAGGTATCCTGTTTTCTAGTACTAGAAATTGAACATCATAGTGAAAACTCAATAACAGTCAGTCAAAAAGGATATACCAGAAAAATTCTTTAGGATTTGGATTTGATGAATGCAAACCAGTAGCAACCCCTATGTTAAAGGATTCAGGATTGTAAGAGTCTGATGTCAAGATTTCTGATTTTACATACAGACAAGCTTTTGGGACTCTTATGTACCTCTTATGGTGGGAACTAGGCCAGATCTAGCCTACAGTGTAGGATTTCTGTCAAGATCACTCGAAAACCCTTCTGCAGAAGATATAGTGCGAGTGAAAAGAGTATTTCGCTATATAGTTGGCACAGTTAGCTATGGAATCACATATCGTGAAACAGATAAAATAGGCGTACTTCAGTTCTATAGTGATTCGGATTATGGTGGATGTACAGAAACAGGTCGATCAACGACTGGATATGTGATGATATATGCAGGAGGAGCTATTACTTCGCGCAGCCAAAGACAAGCCATTGTTGCCACCTCAACTACCGAAGCTGAAATCATAGCAGCATCAGAGGCCACCAAAGGAGTAATCTTGCTCCATAGATTGTTCCAGAGTGTATAAACGTAAAGGAAGTGCCCACACTTCAAGTGGATAACAGGGCAGCTGTAATGCTGGCACACAACTCTGAATATCATAAACGGACTAAACACATTGAACTGAAGCATTTCTTTCGACGGGAGAAGGTACTAGAAGAAAAAAATGTTGAACAGATGTCGACTGAAAAACAAGTATCTGACAAATTAACAAAACCTTTAATGAAGTCAAGATTATTGAAGTTGTGATCAAATGGGACTCTTTTAAAAAGTAAACAAAAAACCAGTTAACAAGAGAAAGTGTTAAAGAAAATGACTTTTCATTATTTACTGTTAACACTGTGTTTTGTTTTCTTGCCATTCAATGGCGCCAGTACGCCATACACAGTTCCTTTGGTTTCCAATGTAACCAAGTAAATAAATAGTGTGTGCTCGTTTGTTTCTAGTGGCAGTGAAAGTTGTTCGTATCTCTGCTGGTAATATATTCAATCAAATACTATAATTCAACTAACGTACCTCTGGGATGTGGAAAGCATACAATCGTGGCTGCAAATTCGAGTAAGCAAATTGCTGGTAACAAAACATGAGTACTTTGAGAGTGGCATGTCTACAAAATGGATACTTAAGTTTCGTGTACCAATGCAACTTCATTAAGTGTGACAATTGTCTCTGTTTTTTTCGTTCAAAATTGTTTTCTTAGATTGGACTGTAGCACACACAGCTTACATACTTTTTACAATATTTTACATAGCTTACATGCTTTTTGAGAGTTGTCGCTTCTATTACAGCTTCAATTGGACGACAAAAACGGGAAATCAATTCATGAAATTCCATCTCTAAGCCAGAGTGTATTAATCGTCGTGGTCGGGGAGATTTAGGGTGCTAGTTTCACCGCAATGTATGACCAGGTGCTCTCAGCTGGTTACACTGATGGAGACAAGTTGGATAGTGTAACACCCTCCGTACCGAGGAAGATCGGGATAGCTTAAGCAATATGCAATATCCTGTTGAAAGATAGCGTAACGGAGGTCTCATAGAAATGACTCGAACACGTCAGAAATGTAACGGCGACTGTTCAATGTGCTTTCAATGGAACATAGTGCCAATATTGGACCAATATGACAATTTTAATCAACAACATTCGTTCTCACTGTCTCCATACGTGCATATGAATGTAATAATGCAATATGCAGAATTGGGATTCGTCTGAATGACTCGACACTGCGTCACTACACTGCAAACATTTTAACGGAGAAGCTACAACAGTGGTTGCTGTGCTGACCGCGGTGCTGCAGATGTCATCGCACTGTCCTTGCAGATACTTATCGTCAACCAAACGTTCCAAATTCCGGACTCAGAAAGCGTGATTTGGCTACGTAAACGATCCTGCAACACTGCGCAAACATGCCAGTCCCCACGAGCGTTGGTGATCAGGGGTTCTATGAGATACAGCATAGTATTATGTATGGCCCTCCTATCGATTTCATTCTTTCAGGACAATCATACGACTCCGACTAATGTGACCAGAAATATCACGAAAAGATTGCCATATCCCAGGTAGGCCATGAAGCTGAAGCGGTCAAATATTGACACGTGAAAATAGGCCTTCTAGATACGTGACATAACACGACTTAAACCCGAACAACCATCGTCCTCGTGTTACTTTCCGGTCACAAACATGCTGTGCTTTCTTTCCTTTTGATAAGGCTGTATATGGTTGTTACAGTGTACTACTTTGCGCAGATGCACTGAAATATACCATTTACTTTTCCAGGCATCTGGCACTTTTTATGTAAGGATAACGTTATGGTGTATTATGGTGTAGTAAATTCAATGACTAACAGTGTTTTATATATGATAGTCATCAAATACTAGCCCAGACGTAATTATACACAACGGTGTTGTCCTTACGGATTGACCCGGACCAACACGAATTTTGTATAAATGTGAAAAAAGTGTGTCATATGTATAAGACCTTGGTTTGCATTGTGTATTTATTTTAATGGATAAAGAACTAGACAAATTTAAAGAATAAGGACAATTAATTTCTAAGTTAACATCAATAAAAATACTTTACAAGAAGTTTTATATCCCCCAAAATAAATTTCCGGCTACAGAAGTAAATGGAAGGGAAAGTGGACTAGTTGTGAATGAGCATCTCACAGAAACATGATCAATGTATCAAAGCGTTTCTAATATTCCCCGAAATGAAACTTTTTCACCAACAAGGTTTTTTTCTCTTGTTACTGTCATTTCACGAATCATTTCCTCATTTTTTGAAAACAAAATATAAGATAGGCTTTCCCGAATAAAGGAAAGGTTTTCAGAAACTGAAATTGCTGGTTACTAAGCAGTATTTCTTATTTAAATTAAATCCAACGATCCAGTAAATATTTTCCAAGAATGATACATGCGGTGACAACCAAATATTCGCATTTGTATGAGCTATAACCTACAATGTTATATGAACTGTTTTTATTAGAGAATAACTTGAACAGTTTAAAATAAAAATGATTTCGTAAGAATCATCACTAGTGAAAGTGGCATTCGTGAAATAAGATAGTATTCGTAAAAATAGTTATTAGTGAAAATGTCCAATCGTGATAATATATTAGAGAGAATCGAAGTGAGATATTAGAAAGCTTGAAATACAGAGTACTTTTATAACAACAATTGAATACACAATACTATTTTCAGAAGAAAAAAAGTTATTTTATTTTAGGGAGTTTCTTCTTTCGCTTCTGCATCCGTCACAATGACCACTTAAACCACCGAGAGCGAATTGAAAAGAGTAATTGGAGGGATGACCGTTTTCTGCTTCCGAAAATTCGAATGCATTAACCATATTACGAGCTAATGAAAGAAAAATGAAATTAGGAAGTTTTATTTTTAATTTATTAAAAATTAAATAAAAAATTTGTTTTATTAAAAATTAGTAAAATACTTTAGTAAAAAATGATATTCGTAAACCTTTGTTATCCTCTAAGTCATCAACCCTACATCATCCCCAACAACCATCTCCTCCTCCTCGCTAGTTTTTAACACTAGAGGCATTTGCAACAGAACTAACTAAGCAAATCGATAACATAGCAACATCTGGTAACCAAACTCTTGACTAGTGCAGCTACATCTTGCGCAACATACCTCCGGTTCTGGCTGCCGAGCTGGAAGTGAGAGTGCGGGGGTGAAAGAATAGGAAGATAAACTCTACTCTTGAAACATTTGGCATCCGGAGCACACCTTTCAGATTTCCCCACAGATCATCGAAGTACGACGAAGGGTCGGTTAAGTCCCATTTGCAGCCCCAACTTGAAGGATGGCTAATGGCTATCGGATGAGAGCGGGAGCTATGTGGCGCGACTTAAACCTTTGCGTCGACCACCACCGCTGACAAGCGATATATGCTATTGATACCCTCCACATCTCCGCGCCCCGAGCCACGCATCGCATCGCATCGACACCGATGCCCACGCGATAGCAGAGCGCAGCAGGGTGGTGGATTGAGAAAGCGTGGAAAAGTGAGACCAGTGCGGGAACGATGCCAGTGACACATGTTGCTTCGCGAAGAGCGAGATGTCGCCACACTGCCGACGGGCAACGCGTGCAAGGGACACAGCGCAATGAAGCACTGCAGAGAGATTTACAATCCATCGCCCTCATGGCTCAGTGTTCATAGTGCGCGTGATGGGGAAATTTATGGTTCACGATGCCCAGCGTTGGGAAGCGGAGTCATGTAACGTGCCATGCAAAGAGTAGCTCAGCGGATAGCAATTGAAATGGACAAGTATGACACTCCTTCACAATCTCTGTATTAAACGAATAGTAATCGGATCCATTTGCGTTCATACATTAAATATAATATGACAAACTGTACAACTAATTTAACCATAAAGTTTGCTTCTAACTTTCAATCTTAACAACATTTACTGCATAATCTTTTAATCTAAACAACATTGAGTCTCTGATCACCCGTTTAGGTCTTCTAAAATAATAATAATAATAATAATAACAACATAAAATTATTTTATCATGTGTCGCGGTTTAAGACATCAGGTCTGCTCTTCTGCCTGACCACCAATAATGGCTACATCCTTAAAATGTACATACATACTTACGATATACAATAATATAAAGTACTAACATATATTTATAAAAAATGTGCTTAAAAAACAGTAATTGAAGGATAAATTCATTACTTAATTCTTCAGGCACAGACATGCATAGTTAGCTAGTATCTTACCGAAAACAATTTCCAGGGGTGTTTCGAGAACTGACTAAAGACTCCAGTGATATTAAAAAAATGTTTGGCAAAACTCCTTTAAATTCTTATTTACATTGCAGCTATTTTTATCGTAAATATATAAAAGAAAGAAAAATTTACTAACCTCACTTCTACTATATATTTTAATCGGTTATAGATTGTACACTAGTTATTAATTGAAAATACCAGGAATACATTCGGGTTAATATTCAATGTAATTATGATATCAAATTTCGTTTTGCATGTACGGGAAGGTGCATAAAGTCTTTCGATTTTCTTCTGACTTCCTCAAAATTCATATATTCCCAGTAGAATTTTTCCCGAGAACTGATATCTGCTTTCTAGTTGCTTTGTATCCAGTACACAAAACATTCTTCTAGTGTAGATTGAAAGAACTTAATTTTGCAATACTTAGGTCTCGTGGTTCGTTTCAAAAAAGAAGTGGTAAACTTTAAAATAATGGCGTGAATTTTTTTGTACGACAAATGAGTGGGTCGTTTGAAACGACAGAACAGATATCGAAGAACATGATTACTTAACAAATATTCTGTTACAAATATTAGTCAAATTTATACACATATTTAAAATGGAAGACAAAAAGGAAAAATGTAATATTATTCCGATCTATATTAATTATACGTGAAATTATCGTTCATTAGATCAATAATTGTATGATAGTCTCTAAATCGTCAAGGAGAGTTTTAGGGAATTTTACTCATGAAATGGTATTCAATCATGAAGTGCATAAATATATTTTGTTGAATCAAAACAATAGTGTTCATAGGTGAACGAGAAGATACAATAGAAGCTACTACTTAGAAGTGCATGAATAATACCCGAATCAACATGCTATGTTTTACATAAATCACATTCCAGGCTTTACGAGTACTCCAAAGTCAGTAGCAAAATGCAAGTCCATGACTGAGATTCTCATGAAAACATTTATTGCTCAGGTCTTCAATTAATTTTTTCAGTAATGTTTCCGCAAAGATTAATTTGTATCGGTCGTTTCACTTATCCTGACAAAAGTAAACTCCTGAAATGCAATAATGCATAATGAATCACAAATCTTTATACCTCATGAGTTTACAACTTCTGTCATTCGTTTGAAAGAGTGCTCGCACTGTTGCAATGAGCCATAGTTCCGAGTTCAAGGCAAGGGTCGGCGAGTCCGATCCATTCGCACGCGCAATGTCCCGTGCATTTTCCTTCTCCACAAAAAACAACAACAACAACAAAACCCAGAAAAGTCACAGAAATATAGACTTTTCATAATATTTTTTTTAATATTAAAAAACTATATATTTAAATTGATATTAAAACAAAAAACCTATGTGAAATCTGAATTATGTATCTCCATAAGGTAAATGTAATGATAAAAACTAAAAAATAACTGAACTAATAACTCTACTGGAAATTGTGGTTAGTTTCTGTTCCAAAAAGTATAATCTATAAATTCTATCTAAAAAAACAGTTGAAATAAAATTCATTATTTCATTAGTTCGTGAGATACAGGGGCAATTTAAAAAGTCACATTTCACAATTTTTCGTAGTGAGCCTATAGAACACAAAAGCAACATCTCGTCAAAATTTAAAGTTCCTATCTCTAAAAATTTGGTTCTATGATGAATTAGTTAGACAGAGAAAGCCGCTTATGTAGAGGGATGAATAGTAAGACGTATCAACATCGCGTATGACAAGTCAACGGGAAGAAGTGTGCTCTTGATTCCGCAATATTGCACAAAAAAATGTAAATAGGATTGGAATTTTGTTTGCAGCCATAGCGAGGAGGTTCTCTTATTAACAATTGAAGGCTATATAATTAAAATAATGAACACACACTTCAGTGTTCATTTGAGCGTTTCCAAGGAGCGCCGCTGGCGCTCAGCAAGGAACGGGTTTGGAAAAATAAGAAGCATAGAAAACACTTGAATTTCCTTCTGCTGGGTTTCCGAAAACTTAGAGCGAATTATTCTTTACTGACAGTATGAAGTCACCAAATTTTTATTTTCATTTCTACAGATCCTTTGGTACAAGGATCTCCCCTCACTGGTAATTTGACTCCGTGAGTGCTACGAACTACACTAATATTGTGATACTTAAAGAGTTGATTAAGTTAATAATTATGGAGGTTATGAAAATATTCTTAATTGTCCATAATCGACAATACAGAAATGAAACAAAATTAACTGTCTTTAGTTCAATTTTTCAGAGTCTAACAGAAAAGAAAGCACGAAAAAAGAAAAGAAATAAATGTTTTTATTAGAGAGGAAAAAATGTTAGCTTTCGAGAAACTCCAGAAACAGTCTCTCACTCTCTCTCTCTCTCTCTCGATGATAAGACAAAAGATCTCATTTATATTACTGTTCGGGAAAGAACTACTAATTAAATTAACACACACACAATATCATCAGGCACTTAACAAGGGGAAGGTACTCGAGGGTTCATTTGAAAAAAAAGTCTATTTCATCTGTATAGAATGGTGCTAAATTTTGGTAGTTTATTAATATATTGAACTAATTAAAATTATTGTGGACAAACACATTTTTGACGAGGAATCTAGGTCCCCTCCCCACATAAATTTGTTGCAGCGAACCTGAACATAAATAATGTAAATCTTGACAGCATTCAATTCGAAAATATAAAAGTTTGTTTTATTTTAACGACTACGAACATCGCCAGTTGCAATACGGAGCGCAGCTAAGAATGGAGCGTGACAAGAAAATCAAAGTAAGAGATAATGAAATGACACAAAGCGGAAAGATCAAAGAGAGTTAGAAGTGGCTGGTTGAGAAAGAAAAAACTATAAATAAAAGTGTAAAACAGGATAAAGCGGAACATTTTAAAAGAAAAAAATACAGTGTTCTTAGAGCCCTCGTTGTGACATTGTTGTTAAGGTACAGGGTCATATTGCACAAGTATACTTTTCAAAATATATAAATCACCAGTTGCATTGCAGCTGACATGGTTTTACAGAAATGTACCCGCGACGTGCTCTGGGCGCGCGTGCGTGCGTTCGCTCGCGAGACGAGTGATGGGAGCGCCTCCCAAGAACTCAGACGCGTTGTAGCGATCCTGTTTTCCCAGGAATCTGTGCGCGAATGCACGTCGACCCGCCCTCCGTACGTCTTGCTATCCTTTATCCCTCATACTCCGTCACAAAGTCATTACCAATAATCTTTACCTAATGACTTTCTTCCTTCCTACTTCCTCTTAAGTGAGTTTCGTATTCAAGAACGAGGATTGGAGAGGAAAGCAATAAAAGTAAACACGTTTTCTTTCAAGAATAGAAAAACATAAATCCCCTATACTATGTCAGGTAAGGAACCACTGTATTTCAATCAAGTTATGGTGAAATATTGCATTGAAACCCTCCGCTATGAATATAAACGAATGTAATCTATTGACGTCATGAAAATAAAGAGTGACGTCATGAAAAAGAAATGGCAATTGAAAAAGGAGACAATATATTAGTTTCTTGTCACGATATTGAATGCTGTAAATATATGAGCTTCTCATTTTGAAATGAAAGTTCATGGAGTGGCAAAAATAGGTATGCTTTTAAATTCATCCAATCTCTCTCCTTCTGAACTTCTCTTCCCATCAAATTATGGGTTTAGGTGGAAGATACATAAATCTTACCACATTCAGAAAGAAGAAATGAAATAAAAAATAGATCTAACTGGATAGTATTTGGACAATTTTTTATAATCTTTTCTGGATATACTATAATGTACCGTCGAGTCATGTCTACATTTCGATTGGTGTATTTCCTTTTACAAAGTTTCCCAGTGACCAAGTGGTGGTGCTCAGTGACATGTAAGATCAGAGCACAGTGTCCAAGAGTCCCTGAGCCCTGCTCTAACATGTCACCAGTGCCTAGTCCTTCGCACCTGTGCACAAAATTGGAAGCTTCAATAAAACAGTCCGCAACTTCGAGGAAGAGAATTCTTCTGTTGGTGTGCTCAAAAAACGGTAAGACAATGTACAATGTCTACAAAATCTTCGAAAACAAATAAATTCAAAACAATGTCCCTCATGATAATATCAAATCTATTCGACAGTATCTGAGATAAGTTGATACCCCATATGATTATGTGGTTCTCTATTATATAGTTAACCGAGAACAACATGTACAGCGCAAGAAATAAAGTGGGAACCTTGACCTAGAGGTCTGCGCAAAGTTTGGACGAAACGAAATATATGAAAAAATACCCTATTTCATAGACAATATTCTCATGATAACCACGAACATCGTCAACGATGTTGCAAAATTTAATCAAAAATAATTTCCCACTGTGAAACAGTCTCAGATCTTGTGGGTGCGATGGTAGTTCGCTAAACCCTTTTTGACAACCAGAATGACTTGGAAGATGATACTTTTTTTTTCTCTGTAATTCATTATCTAAATAAGCCCATTATTGTTCAGCGTAAAATTCTGTATTCAAATTATAGTTCATAAAATTGAAATATGCAGTAAATTTTATAATGATAGAACAAACTGAAGCCATTAAAATTGTGGAAAAAATAGTATGCACTAGCATCAAACTTAATAGTACCAATGCACATCTTGTTAAATCTTGCTCAACACACCAATCGATTTATCACCACTTTTCCAGAATATGGCACCAAGATTTATGTAAATCTTTCTCATAATATTATGCTAAAAAAATAAAATTATTGTTCAATATTTATCAGATAGCAACTTTACCCAAATTTATCCCAGTCTGAGAAAGGTTTACCAATACATGCTGCTCAGTGCTCAAAAGTACTAAAAACTGTAGAACAATGCAATTATTAATCAGATCCCACCTAATAACTTTCGTGATATGTACTTAATTTTAATTAATTTTACTATGAATTTGACTTGTTTTCCACAACTAAATCTTTTCATGTATTCTAACACTGGAACGTACCCACCATCTAAATGAATAGCATATCCACTAATATCACATTATATTATTCTTGTTCCAGATATCAGGTACCACCTCAAGTGTATCCATCTACCCTCGCGACTCAGGAAGATAAAGATGTTATTGCCAATTTGATGGATGCCAATAAAATCTACATTAGACTATTTTTGAATGATCTAGGGTAGTGTTGTGCAACTGGAGACCCGCGGGCAATATGACACAAGTTTCCGGGCAATTCGACGCAAAACCCAACTTCACCAGTCCATTCCGCGATAAAAACTGTTCAAGAAACATGTTTATTGAGATATTATTTTAATTTATGTGAGAGAAAAATTCACTTGCCGAGTTATTTCAACATAGTAGCAACATGTGACTGCAGCAACACACAATCCACTGTTAAATGGGCGACCACGTCCATGAGAGCTCTCTGACTGAGGAGTTTGCCACACATTATTCTCATGCGCCCATGGGGAAGTGAACAAGAGAGACGTAGGCCGATTTCCGGATACATTAACCGCTAGAGATGAGTATGGGTTCTCATACTATTATGATTGGTTAGTTTATTCCTGTAATAACATGGAATTTTATCTTCATTTTCCTAATTTTACCTCTTACGTTAAGAATATTTTTAAACATCTTGTACCCACCAAACTGATGTTAAAATAAATAAAAGTAATCGTAAGAATAATTTGCCGAACAATGCTTCTATGACAAGAATTACCAGTGTAGCTTCATTCCAGAGTAATATTCTTCAAGTTGTCGGTAATATGATAACTAAACTATGTTTTTTTATAAGAACCCATCGTCAATCCATTCTAAAAATTTGCTTTCAAGTAGTCAAGCAGTGATAAACATATTTTTTGAAATAACTTCGAGGGATCGTATTCCCTCCAAATAAACTTTCTACGGAATGTTAAAAAAATTATGAACTTTTTAATGGTCCTAAGAATGACAGTTGTATGAAAACCCGTTTCACGCTGAAAAGAACGACACCTATTTTATCTCTACAATAAATCGTTTTTAATCTATAGTTGTTTAAAACGTGGAGTGCGCGGTCAAAATCAGGCATTTTCCTAATCTTTTGATGTTTATAACTTTACTTTCACTGGTGCCTCTACTAAAGTTTCACAACGCCCCGTCCACCTTGTATCATTCCTATCTCTTCCGTCCACTACTCTCCGAAGGTTAAGGGAAGAAAGCTCCGAAAGAAAACCAAGGGGTAGAGAAGATACCTTAGTGGATACACAACCTTCCTAGGTACCTGAGGTGAAAGATAAAATCGACGGAGGTAATACACGTTTTCGAACTCTCACCCAATATTATATATTATGGAGGAAAACATAGTATTACTTTCTAAATTATTTGTATTGCATAAATCTTTTTCGACCGCATAGCGGCGATCTTCATATAATATATTATACCCAATATTATGTAAAAGACATATTTCGAGGAGTACAAGGATAAAACAATATTAAAACCAATTGTAATATGTGGAATGACAATGCATTCATATGGCTGGACAACGACAACTAAAATTGAAAAGATAATGAGTGAGCGTGAGAAAGAAAAATACTTCACAAGATTTACAGGCCAGAAAAAATGATGGTGGTTGGGGAATTAGGTATAATGATAAACTAAAGTATATACAAATTACCAGACGTAGTGGAAGGATGAGATGATTAGAACATGTACAGGGAATGAGTGATGAAAGGGCTGTGAAAAATATTTTCTTGACCAACCTGGGTGGAAAGAGGAACAGAGGCCAACCACGGTTAAGGTGAGTTGATGATGTGGAAGGTGATCTTAGGAAAGAAAGAGTTAGACAATGGAGTAGGAAAGCAGAAGACCAGGAGATGTGGAGAGCTGTCTTAAAGGAAGCCATGACCAAACTGTGAGGGCTGTCACGACTATGGAAGAAGAGAAAGAAAGTGTTTATTACTAAAACAAAATTAAACTCCCATTCAAAATAAATAAAATAGAAACAATTAGAAATTTTTGTTTCATCTTCAGAAATTATTATTGCCCACACTATTCCGCAACAAAATGAAACCTTAAAGCACAACATTACCGTGCACATGTATGATTGTGGTGGAGGCTCACAAAACTTAAGTCCTTTGTATTAATGTATTTCTATGACAATATTACAAATAGAAGAAAGCTAGAATAGTCAATTGACTCTTGACTTAAGAATTCGATACAACACATCTCCCTCAAACCTTCATCAGCTCATTCTTCTACTTCACCGCAATCCATCTGCGTACTCTTTCAACGAGCGTCACCCTGCACCGACCCACGCCATAACAACAACGCAAGCTCTCTTTCTGCGTCAAGAGGCGACGCCACGTTGGCACGCACTCGGCACGCACGCGAGCACGCAGCCAGAGAACGCACGTGCGCGACGCGATAGCAGCGGTGCGACAGCGCCCAGCGATGATGGACGAAGTCAGCCTCGAAATCTCAGGAGTGGCCATCTAGTCGCCGCCGGAGACTGCTCACCTACACATGGGAACACTGACGTTCCGAATGAAAAATTTGTGGTGCAAAACCATTGCACATACTTTCTCCGTCTGCAAAATAGAATGAGAAGAAATTCTACAGTGAAAGGGTAATTTCTGGCGTGTTGTCCTCTATACTTTGGTGGTTTTCCGGTGCTCTTTTCGTGCTCAAAGTCGCTAGATTAACTAATTACTATCTTTTATTTGAAATTTGAAATAAATATTCAGAATATTATTTCAAAACATATAGTGACATATCAGTCTTATAAATATCGTAAAAGTGTTATATAAATGTAATTTCGTTGTAGATAGAAATTGATGTATTTTCGTATCTGCAGTGCGTTTGCTGTCCTCCTATGTATTTTATTATTATCATATCTTTCATTTTAGTTTACGAAAAGTGTATTCTACGTCTGCATGGACCATTTACTCAGCTAAATATTATTCAAGCTTCTTGAAACTGTAAACTAATGCTTCTTCTGTGTAAGTGTAGCAGACAAATTATTTGACTCTGTGCATAGACAACAAGCAAATTCTACCGTAAATACGAAATGCGAATTAAATTGATTCATCCATTTACTCAGAATCGCTGCGCACAGACGGACAGACGAACGGATGTTATACCAAAAACAATTTTTTCAGAATCAAGGATCGCCAAAACAGATATTTACGTCAAAATCTCTATTGCTATTTTTTTCACGATTACAATACTTTCTATATACTACTTATATGAGAAAGTAACAGAAGTTTTAATGGGAACCGAATTGGTTTTAAAGATCTCAGTTCAATTATTTGAATTGTAAATGGTATTGTGAAAAAGGTTCAGGCCATAACGCGTTCTCTCCCGCAATTCCACCTAGCTCTAAATACATAAACAAATTATATAAATGGAATACTCTTCCACTGAGCACTACAACACAATATTGACTTGTATGATATAATATCAATATAGTTAAACTACGACAACCTCACTTCACGACACACTTCTCGAGTGTTTAGAGCACTTAAACTTGATTCACTGTCTAGCCCGTGACTGAAAAGTAAGCACAAATGTAAAACACGTTAAAAATAGGAAATCACCACAGAATTTACTCCCAGAAGAAAGCATTGGAATGGAAATAACGACACATTCCTGTCGAAGAGAACTGGGACGATGGCCCAAAAGAAGAATTATGTGTAAATCCACGGGCAAGCGAAGCGATTCGATCAAAGAGAATAAAATGCCAAACAAATGAACAGTGAAACGTAATATCATCAAGAACTACTTATTTTAGTTATAAGTTGAACAATGTTATTTTTGGCAAATGTTTTCCAGCTATAATAAAAGTGTTTTATTTGTGAATTTTGTTGCATCGCTTTCAAAGAAATATGTTGCTCGAAAATGTTTCATACATTAAAAATTAAAAAAATAAGTAAGGAAAAAAATAAGCACTCGAATCCCGTATACTAGAAAAGAGTAAATTCGTACAATACTTGAATTTTAGAAAAATAGAAGTATAATGAAAACACAACAATATGAGAACGAAAGATAATACTGTACATGGAAGATACAAAACACAACAGCACTAATATTGAAAACTATATATTACAAATATGTAATACTTTGCCAAGCAATTCTTAGGGTAGGGAATAGTCCACGTCAATGAATAGCAAATGTTATGCTGTGATATCTTTACTTGGTAACATTTACAAAAGCCTTCCACTCAACACAATCATTCTGAACTGATCATTGCTAACAATCTCAAAGAAAAAAACTTTAAATCAGGGTTTAATCATAACTAAAGCAGACAAGGGCAACACTACTGTCATTTTGGACCACAATGATTACTCGAACAAAATGTACGATTTCATTAAGTCCAATGACATCACACTCCTAAACAAAGACCCCACCAACAAATTTATTAGGCAATTAAAACACGAAATTTCAGAATCACAAGGCCTTTTTCCTAACACACTGAATATTCTTCCTTCTAACGCAACCCCTCCACGGCTGTATGGTTTACCTAAGATCCATAAGGCTTCCATACCCATAAGACCCATTGTCTCCTACACCAACACAATCACACACAGACTAGCATACCAACTAAACAAACACTTTCACCAACACACCAATTTCTGTCCATCACACACAGTTAAGAATAGCACGGACCTGGCAAACAAAATTAAAAACATTCCTGTTCCTCCTAAAGCTAAATTAATCTCTTTCGATGTCAAAAATCTTTTTCCCAGTATCCCTCCATCTGATTGTAAAACTCTTTTACGTGACACCCTAGACTCCGCGTCTTGCCCCCTCTTTGCAAAAACAGAACTTTTCAACCTCATTTCTCTTTGCTTAGATGTTAATTATTTTAAATTTGATAATAAATTCTACCAACAGAACTCAGGTCTACCCATGGGTTCCCCCCTCTCCCCATTACTTGCAGACTTATTTATGGACAATCTTGAAAAACAAATTTTTGACTCAGGACATTTCCTTCTACCCAACATTATCTATTGGTACCGCTACGTAGATGACGTAATCACTCTTTGGACGGGAACTCACAGACAACTTGACATTTTTACTCAATTTCTCAATTCACTTCACCCTAACATAACCTTCACCACAGAAATTGAAAATGACAATAGAACACTCAATTTCCTAGACCTCTCTATTTCTCTAGTAAACAACCGCCACCAGTTTGACATATTCAGGAAAGACACATTTTCAGACACTACCATACACAATTCTTCACAACACCCTCCATCACACAAACACGCTGCCTTCCACTCCATGGTCCATCGTCTGTTCACCATTCCACTCTCACCAGAAAAAATCAAAAAAGAAATAGACACTATAAAACTTATAGCAGAAAACAATGGCTACAATACCTTTCTCATTGATAATATAATCACTAAGAAAGTTAGATTATATCACACGAAGAACCTCACATCACTTACTCCAAACAATAATATTCAAACCAGACACGCAATCCCTTTCATAGGCCCACTCTCACTTAAAATCGCGAATTCACTAAAACATTTAAACATTTACACTACCTTCTTCTCTCCACAAACACTTAACACAACCTTATCATTCACTAAGGACCCCACTCCCCATCTCCTCCGAAGTGGAGTCTACGCTCTCACATGTAGTGATTGTCCCTCCGTGTATGTCGGACAGTCTGGACGAACATTCAAACAAAGGATACAGGAACACGTAAATGCATGGAAAAATAACACAACAGTCTCACACTTCGCCAACCACCTAGTAGAAAACACACACACATTTAACATTGAAAAGGATTTTTATATTTTAGAAGTAGAAAATAGATTTTGGCCCCGGATCAAATTAGAAATTTTACACATCCATAGTATTCTAAAAAACAACAACATTTCCCTATTAAATGAACAAATCCCTGAATTTCATTCCCCTCTCATGAAACTAGCCTTCAAATTCCTTCCCCCTCACCCCCAATTCTTCAGGACACTGCACCCCAATCCCAGCAGTTAAAACCCTTGGAAATTCTTTCCGTCTTCTGCCGCCAGTTCCTGGAAAACTCCGACAGCCCCTTTCCCCCCCCCCGCCCACCCCGCAACACCCCTTCACTTACAATATAATGTCCTCCGCCCGGCGTGCTCTGCGCATTCGCCAAAAATATTTCTCAACACTCAGGTACGTAATTTTGTCGGCTTGCTCACTCTGTAATTGTTTTCTTTCTTTTCTTTTATTCATTTTTCATTGTTCTTTCCTTTCTTTATTTCAACAACAACCAAAATACATTTCTTTCGATACTGTTTCACTCAAATATTATGTAATTTCATATTATGTATCTATTTTTATATTTTTTATATTTTTTATTTTATTTTATTTTTATTTTTATTATTTTATTATTGTCATCTTATGTACATTTATATTTTCCAGTGTATGTTACTGACGATGGTTGCTATGCAGCCGAAAAAGCTTTTTAACACCAATAAAAAAATGAGCAACATAGAAACGTCTTTCAATTTATCATGCTGTGATATCTTTATAGAATATATAAGTTCCGATTTCTAATGACGACAATAATCATTCGCAAAAACTATTAGTGCTTCTCAAAAATTTACTCCCTTTAAACGGAAGTAAAGATTTGAATTTTTCTATTTTACAATATGCACAGCACTATTATAATCATATTTAATTAACAAAGCGGAGAGGTAACGGTGTATATAATAGGGGTCAGAAATATTGAATCACATTTTAAGGCATGGATATCTGTAATTTTTATCCTTACATTTTTTTTAAATTGCTCGTGACACCTTAAATTTGTATATCATACTTTCCTCGAAAAAAAAACGTATGTTTAAACAACGTGCTTTCTTCTCGTCCCTACAGGCTTCGTTGCTGTGATAGGTATATGAAGAGAAGAAAAGATTTTATGTTCCCATTCATAAACGATATTTTTCTATTTTCCTAGTCTATTTTTCCACGAGGTAATTTACAAAACAGACATTTATACTGGTAGAATCTTATAAATGACAGTTATTAACAAATCTAGGGTTAGCCTTTACGATATATTGCTATAAATTGTTCCAGACAATAGAATGTTCGCAATAAAAGTAACCGTAACTAGAATCGGAATGGTGCTGTGTGACCACACATTCATTTGAAATATAGATGAAAGAAGGAAAGGCACAACGAGAAAACTAGGTGTAAATTACTTGTGTATTATCGTAATGAGAGAGATAATATTGCAATTCACTTCCGAGGTGTAAGGGAAAACAATCTGAATCGCTCAAAAATTGCGGTGAACCACACCGCCAGGTAACATTATGTTGCGAATGTTATAAAATGATAAAAGGAGCATCATTTCCACATTCCATTTGAACCTATGATCTACCACATTTGAGGAATTTTACTTTCAACTTTCATGGAATCGAAAATTAATTTCTAGTTTATTTTAAAAGTATTGCAGACTATAGATATATGTTGAGAACTGAATTATGTAAATTCATACCCGTATTTAACCTTGAACTGTTTATAGTTCTATGCAGCTAACCGCATTTGATACTCCAGATAAGAATCAACACGCAAAGTTCGGAAATAATTGGTTTCGCCTAAAGAGAAGCTACATTTCCCTGCATCTAACGACGTCACGTCAACCAGAAACATGCATGGTAACATTACCCACGAGCGCTCATTATTTGATCAAGGGTTTAATGCGCCAAACGGGTCAGACGATAAATATTTGAAATGCGAAAACATTTCATAATCTTATACAATATTATACCAATATAAAGAACTAATTAACTGCAAATAAAAAATTTGCAGTACATCGAGTAATGGAAAAATATTTAACATTTCGTCAGATATTTGAAAAATCTATTATTCTTCAATCGTCGTTATGTAACCATACTGTCAAGTTATATAATTAAATAGGAAAGCGAATTGTAGAAGTAACGTTGCTTGAGAAATATTTGTGGATACAGAGCTCAAGAAACGGTTTCGAATGACCATTTCCAGCTATGCATTATGATAAAAATTATTTGGGGATAACTATTGGTTGGAAAAAGATGTCTTTGGAATTAGATGAGCACTTCCTCGTGAAACGCAGCAATTAAGTTTCTAAGATAAAGTATTCCTGCTATTTGTATAAAGTGAAACCGACGATCTGTGTTTACTTTACAATATGATTTTTCAGTTCTTGAACACAGCTCACATGTTTACCGAATAACGCAAGACTCTAACACGCATGACTAAAAGCTCAAAACCACAATATTCCATAAATTTGAACAGCCGTTTTTCATATTTTATTTGCCAACCAAGATTCTATTCCTGATAAATATTAAAATATGCGATTCCACGTTCTTGTTCATTTGTTTAGGGAGCTGAGTCTTGTAATGAATCAGCCTTGTACTTCCTATCTCGGAGCATTCATCGTTCGTTATGCATCTATCTACGCTCATTAATTTTCAGCATTCCACAGTGGCCTCACACTTAATACTGTCTTACTGTTTCATCGTGTGTAATCGCTGCTTTCCAGCATATCGACAGTGAATAATGAATCTAAAATCAACAAAAACCTCTCCAAGCTCACAATAACATTTTCATAGAACGTGCTATTATATACTGAGACCTTCTTAGCTTAGGAAGAAAGTACATCAGATCACATTAGATATGCATGAAGAAAATGAAATGCAGTCTTATGAAAATACTACATGTCTTGTTCCTAAGACTCCAGAAGGACGAAACTCAAAGTAAATTCAAGCCTGGTGAGTTTACAATAATAAATATGCACGTCTTGTTCTCAATTCCATTCAAGTGTGTGTTCCATTTTCTATCTGTGTAAACGCAAATACCGAGTTCCGCTCCACCCCTATTGTTTGACAAGTTCGTTTCATGTTTATTATTCTTTATTAAGGGAAATCAAATGTGAACGTGGAGAGTCCATAAGCCGCTGTTTACCCCCCGGCCCTCGCACGGATCCCACGCCTCGGAGCGTACACCTGGGCTCAAGACCACGCGACGTTGGAGATGGCCAGAGGCGCAGGCGGGTTTGCTTTTTGAAGGAGAAGAGAACTTCCTCCACCTCCTCCTTAAGCCGCACCCTTTCCACTTCTGTCACCAACATCCTCCATCACTCACTTCCCTGCAGGCAATGTATTCTCATGTATTAAATGCTATATAAAACCACAACTTGAAAATGTAATGTGTTCTGAAACTACATACGCCATCCTCCATATTCACCATCAACTTCTCCATTCTTCGATGATCTCCTGGAGGAATCCATGACACAACGGAAAGAGCTCTCTAGAACAACGTGTCAATTATAAACATAGTAATTCATTGTCGGTGGTGCTAGAAGGAGGTAAGGGACAGTGTATCGAGATCCCCAATCCTGAATTCCAATCACTAATAATACAGATAGAAAGTGTACTTTCGCTTTAAGTTGTAGAAGAGTTGACTATATCTGATAAATATTGCCCCCGCCCCCAGTACAAGACGTATGAGGTTCAAGATTTTTGGTACATCGATTTTTACTAGGTCCAATGTCCATCCTTGGATATAATTCCCGATTGATTAATTTCATATCTTGCAGAACGTTTAAGATTTGCAACATCAAGAGTTCCAATGTCCTTGGCACTGTTAAAAAATCGCTGCCACCATATCCGGTCGAGAGAGCAAACACCTTGATGAATAAGACAGCATTTTCTTCATCAGTACAAACGTCTCCTTCACCAGTTCCACCTTCGCTGTCAATGTCCTCCTTCTCTTCCTCCTCTTCCCTTCAGCGGTGACCATCGCCACGCGAACGACGACGACGCCCGCCTGTAGCGTCAGCACGCTTCGTTCCCGCACACGTGCCGACACGCATGCACGCACGCACACTGGACTCGTTCACTCGGTCGCTCACGCACGCGAGCGAACTGGTGGCTGGGGGGAGAAGGAACGTCGAGTGGATGTGTGCGTGCGGGGGCAGACAATCGCCTCTGATTGCCGGCGAGCGCCGACAGCACGCGGGCGTTCCCAACCCGTTGCTGGAAGAACAAGCTATACCTTACGAGACGAATGAATAGTATCCCTCTCCTAGTACGAATACTTTCTATTTTTCTCCCTCCGATAATCCGATTTGGGATTCCGCTTCTAGTTTGTGATATGAGAAAAGTCGTTGAAGAATTAAGATGTTCATTATAATTAATCAAGGTGAGAATGGGAATGGGAAGACATAAAATCCCCATTGAACAATAAATTTTTGATCCATCTGTGGATCTGAGGCTAAGAATGGCGAGAATACTACAGAAAAACAGGTTTGCCAAATTATGTAAATTGACGTTCCTCATTCACGAAGAGTGAAATGAAGGTTTCCAGTCCCACTAGCCAACATGCATACCATTAACGTTGTCATGTTCTTTGTGAGAAAATGAATTCATGAAGTGAAAGAAACAAATTCTTGTTGGAATTTACGAAATACCGAAATACAAGGTGCACAAAGTGGCGTATCTATAGGTAATTTTTTAGAAACTTTTTTATTGTAGTGTTTGAAAAACTTTTTTATTGTAGTGGGAAATGTAGCATACTACTGAAGCTTATCTACACGGGGCGACACGGGGCCCCGAGCTGAGTATGGCATTACTTCCACTTACTTGTACTAGGCTCCTTTCTTTCTCTTTCCTGACCTCCCTTGGTCACCTCTTGTTCTTTTCGATCCCGACGCTATTAAGGCTAAGGTATCTTTCATTTTCCTACCTCGCCACAGGGGACTAACATCTAGTAAGTACGTGTTTGGCGAACACGGGGCCCCGAGCTGAGTCTGGCATTACTTCCACTTACTTGTGCCATGCTCCTTCCTTTCTCTTTNTCTTTTCGATCCCGACGCTATTAAGGCTAGGGTATCTTTCATTTTCCTCATTCCTCTCATTTTTTGTCCTAACCCTCATTTTTTGTCCCCCCTTATTCTTTGTCCCCTCCCATGTTATGTACCTCCTATTTAGCCCCCCCTCGATTTGATGTGTTTTGTGAGATATGTTTTGGTGTGTTGTAGATCAGGAGGGTTTTTAGTGGGTAGGGTTGAATTATTCGACGAGTCCCACACGCGGGGAGAGTCATATTGGCTCTCCCTAGTGCGTAACTGCATTTTCCCTACCTGTACAANTTTCGGGCTCCAATGACCTTTGATGTCGACATGAGCCGTAAAGCCCCACAAAAAAAAAATACATGGGGCGATAGGAGATAGGTGGGTGGATGGGTTATTGTTAGTAGGAGTGATATTAGGTGTAGTAGGAGGTGCAGAGCTAGAAGGAGCGGTCGCTTTTCAGTAGTCACAGCTGTATTAACTGGGACATTAATGTGAAAAGCTACAATTTTTTCCTGGTCCCGCTGGGAATTGAACACGGAGTGACTTTGCGGTGAGCAAGCATGCTAACCCCATAGCAACGGAGGACGTGATTATGGCATGACCTAAATGTGCGCCCTTACTTAAACATTTGAAATCAAATTTTCACTTGTTTTAGCATTCATAGCTCTGATACTATACAACTAAGTTGCTATTGGTTTAATTACCTAACATGTAAAGAAACATATTGTGCTACATAAAGTTGCAAATTAAAAAATATAATTATGCAAGTGAAGTATCAAAGTTGTTAGGTAAGTGAAATAAAATAAACAGTAACATTTTTTTTTTCAGTTAGATTGTAATATTAAACCCCCTTTACTGTTGCGTCCAAGAAACATGCCGTACCAGACATACTCTAGATACGTCACTGTCCCAAAATCGTATTAAGAAAATTAGTAGGAATTCAATAAACTTTATTGTTTCAATGCATATCATCGCTTTCCCAGAAGTTTATTCAATTTTACGATAAGAGTGTAGTGTTACTTTCTCGTGAAAGGTTTCTCCACGTGTCCTTAATCGTTTAGCTATCTTGAACCCAAGCAATGCTTATGAAATATTCCTAACACGCGAGCATACTGCTTGAATGTATCTAGATAAATAAAGTATTTGGGTGAATCATACTATTTTGGTGAAATAATTACTATTCGTAAAATATTTTTAATAGTACGGGAAAGAAGAATTACATATATTACACAAGAGGTCTGAGTTTGTGAATGGATTGCCTCTATTGTCATTCACGATACAGCAAACTCAGCAACAAATCAACAAGGTATTTCGTAATTCAGTCCCGGATGATGAAGTTTCCGAGTCCTTTTTAGGCGAGGATGGGGTGGTACATGCGTGCTTGAAGACTTAACCAGCATCTCACGCAGCCCTGAAGAAACTCAGTATCTCGATGCCCCTCCCCTCTTTCTTATCCTCAGTGCCATAACAGTCAAATGATTTCCTCCCATCTCGCAACCAACCCTTCATCCTTCCCAATTATTTTGTCCTACAGGTCTGAGCGTGACCTGAAGGCCTCTTCCATTTTACCTCCCCGCTTTCTCTCCTTGTCCTACGACTCCCCGAAGAATCATTCGGATGTCCTCCACAACACGTTCTTCGGCAGCCACACCCTTATACCTCACATACTCCTTCGAAGAGAAAAATTCATAGGCAGATCAGCATCTCTCAGCATTCAAAGAGCTTTCAACGCGGAATGCTTAACACTGCTTTATGGAAAATTAAAATGCGTCGCGGATTACTCATCCGCATTATGCTATTTCCATGATTCAAAATAAGCGGCAATGCATTCGAATATTTTCAAACTAATTACTCCTCTACATACTGGATTAGATGAGGACAAAACTCATGTTTACTCAGAGTGAAAATGCGAGTATTTATTACTGAAAAATAATGCTCACGCTGAATCACAAACAAATTAAACGTATATTAATTTTATCTATCGTCGAGCAATTCGTTATGCAACAATAACGCCATATAATATCTCAATATCAATTACATTATTTTTCATATCTTATTCCAATAGTTATTGTTTAAGATATCTAATTTGATAATACGCTTTCTGCTAACAATATCCAGATCAAAATATATCTAGCTCAGTAAAATTTATCCGAAAAAATATACATTCTAGACTCGTAAATATTATATCGTAAACCACCGTGACGCAACGAAATATCACAAATGAATTACTTCTTAAACTAATTTCATCGAGAATGTCCATCGCTGAATGTCAATGTTTATATAATGACACAGTGACCGTGGCGCTATCTATAGAGTGCAGCCGTGCGAACAGCGACACATCACGCCCCGAAGGCAGATAAGGCGTCGTCATGGAATATCGATGAGTGTTCCAGCGTACAAAACAGACTGGATTTAGGCGATTGGAACGGAGATCAGCAGACAGTAGCCAATACAGAGTTAATTAACCGCATATTCGCACTAAACCTTACGCCCAACTCGCCGAAATGTCGATATGCAGACATCAAATCAACGAAATTCACTCATGATGACGGTAAAGCCAATATGTATACCGCGTTTGAGGAAAAGTATTTCCCAATTCTAGAGTTCTGTACAGGAAATCTGGCTGATAAAGTTTTAGTGAAGATCCCATTGCCGAAAAAGTATCATGCTGAAAAATAAGTTCGAATAAATTTCAAATATCGCGCTTCACTTTGTACAGCGAGCGTAACCTATACGCATCATAAGAGATGCTGTTTGGTGCACCAAGGGTATCTGCTGTGTACGTTTCCATACACACGTTCAATAAAACTTGGTGTGCTCTGCTGAGCCATAACATGTACGAGGAGATCTTCTTTTGACTCAACGGAAGTAGTAGAGTGTCATAAAGAAGATTCATTTCGCCCCAAAGGATAATTCGAAAAGAGGCAACGGGGCAAGGTGTTCAACGAGACCTTTCCACTTTAGTGACTGTATTTATGTGTTATAAGTGTTTATGTATTTATATTTTATTTTTAGATAACATATTAATATTTAATGAGAAAGTTTCATTGTATTCTTTTTTAGTCTGTAACAATTATTTTAGATACAATCGAACTTATTATAGAACTATAAAGTGTCTCAATGAAAAATCGAATAAAGTAAAGTATGAAAAATTTACACTCAAAAACATTATTACGACTTAAATGAACTGTTTCAAGATTTTAAACGCATTAAAGCAACATTCATCAAACCAGTGTATACTTCATACAACTGAAGTAAATCCCTGGAATGCGAGTCGTGGAAAATACGAGCTAAGCAGAGCAACTTGTCAGGAGGTGAGACACAGGACATTTATACGGATGACGCTTAATTTCACACTTTCATTTGGGAAATAAACAACAACGTAACATGAGTTATGGGCATTAGAAGCGTGCGTGATGCACAGGACACGGTAGAACGGGCGGCTGTGGCGGTGCACTATGGTTCAGGAAAGATCAAGAGTGGTCAAAAATAGATAATACTGTGCAAATTTGTTCAAAATTTTGATACTGGGGTATATTGGATCTGAGATTACAAATATGAAGTCTGTTTGAAAATCATCAAAATTCAAATTGGCAGGTGCACGATGACGATAAGAAAAAGTACTATTTCTTCTTTATTTAATCTGAAACTCGAGATAATATTATTTAATTTTTGTAAATATACATTTATTTCTCACTAATATCAATTATTATACAAGAATCCATGTATTACAAGAATCCATATTTTGACTGACAAATTATATATGTTTTTTTGGAAGAAAAATGTTAGAGATATGAACTTAGTAATACCATTAAGTGTATACAAATACAATGGGAATACTAAGAAATATATGTATACGAGTTTCAGGGTAAATAAAGAAAATATGGGATTTTTGTACCGCTGTATTGAATTTTAATGACGAAAAAAAAAAAAACAGGTTTTACATTCGTAATCTTAGAACCCAGAAAAACCTGTGCGCAAAATTTTAAGAAACGTGGGCCGTATTTGTGGCCGCTCTAGACCTTTTCTGGACCACAGTGCTGTGCGCTGGGCTACACACCGTGGCTGGGCTACACACCGACCGGTCCACGAGCAGAGCACACGGTTGCGAGGTTAATCCTGTGGAGATGATAATGGAGGAAGCACACATGAGGACAGTGGCGACGGCGGGGGAAACTCGACCGTTGTGTCACTGGAAGAGGACCAAGTGACAAGTCTCCCAGTAGGAAAGTAGCTTCTTCGACGGTATTAGTAACCCTACGATGAGGATACGATAGCGATTTAAATCACTATGTTCCTAAAGATACGAAGGCAGATTTAGAAAGTAGTAGCAAAAATTGTCATCTCGTCCCATTTTAAGCCAACTTAGTGAAAAGTAACATAGAGAAGAAAAAGAAATGGTTAAAGAGGTCAAACTCAGAAACTTGTGACAAGAAGGACAAGCGGAAATAAATCAAATGTATAATTACACAAAACATAACTCAAGTCGACTGAAAACAATAATTTCTTGCAATCCTTGTATTATTCACTAAATGAAGTGTCACATCTTATATTCATATCAAATATATCATCAGTAATATAACAGTTCAAAAGTTTTAGTTTAATTATTCAGAAAAAAGTGACTAAAATGTGGGCTATAAAAAATAGATAAAATAAAAAATCATATTTATTTTAATGTAAATAAACATCGTTATAACTTACTCTTATTTCAAGATACTTAAGCCGGTAAGGGTAGAATCGATTCATTCAACAATGTTTAGTATCCGCTAATGATCATTCATGACTTGTTTATTTCCCATATCACGCGCTGTTTGCGATGAAATTTTATTGCTTAATTATAAATAATGATAGTTCGAGTTCCACGTGGAGGCAGAAAAAATTATTGTGGTAGTAAATGAGGTCATGTCAAAGTTGACAGGGTCGTTGTTTTAAAACAGTTCATAAAATGCACGTAACCAATAACAAATATGAAACAGAACAGTTCCACAATGACTCCTATGCGAGATTAATACTAAAAAAAATGTGAATATCAGTAAGCGACATTGACCGATATGCTGTTTCAACTGCAGTATGGTGAATCTTTCCGAGTTATCATAACCCTGAGAGGCATATTCTTCAAGTCGTTCAATATGATGAAGATTATTAAATAAAATATGCAAATCAAAAATACAATCAAGTGGTTTTTTTTTAAAGTCATACTTCTAGAAACCTCTAAAAATGTTTGTTTTAATATCTTCTTTGTAAGGAAACAACACAAAATTAATATTGTTGATGAAAAGCGTTTACAAGTAATAGTTCCTTCTTAGAAGAAAAAATACGACGCTATGTTAGTATAAAATGTAGGATCTAGCAGAGAGGTGGTATTATAAATTGAATTCTAGGTTAACTGACGCTATAAGCAGCTGGTCAGTTGACTTATGAACACTAGTGATAGTGTTTCGTGACAGCAAGTTGAGGCTGATACTCTCATCTACCGCCTAGAGTCGACGATTGACAACACAGTTCATTCAAATGGAAAGTGTTACGTACAGAAAACGGGAGAGTGTAGATGTTTGCGAGGGACCATCGTCTTCTGTGATATTACACATCAATGTTCGTTTCCATTAACTTCGTAGAGGTGTATCTATTATGGTCATGTAATAAACATCCCTTTCACGAATATTGATACATATTGAAGAAGTATAAACCAAAATTCGTACCCCCTGTCCTTTATCACACGTAGTAATAAGACGAACAATCTCATTAAACTGAATGAAAGTTACCTGCAATATATGGGGACTAATGGTAATCCAAAATATTACATCCCGTGCTTACTTGTTTAAAGTAAGTAATGTAATAAATTACCGTGTACACTTATTACAAAGCATAAAATAGCTTAAATTCATAGACATTGTCATGAGTACACTGAATGCATTCATTCAGGCATTGCAAACATCACCAACGAATATTTATTACAATAATGACATTAGTAACTAAATAAGTGATCACATTTTGTATTATTTTGACAATCATTTAAAGGTTACCCAGAATAGCTCAAATGTTACAATGCAACACATAAATTACATCTTTACAATAAAGTTAACAGTGATATGAGCTAATGAGATGATAGTAGCAAGATTACTCTATGCAGATAACACCCTTAGAAGTTGACATCCGATTTTCCCCCCCTCTAGTTCCATTTGAATGGAAACAAACGCAAAATGATGTCAGTAGAAGCCCAAAATTATCGTTTTCTCGTTGTCGCCGAAAGACGTAGTAAGACACTGAAGTTTATATGAGTAGCCCATGAATATGAGTGCAACAGGGATTCACAGCAAATTCGAACGGGAAGACTAACTAACCGGATCTCAAGGTGTAGGTAACGTTTTTAGTGTTTTCTTTCTTTTCTTGATTCATGACAGTTTTATTGATTCAGGTTTCAATAAATAAAATACAAAACCTTAATGTTTTGTATGCACTTATTAGAATTTCGAACTCTCGTTAAAGGGACTCACAAGATGTAAATAAGCACCCAAACCCACCTTCCCTCCCTCATTCCTTCTGGGGATCTGGGGCTCTCGCGTGAGACGAGAGGCTACACTGGTGGCAGCGGTGACTGCGACGCAGGCACGTACCCAAACCTGTTCGTGAAGGTTTCGTTGACACCTCCGTAATATATTTCCTAAATGATTTTCTTCCGTGGCGTTCACGCAGCGCTAACTCCTTAATTCTAGCGCCGCCGCCAGTCGCAGTAAATGCCGTCGTCGAAATGTAAAAATTAGCGGCGAGAGATGGACAGGTAGATTGGCCACAAGATTCATGGTTGAAAGCTCAGAAATCAAGGATGAGTAACACCGGGAATTGAAGCAGGACAAAAAGAAAGCTAATGAAAAGAGATTAAAAAATGGACCGAAGTAATGAACTTGACAGTTCTAGAGAGTATTCAAATTAATATTAGTACGTATTTTTACCGGAAAAAATCAGTGCTCTTTCTATCCAATGATCTCAAACAGATTTACTTGCACATTTTAAGTTGAGGCGTTTTTTAAATCAAAATAACAGAAGCTAATGACTTTTTATAGTATCTGCCTTAAATATACAAAATTATTACTTTTAAGAATATAAATATAGAGCAAACTCTTTTACAAGTTTTCGGAAAAAGGTATGGAGAGAGTTTATATTAAGTCATATAAGGTAAAATATTTCTTTATATTACTGTTATCTGAAACATGGTATTAATAATAAAATGAGTTGATAAATGTCAACATATATATTTAATTTAATTGTTTCAGTCTTATTATTCAAAACCGGCTATTTGATTTGCCGGTTCAATGAGATCTCATAAATGTGCAGAAACGGTCCCAAACACGTTTTCGTTTGATTTTACTTGTATACTTTTAAAAACTTTACCAGTAGAGCGCGAGAAAACATATTTCGAGTATTCTCAACGTCATTCAACGTAACTTGTGTACGAATAAATGTAAAATATTTTGTGTTCAGAGAATTAAATATGTTTAGCATAAAAAAACCAGGGACCTTTATGGTTGTGTTCATAGCTCATTTGTGATACTATCATGAGACTCTGACTACCACTTGCAGTATATTGCTCTCTAGTCCGTCGGAATTAGAGAAATGTAAGAAGAAATACTGGAGTGTACCCCGCTGGAGTATCAGATTACAATTTATTGTGTACACATTCACCCAGGTAGTAAATACAGAAAATGTGAGACGTTTGTTTTGAATACGCGTCCTTAAAGCGGAGATATGCAAAGTTTCACCAAATTGTGATAATTTATTATAGAGTTGAGGAAGGGTTTTCGGACGGTAGTCAGACAGTACGTGAGATACTGAGTCTCTCCCACACTAATCTGGTAGATGCCACAGCGTAATCCAGAATTCATACATCACTTACTATGAAAATAGACGCACGACCTCACGTCAGGTATAACCAACTGTTGTATATTTCCTAATTTGATTAAAACAAAACAATATTTTAAACTAATATTTCAAGAGACTTCCAGAGAACGAACAATTTACGTCAATTCTCGGATTCTTTTTTCTATCAAAACGTCTTCTGAGAAAATTTCCTCTGTATTATAGAAGAATGGGGTGATAAAAGGATGAGAACAAAAGACCCGGTAATACTAAGAGAGGTAAAAAAGAAAATCACACGACGAGACATTTGCTTTCGAGAAGCTGAATCATGGTAGTTCTGCAAGAAACAAGGAAAAAAATTGAGAACAAAACACAGTTAAACCTTGAATGCGTCTCTTGTGTAAGTATTATATCCCTAAAAATAGTAACGTAGCGAGATCATTAAGATATATTCAAACTAATCAAAGTTTTTCATTGTGTACAGAAAAATACCCTGAAATGTATCTCCGTCATTAAATCGTAATTTAAAGTAGAACAAGATAATGTTTTAAATAAGATTTGACTAACTTTGCGTCCTTACCTTACCGCCAAAAAAATTATTGATTAAAAAATTATTATAAACTGTTAACTTTTGTTGACAGTAAAATTCATCCTATTATCTAGAAAATAAACCCATGTCTTCCGAATAACACAAAAAAAAAATGATAATTTTCTTTTTCTTAGTTCGTCAAGAATCTGAGTTACATCAGAATTGTTTTTACTGCAGTTTTGTAATGATTTACTTTTACTCGTAATAAATGTTGTCTACATGATGTCTGATTGATAATCCGAACAGTACAGGAGATGAGTGTACTAACACTCGCCAAACATAACCCCAACATGCATCGTCATGATCACATCGACGGCGCCATAGGAAAGCAAGCAAAATCTCTCTCAACACCAGAAGACAGCAATAATTCACATACACCTCACAGACTTGTAGAACGTGGAAGTCTACTTTCGAAAAGTTGAAAGACCTTCCGACTTCGACGTACTTCATGGAAATGACGGATGAAAATATACGGGTATTGGGAGAATTTCTTTCAGCGCCAGCACAAGTGTCGGTTCCAAAACAAGGGAGCGACGCCGCGACCGGTTCGTGCCTCCGCATTGGCACCTTCAATACGACCACCAACGCCGACGTCGCCGTTACGTCGAACGTCGCAACCCCTTACTTCCCCTCATCACGAGAAGCTGTAATCGTTCTCATTTACATTGTCATATCCATTAATCCCATCACTTTCCTGTGCAACAATCGATCACTACACCTTAGGTCGACTATGAAGAGCCGCCGAACTGTGTACTTTCACAACTCAAAAGATATCCTCGATAAATCTTGTATAATACATCATCATTTACATTAGCAACAATAGCAACATTAGCAATCTTGGGTAGAAACAAAAGAAAAAATTGATTTTTTTGACGATTACGCTTCTCGGATTAGAACCTTTAGGAATATTATGAACAAAGTAGTAAAAAAAAATACGTGTAAGGAGTTGCTGCCGCATGTGGCAGGGAGGCGCGACCTATATTGCTGTGAGAAATAATTTGAGAAGAATACGATGAATAATGACAAGAATATGAACATTTTCATCTAAATTTACGGCACTTTCTTTTTTTGAATTGGAAGACTAGGAAAAGAATAAACTTTGAAATGACTTTGTTATGACGAGATAATATTTTATTACAGAACTAAAAAGCAAGTGTTGTTAAAAAAGTAGAAAAAACAAACTTTGATGAATTACTAGCTTATGAGCAATGAGAAATAGATATATCTTTCTCACTGTGGACGGTACTTGAAAGAATGCGTATCATAAATTTCGAGTGGTTTCAATAGTTTAGGTGGTTAATTAGTCCACCTATTACTTTTTATTAAATAACATTTTCGGTTTCTCTAAAATTTGGAAGTCAAAAGCATTTTCGACTTGATTCCCTAGAATCATTAATAGTCACAGAATGTTTGATGAATCGTAAAATGCGAGATTAAAATTCTATGTTAGATACACATTATTTTCATTATATATTATATATTCAAATAAGGAATATTTGGGTATCTCAAGGCGAAACAAAATTGAAGAATTATCTTTACAAGTAGGAAGAAATAAATAAATACGTAATAATTTTTTTTTTCATCAAACCGTTATATTGTCGCTGGGTGGTCCGAAAACAATATTATCGGGAGTGAAAACTAAAGAAGATTGCATTTTCGAGAACTATTTTTTATTTAATATTGTTTTATGGATAACTTAAAAAACATTTCGACATTTACAAATAATTTCATTACTACTTACAAGAATCATTCACAATCATTCACATTCCATTCCAATTTAATTTCAGATGCATGTATACAGGAGATAGCCAACTTCATACATTAATTCTATTGCCTTTCTTCAAGGGATGTGGTTTAAGTGTGTCTCCTACGACCTTCATTAGACTCAGTACGTATTTTAGCTCATTGTTAATAGTAAACACTAACCGCTACTCAGTTCATGTTCACTACCTCCATCACGTATCCTGTAGATTCTCCGCATCTATTTCATATTTACGCCATACAGTTTCGACCTTTGCCATCCAATCCACTAAAATTCAATTAAGAATGCCATGAAGGAAATGTGAAGGGTATAAAAATCATAAAATCACGTTTGATACTAAAGAAGTACAAGCATGCGTCGTCAGTGGCGCATGTAGAGGGGATAGCAGAGGGTGCTCAATTCCTTCGTCCCAACAGCTAATCCCAAAGGCAAGCAATGTATTTGATAAACATATATTATTTTTTTTAAAGAATTTATTATTAGAAATTAGCTTGATTTATATTAATAGAGCTAAGATTTTATTTATATTAAAATAAAAAATGCCAAATATATGGAAAAAGTAAAAGTGTAAATTTTAACCATTAACCGCAATATGTACTTATTTTACTAAACATTCAGGCAATAAGGATAATAAGCATTAACTGAGAACAGGTTGAAGCTGAGAAGACACTTTGTAGAATATCTTTTTAAATTTTATGACTGCTAACAATATATGTTACATTTCGTATTAAGGAATGAATCATTTTTTATGCAAAGGAAAATAAAATTGAAAACAATTTTTTCCGTTTGTGTCCATGAAAGACTGTACTCTCAACTCTCCCATCCCCGCTCCCCTT
Organism: Laupala kohalensis; assembly: GCA_002313205.1. Classification (NCBI taxonomy): domain Eukaryota; kingdom Metazoa; phylum Arthropoda; class Insecta; order Orthoptera; family Trigonidiidae; genus Laupala; species Laupala kohalensis. The sequence continues at coordinate 372,504 of NNCF01128035.1, forward strand.
CATCTTTTCCGTTATCCACATCTACCATTTCCACAACCACTGAGCTGTCCAAGTCGACTCGCCCGCCTCCCGCCTGCCCGCCATTTGCGGTAATCGGATTATAGTCGTTGCGCCTATCTGTAAACGCGGCGACGAAGTAACTACCGCCCCCGTGACGGCTTCCACTCCGTTGTCCCTGAGACTGAACACATTATGGCGAAAATAAACTCTAAATTATGGAGATGAAGAAAATATCAAAGGTTGGTCATTATCATCAGGTAGCATTCCGAGAGTAACGTATATTTTGAAGAAGAAGAAGAAGAGAGATTCCCACATACTTTGCACCAAAAGCTTGCAACGGAGCTGGATGATAAATGTGAATGGGAATCTCGGGTCACGTTATCAGAATTTAGTCTTGCAGGAAGCGAATAGTTCATCACGAGCCATTCCTCTAATATTTTAAGGGATTTGGACGAGAGCGCTTAGCTATAATATGATCTGACATTCAATTGATCAACAGATTTTACGGAGGGTTCCGCGAGAACATTTTTCAAGAGATTTCTTAGAAGGAATGCTTGTAATTTATACCTGTAAATAACCTCTTACTGATGATGCTCAAATTTCGATGTTTCAACTCACGACGTCATTTGTTGAACCTCAAGTGCATGATGAAGATATATACGGTGACGGAAGTCTTCGATAATACAAGTACAATGGAATCTCGATCATCAAGACCTCGTTCATCCGATCATCGTTTATCCGAATCTCCGGCTTATTAAGAAAAGTTTCATAATGTTCTATTACCATTTTGCTTAACAGTTTAAGAAGAGTTTCAGTAAGGCATCTATATGACAAGTCGATAACATCGTTTACTTGATTTATCATACTCTGTATGGAATATCATAAATGTATAATATGTACAAAGAACATGTACGGTTTTATTGTGATGGATAGGAAAGAATGAGCCCTTGTGCTATTTGCTTTATCTACTCGTATGTTGAGTAATGTATTGACACGCCGCTTATGTTTCTTTTCAATATTCTTGAGTTTTGTAAGTATTTACGTAATTTTTAAATATAATGTTTCTTCTATTTTAGATTACATTGTTGTATGATCTACTTCACATATTATTCGGATTATCCGGGATTTTTGAATATCCTATTCACGACCGATTCCACTTACTCCCGATAAACGAGTTTCTCCTGTACTATCGCTTCAAATAGCAGAGGCACAGTGAACGCCATATAAAATACATTTCCCGTTACTGAATGAGTGTTTACAACGGGTTACATAATTTAGCTTTTCAATTTGTCAACTCGTCGTACCTCATCTACGTATTAACATTCATTTAATGAAACGTCAGAAAGAAGAAATATTAATTTTAGCTATTTTTTATATAAATTGAGAAAACGAGGGAATTTTAGCCTTATTATAACACAAAATCCATTTTGTTTGATTAAATGGTACAACAGAGTAAATAATACTGGTATCAATGTTTTATAATAATAGTATATACTTATAAGTATTATAATTGTAGTAATTTTATAGTCTGTCCGTTCAGACGTGATACCCAGAAGATTGAAGGGTTTCTCGGAACTCAACTCGACTATCCCGAACCGCTCACAGACCGCGTTTCGACTTATTTTCGTTAGAATGTTATGCAGATTTCAAAAATTTTGAACTTGAAATAAGAAAAGTTCCTGTTCTGTGGGACAGTGCGTGGCACGTGAGGTATTGTAGGTCACCGACCGTCCCGGCGAGCGGTTCGGAAGGGTGAGTGGAGTTGTGTGAATACAACTCAGTTTCATTTGAACCTCTTTATAAAAGTGATTTGTGTTTTTGTTACATTTATTGAAATCTAAAAAAAAGTTTTTTGTAATATTACTCTCTGAGCATGTTGCACGATTACAGCAAAAGTGTTATATCTGGGGTCAATATATTTCTAGTAGATGTAATTTATTTATTCTTTAAGTGGTTTAACATTATTAATATCACTAGAATTAACCTTTAGTGTTATACATTCCTATTTTATACAATTGTTTTCTATAATTCGTAAATTCAGATTGACACACAAGAATAGTATAAAAGAATTGCAAATTATATGAAATTACGATAGACAATACACTTCACTCGATGCAAATGAGCTTTGAGTTATTTACGCCACTGTATAAAGTTAAGAAATTATAGGAATATTTATAAGTAATTCCTGATTCGAATTTTACAAAATCTATCCGATATCTTACGATGATATCTAAATTCTATGATAAAAACAATATTTTTTTACAGTAAGACGCAAACGTTTTTACAAAAACTCTAATATATTTTATTTTCTCTAGGAAGGCGTTGTGAGACAACGAATCTTGAGATGTCATTTAAATATAGAGAATGATAAAGTTTATTGAAGTTATACAGAATCGATTTTGTTATGGAAGTCCAAAATGTGTATAATAAAAATTTACAAAATGTTTCATTAATAGAATAATAAGTGTAATAAAACATTTTCTCTCGTTACGATTTAATAGGGGTATGTCTTCCATTAGTCCACCAAATATGGAAGCTGTTTCAAGTTTGCCTACGATTGGTCGAACGAAAGTGAGGAGAGCTTTTACCCCGTCGCAGAGACGTGGCGTTGCAAACCTAACGGCTCCAAATCAAGCGCGCGAGACTTAGAATATTTTTCCTGAGACCTTTTATATTTCCAGAAGTATACATGAAATTGTGAATAGTTATTGTGTATATTGCCAGTAGTATTGTATTTCAGGAATATGTATTGGTTATTTTCACGACAAGAAGTAGACTGCAGAACTTTATAAATGGACGTATAAAATATGAGTTTTGATAGAGAGTTCATTGTAAACTGAAATAAACAAAGAATCTAAATTGTACGTACATATCTTAAAAGATCCTTGCTCAAAACAATTTTATTCCAAAATTCAAGTCTAATAAGAAAAAGAGCTATCGGATCCAAGATTTTGTTATGTAGGGATTACAGAAATATTTTGGAAAATTTAGTACAAACTGATGCTCCTTTAAGATAGTATTTTGATTCTGTAAGAATACAGTTTTACTTCCACGAATAGTAGGTCATACAAGTTTTTTACTATCATAAAATAGCAGTTTTCTTGAATTACAATGGAAACATCTGGACCGCTCACAATGCCATTTATTTGCTGAATCTATTTTAAAATATGCAACAGGATAATAAAGTCAGGTTAAAACATGAAATACTAGGTACAAATTTGTACATTACAGGTTTTCTGTACTAACGGAAATGTCAGAAAACTAGAAAAATATCGCAAAAACAAGACATCTGTAATAAATAAAAGTGAATACTTCTACACTAATAATAAGCGTCGAGTCGTCATGTAGAATCAAGAGTTTGGACAACCCCGTTGCAATTCGCCAGCGCTAAGCTGGAGCGGCGGGCGTCGCGGTGCCCCGTTCGTATTTCATGGCTGCTGCGGCTGCTGCGGTCCGAGCCAAGGCCGGCCGTCGCTCGCGCCGCCCGTAAAACCCGCGCCTTCCGAAAGTGCTCCGCGATGCGGCTACGACCGTATTTGAAGGATAAGCTGCTCTCACTACTAGTCTTGGATAATTAATTACTCACAAAGCTAACCACAAAAGCCACGAAAAATCAATGTTTCTCAAGAGAAAAACTACTACGTAAAGAGATTTTCAATTACCAAAACTATCGGAATAAATATGTTTCCATAGGCCACGACATGGCATTGTTGGGTGGGAGAAGTTGTAACTTGGCCATTTATAGAAATGACAAAGCAAGGGATTGTTAATAGTCGCTCATCCCCGTGCACTATTTGGCAACTTTGATAGTGCAATGTTGCCCACAGAAGCATATAAAAATATGATGGAAATGGTGTACAGTTGTGGAAGGTGAACGGGTGGTGTAGTGGTTAACACCCCTGCGATCAAAGTAGGATTCCCGGGTTCGATTCACGACTCGTCGCCATTTTCACCTGACCGAAAGTTATCACATATCTTCTCCACGTGTAGGGTACACGGAAGATATATATATATATATATATATATATATATATATATATATATATATATATATATATANCAGTTCAAATATATTATCATCTCTCAACCAAATTAAAATAGTCATGGAAATGATCAATTAAATTTCAGCGAAAATTCCATTCCCTTTCAAGGACTTGATAACATCGGGCAAAGAAAAGACAAGAAACATTTGTGGTTCAGTAAATATTTTATTTTTAGTAAATAAAATTAATTTCAATGGAAAGGAGTAGAAAGTAAACTACCTTGGAATTATTATTCCGTACAAGAGGATGAAATTTATCATCTGGTTTATTGCAAAACATTAATAAAGAGCTCCAGTAGAGAGCAACAAGGTTTCCTTCGTAATATTAAACGTTCGTAACGAAACTGTGTTTCGTAGTTTGTATTATATTCGTGAGGAATCAAGGATTAAATAAACAACGCATATCACTATGAAGGCAGCTACATAAGCAACACTAAAATATACACGCGAAATTTTAACTTAAATGTAAAAGAAATTGCCAAATTTAGACACAGTCGCGACGCACAAAAGGAGGACGTACAATATGCTAAAAAACACTTTTTCGGTATCAGGAACACCCAAAACGAATATTTCCGTCAAAACCTCGGGATCTATATTTTTGCGTGTACAATACTTTTTATGTACTATGCAAATGAAACAGTAAAAAATAAACATATTAAAACAAAACAAATAATTAAACATAATAAAGCAAGAAATATATCAAAAAGTAAAATGAATGATTTCCTCTAATTTTTTATATTGAAACCACGTATTCAAAATTTATGTGCTCCGCCCCCCCCCCCCCCCCCCCCNCATACTCACAAGATGGAATTACACGAAAGAAACTATATTTCCTATACCATAAAAACTGTAAAATTTGATGATCAAACAAAGCAGAAATAAATTAAGTATGATCATTATACCAATATTACCTGGACAGCGTCATGATAATTTCTTTCTCTTCTCAATATATCATAGCTGCTCCACAGACCATCGTGGCCCAAGATCAAATATGAACTTTGCTCTGAAGTCTAGACTGTGATTACTTCATTGTGCAGTAAACAATAATTTAGAGAAAAATTTCTCTTTAGAAAAAAGAAACTTGTATTTTTCGTAGCGAAAGTAGTGCCCGTGTTTCGCGGTTAAGGTCAGACATTTAAAGACAATGTGAATTTCCGTCGCCCTCCAAATCGCCCGAAGTACGTGACCGCAGTCACATTCGCCGACAAGCGATCGCAAAGGTTATGTAGTGAGAGGGTGACCCTTTTATCTCGCAATACGAGGAGCACTTGAAAAACACAGGACGCGCGTGACATGCAGATCACGTCCTGACTGATCGCTGAAATAGTTTGCGTCGCATTGCGGCTTCCAGTTGTCGTTCCTTGACCATGTTTGCAATGACGACAGAATGCCCAGACGACTTCTTTGGACGTACCGAGGTCGCGATAAAGGACCACCCTGCGAAACTGGGTAAATGATATTGATGTGGGATCGATCTACACACTGCTTTATACGTGACGAGCGAGGATTAAGATAAACGATACCATTACATTGTAGTTATGTCTAATTGAACGAGTCGGCGAACAACAGGAAAGTCATACTCCACCACGTATTCAGAGAATTGCCACGATTAGATTTATTGTTTCGGAGGAGATTTCTGTTCGAAACGTCAATAAAGTAACTGTCAGATTGATGGTTGTAAGTATTTGATCACCGTTAACCCTTTGATCACCAGATTTGTAATTCTCGATATCGAATACATAGCTTACACCAATCGTTCAATATTCTTATGATACCAACTTAATATTTAAATGAATTATAAACTTAGATTTAAAAAAATGGAAAACCCAACAATTTTTGTAATTTAATTGAGGGCATAGTAATTCCATAATAGAATTTTCGTATTGTCAATACAATCCCAGAAAAGTGATTTACAAATGCATCTACAAATTATCTTTATTTTGTGTATAAAATATAAAAAAAACAAGAATTAATATAATTTTACTAGCGACTGAGCACCCTCTACCAGCTCAAAAGTAACAGATTAGTTTATTATCACACGGTTTTTAATACACAGAAATTAAGAAGATTCGTGTAACAGAAAAACCTAAGACATTTTAAAATATTCTCCGAAGATCCAAAGTTTAAATCTTGAGAACCTAGAAAATTGCATATAAAACTTTTCACAAAAATTTCCCCCACAAATTTCCAAAGCATCGTCGTAAAGCAAAACAAAAATGATTAATAATCTGTTTAGATTAAATTATTTCAATCTCATATATATCTATGCTCACTTATCGATCAATAATATTACCTTACAATATCCAACACAATTTGAACATTTGAAAAACGAAATTTTGCGATAGTTTTTTAAATATCATATTTTCTAATTGAGTCTTGGTACTTTTTCATCCATTTTTGTCATTCCACTAGATAAATAAATGCCATTGATTCGACGAACAACCTATATTCAAAGTCATATAGGGTGATTCAGAATTCCTATTACACAGTTAAAGGTGTTGTAGAGGGGACTCAGACTGAGCGATCCAGTAAGATGGTGCATTACAAAATGGCGGAGTACACGTTTTATGAGTACACCGGCATGTTGCTTATCAACGGTGAAAGTAGACGAAATAGTCGATTAGCACAACACCTGTATCACGAACGATTTCCTGGCCCATCCATCACATGCCATTTTTGCAAGATCGGGAAACCGGCACCTTCAAGGCTAATACAGGTATCCAAGGTTGGCGATAGATTTTAAGTTTTCAGAAATACTAATATCCTGCCAACGTAACGTGAGATACAATTCTTATTACTCTTATGGACGATGGCGAAGTAAAGCGTTGGCGACATTGAGTACAAGCTCTGTACCAAAATCACGGCAGTTAGACAAACAATAAATAAATCAATATATAAATAATTTATTGTCAAAAGAGCTGTGACAAACTACTTATGACCACGTTGAGAACATAAGTAATTTACTGCGACTAATATACAAGAAACTAGGAAACACAGAATGAGTTTTTTTCTTTAGTTTTTCTCAAGGCAAAGAAACATGACTTCGAGTGTAAAGTTCTCGGAGTACAGCACGCGAATTGGGCAGCCCTGAGCGACGAGGAACCAGTTGGCAGGGCGAAGGTGGCGCGGCGAGCGGTTGAGGCGTGCTGTGGGGCCAGGAGCGTCTCCAGACGCGCCCTGCTCTGCATTAGGCGCCCCTTGCCTTATACGACTGTCGCGAGAGGTGCGGCGCGTGCTGCCCGTCCCACCTGGCGCAGTGACACAACGCAGAATCAAAAGGTCTCAAAGGCTCACGTCAAGTGCGAGAAAGGCAATGATTGAGATTTGCATTCGCTCGCTACATTGACAACTTATATCACACCTGGGGAGGCCATCGAGAGAAGTATACTCAAAGTCATGTAACTTAACTAAAAATAATACAATATGGCTGCCTTACACGAATTAACACCTTCTACGAATTTAAGTAATGTCCGAATGAATACGTATAGTAGTAACAAAAACGACTATTTGCTGTAACAAACTCAAAGTAATATTCGGTCCACACGCTCTAGAGCGGAAAGTACTGAATAGCGCCACATAAGCGAGTGAATTGAATCGGTGACCGACGTCGGTTATAGATTTAAGTTAAAAGAAATTCGAACGTACTGCAAACATCACGCGAAGTGTACAAGCACTGTACCAACAGCAAGCCAGATAGACTGGCAATTGATTAATTAATTAATAATTTGTTGTCAAAAGAGCTGTTGTGTGTCTATGACCACATTGAGGAGAATAAACTAATTTACTACAACTACTTTACAATAAACAAACAAAAAAGTTCCTTCCCGTTCATGTTTATTGTCTTGGGTTACTTTTCCTCTGAGTAAAGTTACGTGACTTGGAGTATATTTATTCCCATTGGAAAGGAATTAATTCAAATGGCATGGGTAGAGTCTACATGTTATAATATGATCCTCTCATCCCCAGCGCCCATACGAGAATATATTCGAATGCATATGTATCAAGAACAAGAGCTCAAATGATAATATGAGGGAACTCTTAGAGTTCCGAAGCTGCTTCACTTAAAAGCTTGATTTCATAGAAACTCCCATGCACACTCACAAAACGTCATCACACGCAAAATTATATGATGTCGCCATGTTGTTAGTACCCTGAAGAAGGTCACGGCAAGATGGCCAAAACGTCGGTTTCCAACTCCCGGAAAGCCAAGACTCAATCTACGATCCTGCCCCTTCTGTTCCAGTCGTCGTAAACTGATCAACGGAAGAAGAATCACACACCTATTGTTAGGAGCCAAGATAACGCAACGACGAAAGCTACCATTATGAAAACTAGGAACCGATATTGGGATTCCAATTTGTTAAAATAAAAATAATAGGATTATTTAATCCCTCGACACATTTATCTCCATCGTAGGAATATATCTCCATCACAGATTTATCATTGTAAGATCATAGAATTGTAAATTAAAGAAGAATTTCAATCAACTATGACTGCATATAAGTCTAACTCCATCACTAAACAGAATCATCGAAAAAGATTGTCCGGATTTTAAAAATAGTTATCGCAAAAGCAGGTCAGGTACAAGATAATATTATCACTACTCTTGTTGGATTTAGTATGTATTCTTAGAGCCGGGACTGGCGTAGCAGTGAATAACGCACCATCGACCATGCTTTTCGGCCATTTTTGACCGTACAGAAGAAAGCGCAGTGCGTTCTGTGGGAATGAAAATCAATTGCGTACATTCGGCACAGTCTTTGGAAGAGCATGAAGAAGAATACGCAACGGATCACGGAGCTTCTCGTCGGAGGTCAAATCAAAAACAAGAAATGCCGGACATGATTCAATACGCATGGCATGAAATTTCCTACAGCTTTGACGTCTGTCGAGCAAGAAATGGATCTCACATCGAAATTTAGAGAGGTATCAGCGAATATTTTTACGTTTTCTAAACAATTTAAAAGGTAAAATCATTTTCGTTACCGCCAACAGTTCTGAAATACTTGTAACTGAAATTAAAAGTTCTGAAAATTAAAATACCGGCTTTCTTTTCCGATGACTCCGAAAATCTATAAAGAACAATTCAATCAGTATTTTAATCTCACAAATATTTATGAAAAAGCATTAACAGGTTTAAGATGGCATCGTTAATCGAAGTTGAACAGAGAAGATCACTGAGTAATAAAATGATTAACTAAAGTTACATATCATATCGATATCCGACGACGAAATTGGCATTTTATTTTAATAAGAATGATTTATTGAACGTCTATTTTAACGAATGAAATGTAAATAATAACACAATACAATCTACAACTATAAATACGAACTACATTTTTGTTTGTCTGTAAATTTTCTGCGCTTTAAAGAATAAAATAAAAAGTATTTTAGGGACTCTTTCGGGAACCTGTACGACAAAAAGTTTGATAAACAAACGACCTTCATTACATGTAGAGTCAACCAAGAAAACTGTCAGAAACATGTCAACAAACTGATAAATTGTCTTACTATTCTGTCAGGAAATGAAGAAGCAGTTTCACATTCATATGTCTGATTGAGTGGTGTCGTGACATCGCTTTCGCAATTGCGAGGAGACACCTTCGTGAACTACGCGAGAAAATCGATAAAACACATTGATATAAACTTACACGTTTCATTTATATCAGCCTCATTTCAGTATATTTCATTTCAAAACTCTTCAATTATGTTTTCGAGCTCGGAATAGAGAAATTTACCAAAATTGCAATGGGCATTGCTGTGATGAGCAAATTGTCAATACATAGCATTGGATATTCAAGGATGATTATTTACACCACAAATAGTAGAACCTTTAAGTACCCTTATGTGAGGCGTTGACAAGACGAATGAGAAATAATCAATGGTTTACTCAGCGTGAACTCTCCTACATTCCCAACATAAATTCTACGAACATACTTACGTTAGTCAGTAGAGTTGAACTAGTGTCAGGTACAGTAACCCGCAAAAATCCAAATACTTATTTTCCCACAGTACTTTTTCTTCAGGTGAGTTTCATATTTTTTCAATTTAAAAAATAAAATTTTCCGACAAATAAAAAAAAAAAGTATTTTAAGTTATTTTGAAATTGAATTATTTGAAGACATCATACACATGGTAATATACATGAGCAAATCGAGAAAGTTATAACATATTGCGCGATTTTCAAACGACCTTTTATACCCGATCACCATTTCAGTCTGGAGTTCTAAGAGGTACGTCTGTGTTAGGAGAGAAAGTGTCGGCAAGAAATTCCAAGATGCAGAGAGTGACGGTCTTGTGTATTGATAGCACTAACAAAGTTATGCTGAGAGAAAACGATTTAGATCTACGAGTGTCATTGGGAGTATAATAATAATAAATATAATAATTATTATAATATAATAATATATATTCCCTTCCGTGGCTACGGTGTCAAGTGTGATCGCTCATCACTAAGTCATCCCGGGTTCAATTCCCAGGTGGGACAAGATAAAAATTTGTACTTTTCATTTCCATGTCTCAGTTTAAATAGCTGTGATGTATGAAAAGTTAACCCTCTGCGGTTAACAACCGTCCTCTGCAACTGACAACCGCAGTTGGATACAACAATCTGGATCCGAACTCGATATAATTCACGATGTGTCTAGTGAGTAAACTCACACACTTCGGGGAGTAGCGAAAGTAGATTTGAGGATCTGTTTTCAAGGAATTGACTTGTGAAGCGAGAAATGGATCTTGTATTGAAGCTACTTAGTTATGGCGGTGTAGATAGTCATGTTGAGCAAGAGTTGATTTCAATATTCAACTATAATTTTATGATGCAATTAAAATGAATTGGAAAACTAAATTTTAAATCATTTAACGTTGTACTATAACAAGATCAATGAATGCTTCAAAATATACGAGCTTGTTCAAGAAACATTTCCTTTTTAATTACATTCTGTTCATGAGATCATTTTAAAACAAAATCTGCACAGATTCAACAAATTCTACTCTGTGATAGAAAATACACACCACATTGTGTACTACTGTAAAAAATACAAACCAAATAATGTACTCTACTATAAATCGTATCCAAAACTTTGCTAAGTAGAGAAAGAGAGAATTCACGGAGTAGCTACGAACTACTAACACAACCCACCCAAAGGAAATATTCATATAAAAATCCTAAATCTGCTTTTTCGTTAATTTCAAGCCGAAAACTCTCGTTACCCATAGTTCACGCATTCCTTAGGATATACATTTCCCATCCTCAAATCTCATCCTCATTCTACAGCTCGGGGTGTCTCGCCCTCTCCCAAAAAAATTTAAGTTCCAATCAAATCTATAACATTTCCCATCTGTATAACGTGAAATTCAAAATACTTGAAACACAAATAACTTTAAAGTTGACTTCTATTAAATTTAGGCCACCTCCAAAATGAAAATCTGGCTATTGACATCTGGCCAAAATGAAAATCTGGTTCCTTGACAGGAGAATAGCAAGAAAGAAACATATTATTATATTACATATTAATTTTTCAACCAATATGGTCATATTGTATTCAACTCTAGGGTACTAGCAGTAAATTTAACGTAAATATAATTCAGTGATTCTTATCTAAAGTGTTAAGAGATATTGCCAATGCTCCTCGGTATGTGAGAAAAGATGTCATCCACTGTGATAGTCAAGCGCTCACGGTAGATGAAGAAATAATATAAAATCAGACAAATTATTTAAGAAACTTGAAAACCATACAAATATGCTGGTAATAAACTTCCTCGAGAACAGTAACGGAGTAACAAGACTGAAAAAATGTAAACCATTAGACTTACCATTCAGGTATTTGTGTTATTTTAAAAAAATCTTTGTAACTAACGCCCAAATTTCACCAAATGTAGAATAATCGCGATTTCCTTAAACGTGATTAGGTAAATGGAATAGCGATTAAGTTTTATGCGTTTCACCAAGTAAAACTAATAGTCGCTTATGTTAAGCAATGTTTCTGAAGAATTCTCTAGGTTGGTAATGGTTTTGCAGTGCATTTATGGGTAACTTGAAGAGAAATGACGGGCGAATAACGAGTCTTGTTGCTCACAAGCGCCAACAACGGACACCAGAGAAAGCAGCGAGTCTCCCTCGTGCCACTGAACATAACCTATAAATCGAGCCACAAGCTGACAAACAAAATGGACGCCATATTTCTTGCAGTACGAAGAAAATCGCGATTTGCTTTGGTAATCAAAGGGTCCCCGAACGTTTAAGAATAAATCGTGATTAAGAGTAAATCGAACTTGGTGGAACGCGCGTTTGAATAATCGCGATTTATTGCACAGAAAACCTCGTTTAAGGCATTAAACGAACTTGGTGAAATTGCGCCTAAGTAGAGTTAACATCATAACTGCCTCAGAAATTGTTTATAAAATAACACCACATTCACAGTTCTTATTGTTCTGTATACAATGAACAGATTGTAAATAAACAGATGTTATAAAAGATTAGTCATATATAAATCTTAAAACTCACAATCAATAAGATTCTCTAACCAATCAAGTTATTATTTTCTTTCTGTAGTATTTCATTACAAAACCAGCAAGGTCGAACCGTTTGACTCGAAGACACACAAAGTAAAGAAAGACAACTATGGATTACCAGCACGGTAAGACACGCCAGAGCTGACATTTGTTGGAACCCAAATATTCGAGTAACATTCTTTTCAAAGAAATGAGTCAAGTAGCTTCTTTCCTAGATATAGTTTTTAAATGTTATCTCAATAAAAAAAGGTGAATGATGGAACAATAGAAAATCGTCAACACATCTTTCTATGCTCTAAAGTACGATACTTCATTCGTTTATACTTGCTGCATCCGGTTACGTGGAAAATTTGCGTATCAATGTATATGAGACCAACCAAAAGATCCTTGACATATTAATGATCTTTATGAGGCAATGAGACGAGAACTTACCCTTGCACGCCTTACGATGTGAAATGGGCTTGGTGGGGTCCCGGTAATATCCTTCCTTGCAGTAGTGGCAATGTCTCCCAGCGGTGAAATGTCTGCACTTGAGACACACACCTCCGCTCACACGGCCGGACAGCTTGTACAGCTCCATGTTGAAGCGACAACGCCGGGCGTGTTGGTTGCAGTTGCATGCTGTAAAAAAGAAAAACAAATTTAAGTCATCAGATTTCACCGATTGTGAAGATTCAGGCAGAATTTCTAAGTTTCTGTAGTATTAATATTTTCACTTAGGTGATATTTATTGTTCTGAAAACCTAGTATAGTATGCACATTGAAAATTGAATTCTAATAGTCGGATACTCCGTTATTTTTTCACATCTATTAAGGACAATATCCTTTATATTTGATATTGCTCTAAAAATATTTCCATATCATCTAATATATACGTTAAAGTATTTTAAGTGACTTGAATTAATTAATAATATTTACCATCATACTGATGTATCAGATGAAGTATAAGTAATTTGATGCATTCGTTTTATTATTATTATTAGTTTTATTATTATTGAATAAAATATTATGTAAACCTCATTGTAAATAAAGTAATTTATTGACCTCACAACTATCACTTCTTTGAGACCTTTCTCATAAACATGTTGCTTAACAAGAACAAATGGATTCTCCATTCCATTCTCTATTTATAAACCTGTTTGGTGAGGATGGGTTTGATACAATAGAGGATTAAGATGGCAAATGCTTAATGACATTAGAGCAAGTTCATTACATAGTATCCCTCGTTATCCCGTTATTAAAATTTTAAAGAAAATTTCGTTATCAGTTTTGGGGGGATTGAAGCTGTGCGTCACGTTTGTAGTCGCGTGAAGACATTATGGAAGTAACCGGTGGATCTCTCTCAGAAACGACGCGATAAGTAAATATAATAGCACCCAGCTCTTCGTGTTATCTCTGAGAAAGAAACAAATTAACACGTTTATAACTACCCCAGGAAAATATTAACAACATTTAAGAATCCTTCCGATAGAGAACAAATGGCCCGTGTTATCAAACGTAAAAAGTCGCGTATCTCGTAAACACCCACTTCAGTAGAGGTCGCATAAAGTCTGGAGAGGAGACCTTCCGAGTCGTTGAGGCATTGCTACGGGCGGGCGCGGAGAAACAAGAGCCTCCCATAAAGCGTTTTATTTTAAAACAGTGGAGCGGCGCGGCGCGGTATGGTGCACATCGTAAAGCGAGGGCGCGTTCCAGGGTGGGAAGCGCGTCGCGACGCGGCGGCAGTGGCACTAGAGACTGGGCGCGCCCGTGCTCGACTGGCGATGGATACACGACCGCTCGTGTTTCAACGCACGCCACATATACGTCTTATGTTTATTCCCAACCAGAGAAAAATAATTACACCTTTCGTGATTGCCAGAAATAATTGTCAAAATTAAGCATTCATTTAATACCAATAATGTTTCATGAAATATATATACTTATTATAATAAGGCACTCTAGGGATCTTTATTATACGAAAAACAAATTAGACAAGTTTAATAAAAGGGCTGTATTTATATATATATATATA
>NNCF01128035.1:387176-551457 GCA_002313205.1 Laupala kohalensis
ATATATATATATATATATATATATATATATATATATATATATATATATATATATATATATATATATATACTCCTTCAAAATTTCCCCTTCCCCCTCCCTGAATATAATGACATTTTCTTAACGATTTCTTAAAGTTGTGTATGGAAATATGAAAAGAGAAGCTTCCAAAGACACCCTTCTACATTTTCTTTAATTCGAACCCAGCATACAGGAAATAGAGTGAACACGCGTCCAGATTACTTCGAGACTGTTCGGTAAATATTAAAAGAATATACCGTAAGAGACTTAAAGGGTAAATTTACAAATACAGGAGACGAGAAATATTAAGGAAAAGACGTATTTTTTATAGTAAGATGAGGGATTATATTTATTACAAATATTTAATTAAATGCGTCAAGCTTGTTACTTAACTATAACAGTTACTTAACTCGGATGATAGAACCATATTATATGAGATCCTTTCTGCCTTGAGTGTAATGAAGGATTCTCATCTTCCGTTTTCCTCACATTTCTTCGAAGAAACATACACAAAATAAAATTTCTCATTCATGGTCAGACTGGGATCTCCGAAAGTTGTATATAGATTCGACACAATTCTAATCTTTAAGTGAACTATGGTTCACAAAAAATTGACATATTCGCGAGACCAACTCGATTACATCTAAATTGTTAAATTAAAAGACTAATCTCGAAAATTATCGTATAGAGTTTAAACAGTATCAATATTTTGCGTAGAAATTACTCAAACAGTTGAAAATTCTCTCTTTAAACGTGTAACGTAAATTAAGGTTTTTACTGAAAGTTAGTACAATAAATTACTAAATCAATTTTAATTCGAAATTGTCAACATGTAAATATAAAATTACTTTACTAACACGGGAAGCGGAGTTCCTTCTACAGATTTCGGTAAACCAAGCGAAAAAAGAAATATCTGGCGGAGCAGAGAAATAAGTTAATAAAGTTAATTCAACGGATTTACCAGAAACGTGAGTTTATGGAGCAGAAAAGAAGAGGGAGATTAAGAAGCCACATAACAGTTGAAACTTAACCTTACATTGGCAAAATACATTTAGTACAGTTGTCAGATGTTTTAGGTGAATCTGGGATGAAAGAAGCTGAAAACTGGCATGGTGGTAACGTTTGATGGGTAGAATGTGGAAAACCAAAAGTTTGGGCTGAGGCGTGACCGCAAGGGGGTGAAAAGTTCCCTCTAAACTTTCAAATGCTTTTTTTTTATAATGAAGGACTGATTTTTCATTAATTCTGACCACGCGGAATGAAAGAACGCGAAATTTTACACAAGGAATAGTATTTTTCCATCTCGGAAGTAATTTTTTTGACATAATAATTTTAGCCATAATTACTTCGCGAAAGCGCGCGAACTCAAATATTTGAAGAAAAAAATGAACGGAGTCATTCCCCTTTCTACATGTGCGAAATGTAAATAATGAGCATAAATAAATATTTACGATGTGAGTTCTGAAAATACAAGGTTGAAGCTTTGTTTCGGACGTTTGAGCGAAAAAATAGTTTGTTTATTTAACTTATAATTGTTATTGCAAATATAGAGGGGTTGAATTTCTGTTTTTTTTTCACATCTCAAAAAGTAACTACCCAACAATATAGCACACCCACGGTGAATTTATATTCCTTGCACCCCAAGTTATCCCATAGTGAATCCCATAGCGTTACTAGTGAAATGTGAACCTCAATTTTCATACGAAGTGTTTGTTTATACGCATTTTTCACTACGTTTGAACACCCTCATGAATTAATGAAGATTGTAGTTTTGAACACATATTTCAATATGTTACATATACCATACTGAAGTACACATTTAAATCTATCAAACACGAGTTTAAACTTGATAAAAGACGTAGGTAAATTCAAAGGAGACAGTTTTTTGTTTGAATTTTGACGAAAATGCCGAATTTGTTAATATCTCATTTATCAAGTAAACAAATGGAATAAGCCAGAATTTCTCGATGGGATTCGAAAGGGGAGGTTCTCAACTACACATTCCATGCACACAAAACACACCTGGATGCTTCTATTGTTAGGAAATAAGACTCGAAGATCAGGTAAAAGAGAAAGGACCGAGACTCCTGTTTTGAATGGGAGTCGCGCCGACCGACACTGGAAGACACACGAGGGTTGCATGCTGCCGGTACGACTCCGTTTTGTTGTTTATAACAAATAAATTAAGGTAATTAATGTCGGATATAGTGTAATATTGAAGTAAAATAGTAGTGCAGTGAGTTAAGTGCCTTGTTACTCGGTGTCAACGTGATGTGAATGATAAACAGCACTTCAAGGTTTGTTCTTATGCAGTAGTGAGTAATGAAATTTCTCACTATTATCGTTAAACAAGTATAAACTAGCAGCACAAAACAGCCCATGAAAGTGATCAGGGATTTTTTCTTTTTTCGATGTTTATTATGACATGATAGAACATGACAAAATGGCATTGTTATTACGAAAAATAGAACCAATTATTACATCTCAGTTGGGAACCTCGACAATTGAAATAAAATGTTTGTTTTTTTCTATCTAACTGTCACAAGAAATACTATTGAAGGTGGAAATGTAGATCAAATAGTTTCAGACCAGATGAACAATGTACAAAATAAAGGTTTTAAGTTGTGAAACTTGTCTGGTTGAAGAGAAGCTCCATACTTAGGCTATTATTGGGAACTTTGACGCTTATTATCCAATGAATTTGAAAATACTTTCTAGGGTGGGAATGTAGGTTAAACTAATAGTTAAAGTGCAGGCCAAGTGCTACCTTACTCCAACAAAATTGAACTAGGAATTTACTGTATTCAACAGCCGCAAGTAAACACGATTTTTTTTTTCAATTTTTGAGGGTGAAACCACCCCTCTTGGATTGGAGTCCAACCTCATATGAATCGTAAGTCAATTCTGAAGGATACTAATTAGTACTTTATATTAGTGAACTATTTTCACGATAGAATTGAAGATACACGATTTTTGTGGCGAATTTCAACCCTTCCCACCCGTTCTCACCATCCTACCCGGAAAATATCCAATGGAAAATTTACTAGAATGGATGGAGAACATTTTCCCGTCGTTATTTTTCAGCTATCTATTTTATTTAATATTTCACACATTTCTTATGATGAGGGTTGATTCTTCCCTTTTAACACCATTATCCGATGGAATTATCCCTTTATCAATATTTTCTGTCATTACTACGACAGACATTTTCAAGTAGACTCAATTGAGCCACGAGACAACAAAAAAAACAGCACATTTAATTTTTAAGGGTGAATTATTTATGGTGTGGTTGACTATGAAATTAATTGCCTGTCGTTTATTAAGGCCATAAAAGTATTTCAGATTAGTTAAGTGATGATTTTCGTTATTTTGGGAGGAAACAAAATTTTCAATTTTAGGGGTAGGTTACCCCTTATCCCAGAAAATGGGGTTTCAATATTTCACATGCCCCAAAGTACCGCTATGTAAAATTTGAGCTTCTTTCAACAAAAATCCAGGTCAAGATCATTTTTCGTCTGTGACAATTGTACTAATTGGCAGACACTAAATAATGTCCCATCTATTATAGGAAATATAAATTTTTTTAACGACCATCCAAAATTTCTTTCTTTGCATAAGATTTGTGACCAAGAAATGCAATTACTACTAATGGACGGTCTGTTGGAACGTATGCTCGATGCATATATTTCATGCCATAATTAATATAAAATATATTAATTTCAAGAATTCTTTATCCTTTAATTTTTTAACTGTTACATTTGCAATCTGCTATTACAAGAAAAATGGGTATTATATTGATAAAGTAAAATTGAACTAAGTACAACAATTATGTCATTGCACAATTTCAGTAAATATTGTGTGTTTTTTCGACAAATATTTATTACAAAACTTTTCTTATTTATTACGAGCTTTATTTATGAACGGTACTTTATAAACAAAATTAATTAATTAATTAATTAATATTTCAAGAACATCTTCTAGTAATATAACGCGTTATCTTAGTATACGAGATAATTATTTTGTATTAACATCGCGATTAAAATTCAACATATCTTTAGGATGAGTAGAGCTAGTATCATGGGATCGTTTCTGTGTATGCAAAAAAAGTACGTACTGAGACAAGAAATTTCTTTGAGACATTATGGTAGAACATAAATATATTGAACATGTCTTTATGAGCAGTTCAATTTCTTGGGTGATGCATGCAGCTCTCAATCACTGAACTGATAAATGCATCAAGAGTTAAGAATAAACGTGGAATAATTCTTATAATAATAATATGAATAATAATAATAGTAAACAATAAAAATATATAATAATAGTAAAGAATAAAGTGTAAAAGTTTAGAATAAGTGAAGAATCAAATAATATAAGCGCCGCGCCGTTCACCCGGGTTACTGTCTGAGTGACAGCCTGACTCATACTAATTGGTTAACTTACACATTTATCAGTGCACAGCAAAAACCTTTCGACTATATTAGAATTTCAAATTTCAACAGAATGTTACTTGTTTAATGTATGCTCACTAAGAAGGGTTTTCCGAAATTCCGGTTTAAAAGGGCAAATTCAGGGAGGAATGTAATTTTTACAAACTTTTATTATATCTCACAAATTAAAATTGTTAGTATAATCCCGTTTCTTTTTAGTAAACACGCAATTTTTGTGTTCGCTAAATTAAAACGAATAGTTAACCGTATCATAAAAGCAAAATTTCCCGTGCAAAGTGGGGCTGAGTCAGCCAATAAAATAATATGATTGAAGGTAGGGAGAGAGGAACATAAGAGTAAATAGTGTTATTCCTAATAGTCCTTTTTTATTATATATTGTGAAATTGCTTAGGCTAAGGTTCCATCATTCCACCTTTATCGAAATATATTGAATATGGAGAACTAACGAATATTTTTGTTGGTTGCAAAATCCACGCAACTTATGTTTCTCTCCGAAGCACATACTCGTACAGAACAGCGAGTTCATCAGTTCGTAGCCTACATCAACGTAGTTCTTGGTAAACTGGGTCTGTATCACATAGCAGGGCGGTTCAAGAAACGACAATCCCATAATCCGTAGCAACTCTTCCTTGTCGTACGAGCAGCAAAGCGAACCCCGGACGCCGTCACGGAGAGCCGGTCGTCCATTTCGCCTGTTGCAGCTGCCTTGCCGCTGCTCTGCCCGCCCCCGCGGTGCGTCCTGTGTGGTCCGCGCCTTAACAAAAGAAACGGAGACGCATCTCCCGATCAGATTTCACGCGCGCGGTGCGACGCGACGTGGCGCGGCATAGAGGGCAGGCGCAACGGTGAGCTGAGGCCTACCACCCTTCCATTCGGACTCTGGCAAGCTGTCACAGTGCGGCTGACAGCGAAGTCACTTGGGAAAAAGCAATATCACACGTGCTCTCTAGGAGGTACTAATCGGCGAAGCACTCACAATCTCATTATCCTATCCTTGTTCTTCTCTCAAGCATTGTTAATAACAAGGACCTGTGTTTCTAAGCTGAGAAGCGGCTTAGTGAGCGACTTACTCCGCACGAGTAGCCGTCACCAACAGTCAGAAAAAGTTAACGAAATCAAATATTGCGTTTCTTGATCTAAGACCAGTAGTAGATAGCAAAACGTTACGACAAAATCTCTTGATTTAACTGAGTATATCGCTCTCATTTCCAATATTTTTTTTGTTTTTAGTACAATTTCAAACTTAAGTACCTTTGTATTTTAGTGACAACGAATAAATCAGTAAATTGAAACCATGAAAGATCCAAAATTAAATTTTCCAGGGAGGTATCCCCGGACTTTCTCACTTTATAGGTCTCTCTATATCTCCAGTGCCACTCAGTGAAAATTACACAAAATATGCTCTGACTTTCTCGGATGAAAATATGGATTCAGTTACAGGAGACGTTCTAACAGTTTTACAAACGAACGAGTATGGAACAAAATAAAGTTATTTGGCGTTCCCATTCAAAATGGACCATGTTCAGAATTATGGAAGTGGATAACAATATAATCATTAATCAGTAACTTCAGTTTCTAGAGTCAATATGCTATTTAATATATTACAAAATGTTCATAATAGGACAATGATTATGTGCATTTACGTAATAGTTCATTCCACCGTATTCTATGTCAGTCTGGAAAAAAATTCCCTTCAACTATGATCAATCCCATGCTTTCAATGTACCACTGATATTATATCAGTACAGTTTATTATTGGGACAGAATAATCGATGGATTTCGATATCTCAGTTGAGATAGTATTAACACACGAGAACTCAATTTTTTTTTAAGATTCCGAATCGGTCCTCAGTTCCGGTAATTATAATGGTTAATAATTTAAGTATTACGATTGTGACATTACAATTCAATAACAATAAGAGTTCATCTCATGATTCTAGACATTGAGATTCACTTGTTTTCCATGATTCTGTTTCAAGTAAGAAAAATGATGATTTTGCACCAGGATTTATAGCTTTTCAATCGTTGAAGAAATAAAATATTTTTTTCAACTCGGGTGTTAACTAATTATTAAACGCAGGCCTATTGCGTCCAATTTCGAATGCACATTTTGAAAATCGTCAGGTAGTCTGCCGAGTAATACATACAACATTTTAAAATATAGAGTAAATATTCGTATTGTATGTGGTAACATCATATAATCTCGCCATTAAAAAAATGAAGTAACGACTGGTTGCAAATAATTCATACAAATGTATTCTTGGAATTTTACATCAACTCACATGGTAGACAGAAGCAGATAACATCTGAACAAAATGAGATAAATATTAATGTTCTTTATTTTCCATAAAAAGGAATTTTAAAGTAGAATAAATGTATCTCTTTGCATAAATACACGTTTGATTCTTGTCGGCAAAAATTACGCTGATTACGTCAAAACACAGGTAGTTCATAAAATAAAAACATATTAAATAAATCACATAAATATGATACAACATGAAATCATAATCTTCTATTACAACTAGAAGCAATATTCAAATTGCAATTTAAGTAAGAGACGCTGATTATTTAGGGCTTCAAATGGAAATTCAAAAGTAATACAAAATGTGTTATAATAAGGTGTCGGAAGATTATGGTCCACTGAAGCTTTGGAAATATTGGGACTCCATTTTGGGAAGTTTAGTGAAAAATATTAACGTGTTACAAGAAAAAATCATTCCATTTCAAATCATTTTCGGTACCAAAATATAGATTTTCCATAGATGTGGGTCATCCATATTCCATTTTCACCACCATCTTCTTTCTCTTTTAATTTATAATTTATTAAACAGTTAGGTAAGAGATACAAAAGTTAGTCTAGAATACTTGGGTTTCAGATTTCATAATTCAGGAATGAAGTAAACAGTAGTCAACGATTGATAGTTTTCTTTAAAATATGTGTTGCTATTAAAAGAAGAATAGAAAAAAGTACAAAACGAAAGTATGCACGCCAACCGGCTTCAAACTAAACATTCTACAATTTTATCTAGGAACGTTTTCGAAATGTTGTTGAAATGGGCCATAAAATTCACTTCTCAATATTTTGAAAGAGACTAATTAACAATTTTCTGGCCAAATGTGCAAAAGCCAACATCAACAGTCGATTCAACGATAGAAACTGATTAAGAAACGGCATTGACAACGAATAATTATTTTAATTAGCTTGAGAGAAAAATCAGACTTACCGAGCTCTCAGAAAAAGGTGACTACAGCACCACCCAACCATTTGGAACATAAAACCTTCTGACACTTTAGATCAGCTACACATAACTGCAATCACAATAATAATATGACGGATCTGTTTCATTTTTCGGAAAAATAAAAAAATGTTTGAATTTAAATCTTTCCTTAATTTTTCTACTGTTATTCTATCTGCAATACATTTTTTTGGAATTGTGAATTGTAATTACGGTATTAAATCTTTGACATTTATTCATATTTGCTCAAGTGTAGTCATGAAAACGACATAGGTCATTATCAGTAGAAGCGAAGACCATTTGTCAAAGAAAGCATATTTCAAACACCCAACCTCCCACAGTCCATGGTTTGGACCTTACTGTGTTTCTCGTGCGGTCACAGATTTACGAGTCGGAGTGTCAGAGGTTCCCTATTTCCTAGATGCAACGTCTCGCCCGTCCAAACTGAAGCATTTAGAGTGATATTTCCAGTGCCTAGAGCACGTATGAA
This sequence comes from Laupala kohalensis, assembly GCA_002313205.1. Lineage (NCBI taxonomy): Eukaryota > Metazoa > Arthropoda > Insecta > Orthoptera > Trigonidiidae > Laupala > Laupala kohalensis. Next base: position 395,369 of record NNCF01128035.1, read on the forward strand.
TTAGCAGAATGGAGAATGCAATAAGTTTACGATGGAAGTTAACTATGGTCAAGAAGACATGAAATTAAATTTAATTGGGTACGCCTTATAAGATCAGTCCAGTAATGCCACATATAACTCCACCGTAGTCAAAGGTAATGGACCTGTAAATATGCCGTGGTTACCCTATGATTTCCAAACGAAATATGAAGGTTCTAATACCGTAGGATGCTTTGCAATACCAAATATTAAACACCAAACTCGCGTTTTAAATGCAAGTATAATATCTCCAGATTAGAATCAATAATTCCTTTCTCAGGTGCCAAAACACACGTATAGGCGTATTAGCACACAAGATTTCCCCAAACGGCAAAGAAGAATTCACCGATTATCAAGTTTTTCAAGACCCTTGTTCCAGTGTTACTTTTGAGTGTAAGTAGAGGACTCAAAAAAAAAAAAATTGCCCTTGGGAATTCTATAATTTCAAAATGGTGGGAGCGGGAGAGGAACGAGAATCTATAATCGACACGTACGAGACAAGAAGCAGTTGAAATATTAAAATATTGTCGAAGAACAAAGCGTGTATTGTGGGTAAAGTGATCAATGTGAACGTGAAAGCAAAAAAGAGGGTTAAAGTCAAAGCGATGAAATATGAGAAAACTCCAACAGCGTAAAATAGTGCAATAGTGAGTATGGACGGACGAATGAAGGCCTAAGGTGTTAATATTAAAGCTGATACTAGTTAGAATACAAGCGAATGAAAGGAGTGTATATATTTGTTTTCGTTTCTACAATATTTGAGGAAACATAACGTTTACTATACCAGAATAAGATTATAATGGACAAAATCATTTCCGTCTTTATGCACTTTTTTGATTAGTTGCATAAGGAATCATATCGTAATTTTCACAATAGCACCTGTGTTCGGCAGATGACTCATTATTGTTTCCTGTGTGAAATAATTCATTCGTGTAAACCAAATTTGACAATCTTATTCGGCTGTCTGGAATATCTGTATATGGAGAACGACATCTAAACAGCAACCCACTTTCAGTATCTGATAAATAATTATCTTCAAAATATATATTTCCCAAAATTGAATAGAAAGTAATTTATATATAAATACATTTTGCGACACATCACATCTATTTCGACCAATACCAAGATAAAAACAACGTGGTGAAGAAAATAGTGTGAATAGAAAAAGTTAACTACGATGAACTGTATCCTGAACTATACAATACGAATAATATCATTTTCGCGCCGATCCCGATCTAATGTGAGTGTTAAGTAAAGATAAAAAATAAAGATTAGAAAGATTTATCTATTCACATTTTTCTCTTATATATTTAATCGCTGTCCATTTAGCTTCAGAAAGGAAACGAGTTAACATTCCACGTAACTAACATAATTTATATAATTTAAATTGATCCAAGTCTCTTCCGTTGAGAAAACAATTACATATCCAGTAAGATATTTTGTCTATTCCGTGCCATCATTGATTTAGTGAACAAGGCAATAATGAAAAGAATACGTTTTGTTTCAATATCTTGCCATTTTTACGGTTTTATTTATTATTTTGTTGTCAGCGAGTAGGCTGGTTTGCACCACCCCGAGGCGGGTTTGGTAGCCTAAGACACACCTGTTTGAGATGGTTACTCACGAGAATAATGGGGATGGTTCAGATACTAGTGTCGTAATTCGTTGGTGGTTAACCGACTCCTTCCAGGTCATAATACGACGACTTCAAATTCTGCAATTTCCGTCATCCTAATAAAAAAATGTATGATTCGAGAGGAAATACATAATCCATCGAAGTCTGTGGGTGACTGCAGGAATTATTTCAGCCTCAGAAGAACTTGTGAACTAAATATTCCTTGAAAACATTCTACTAATCTATTTTTCATAAACATGTACGTACCTACTGAAAATAATCACAAACGTATTACAAGAATGCCTTAGAACAGTTCGCAGGACGAAAAAGTAAATTCTTGAACCAAAGTAACACAGATGCATTGATTTTAGAGCAAAGAATTCATGGAGAAATGAGAGACAGCAACGATTTCACACTAAAGACGGGATTAAAGTAAGTGACACGTGAGAAGAAGGTGCCGTGTGACTAAGAAATCGTAGTTGTAATATGATGAGCAGGTAATACGACGAATCGAAAAATGCAGCGAAAAATAGCTGAAGGGAAGAGGCAGTATGAGGTGGTCGCTGGCCCGTGGGGGCGAGGCAGCAGCAGCGGCGGCGGCGGCAGCGGCGGCGGCGGCGGCGGGCGCGCGACCCCTGGCCGTAGCTCATTACGAGCGCAGCGGGACGCCGGCTGAGCCGCGTGCGGCCTGTTGGCGCCTCGCGACCCCGGGGGCCGCCGAACTCCCGCCCCCGTCCCACCCCCGCCTTCGCACCCTTCCACTCCCTCTGACCAAGGCGGCTCCATCATTCCACGGATACCCAGGCAGAGGCCGATAATAATTATTAGGGCCAGGATATTAATTAAGTTCTCCGAAGTGAAGCGGTACCTACATTCAGTATAACACTTGGAACAAATTAGGACAAATTCCAAGTTCCGGAGTGAATAGAGTCCAGCGGAAGAGCTGTCGGTATTAATTAGTGACGTTAAATGTTTATTTCAACACTTCCTGCTGGTTTTTAGTTTACGATAAACATTCGTTTGAGTAGACTAAATAGCCATCCATCAGTATTATCTTAAATTATATCAATTTTTGACTAGACATAAATTAAAAAATTATACATACAAATACATAGTCCACTTTGAACATTTTATTTATTCGTTTTTTTTTTGTAGGTTTAAGACTATCGTACATTGAAATATATTCATTCAAATGACGAAAGTGGTAACGAAAGATTCGGACCCGGAATAAGTCCGTTCAACGCAGATCACATGCGCTTAAAACACTGTTTCTTACCGTTATTTGAAGAAGCATATGAATCATCTGTTTTTATAAAAGAACACGTTTTCATAGACTGGACAACGTAAACCCGGAGAAAAAGGATGAAAGAAGTAGTGGAGTAGAAAATAAGAGTGCCTGATTTATGCAACTTACGCCACATACGATATCTCCCTTTGACAAAATAAGTCTAGGAATCATTTTAAATAAATAACGCTTTCAAAATATTTTTCTTTGTAGATTACATTACTTATCTAATACATTTTATCTATTACATGGATATCAATAGTCTATGAATTAATATCATAGTATCTTATATAATTTCAATAACTAATGGCGATGAGGAGGACATAGCTTTATTTTAAACGTATTATTATGTTTAAGTATTAAATGATATTTTAAAAATCAATATACCATGAATAAAAAGTTTTTAAATTTTTTTTCAGTACATGAATTTTTCCACAGCCGCAGAAAGTTTTCAGTTCATTTGGAAATACTTACCAGGAACATCTTAGAAACAAATTAATTAGTTGAAAGTGTTTTATGCATACCAAACATTCACTTCCATAGCGTATATTTGCTTTTTGTTGATCGAGGTATGTATAGCAGAGCTGACTAAAACCTTTCTTTCCCATATTTCTTTTGTAAATTCTATTACGAGAAAAGAAACGTCATCACGAACCGTATATTTTTCGTGAATAAATCATGGCTGTTAGGGATAGGTAAAGAATTTATGTGTTCAAGGCACACCTACTGGGATTCCTTATAAGTTCGTCGCGTAACATAATCCACTCGTTCTTTATATAATGGCTTCCATATTTTATTACTTTTTACGGCGGCTGATCGCAAACTAGGTCCACGCAATCCTTTATGTTTCTTCATTGAAAACTCATAAACTAGACTGTCAGAAACAAAGAAAATGTAATGAATAAATGAAAACTAGAGACTTAAATAACAAACTCTTCTTCCCTATCAAGATTACTTTCTACAGTAACCTAATATTGGCAATCCTTAGCGACTCAAGACTCAATGAGATTAATGCATGACTGTGAAATATGACACATTTCTGGAGATTCGATTAGTCAAATGATTTTTGTAATATTTATTGTTTACTCTCGCAGTTCCTATGTATGCGGTGTATTTTCCAAATCCATTGAATGTAACATTTGTTGTAAAGTTACGCGAGTAAAATTATAAAGTAGGTAAACATTGACGGACGTCAATGGTTAATGAAAAAAATACACTTTAATGGTATTTCCTTCCAAACGTGCCACAAAATACAAAAAATTTAACTTTGAAAGAAACGTACAGTTCTGAAATAGCTCCCCCATTTAACGGCAATCGTTTACACAGCCTTCTTTCGGAGCAAGACAGCAAGCGAGAACAAACGCACAGCCTCCTCCTCTCCCCGTGGAGTACCTCTCTACAGGAATCCGCTCCTCCGGAGGCGCCAACCGAGCGATGCATGCGGACGCGCGGTGCCGTGCCACAGCGAAGAGCGAACGCCGCCGCAGCCGACCCGACGGCCGGAATCCAGACGGTCCCAAATCGAATTAACCTAATCGTTACAGTGAACGTGAATCAAACCTCCCCATTCCCGCGCCTTGAGGCGTCAATCTCTCGGGGAAGGGGGAGAGACATCGGATGAGTGTGATTGGAGGGTGGGAGGGGTCGGAGGAAGTGGCGGCTTCTTTGGAGTCCCGCTGGCAGCACAGCATATTTGGAGGAGTCGGATGGAAGAGAGAGAAGGGAAGGTAGAGAACGAACTCGAGAGAGGTGAAGTAGAAGGGATGCGATGTCAAAGTGGGAACGTTAGCAACAGAAGAAACGCGAATACATTTAGTCGAGTAAGGAAGAATTCCTCCATATAAGTGCATTATGGTAAAGTAAAAGATAACAAAGAAATTACTGAAAGGGTAAACAAACACAGTAGAGAAGATAAGGTGAAGAGGAAGAGGATCTGAAGGAGTAGTAGAAAATCGAAGAGTTATAATAAAAAGATGGTCACGAAGGAAATAAGGGAAGAGGAAAGCGTACGTACAGAGGAGAAAGAATAGTAGTAGGAGTCAGCAAGAGCCGCGAGGAGTAGGAAGGTGGGGGAGGGAACCTAGATGAGAGGACGATGTCTACCTGCTCTTCTCCACAGCTGGAATGCGGCCCTCCAAAAAGATCCACGACTCCGGCCACCCGTCTCCACCCAACACAACGCCGAGCTCCCAATTCAGTTCTTCCACACAGAAACGCAACTCGAGAAAACCATCGTGCCCGCCCCTCAGACCAGTCGTAGTCGTTTGTTGGTGTTGGGGAAGGTTCTATAGATCAGCTCGGGGATGGCAGCTCCATGACGGAAATGTCTACTTGTCGAAAACGTATTGTGTGCATTGCGGTGTTCTGTGGTTGGCGTGTTGGTATGCGAACAGGGACACGCGAGATAGCAGCAGTAGTCTATACGTGACTCAGAAGCGTAGCACGCCACTCCTTCGTGTGCATAGCTATGTCCCACCGGATCGAATTCGAAGCAACAGAATTCGATATAAATGCGACACTCGTAATAGCTATACTTTTACGAAGTACCAACTTGCCCTGGAATGCAGTTCGCCAAGAGTTAAAAAGAGAAAATGAAAAGTGCAACTGAAAATAGTATTTACGTTATACCTACACAGCCGTATCACAGAGCATTGTCAGGAGAAAAAAGGTACTACCTAGTACTTTCTGTGCAAAGCAAAACCGATTTTTGGCTAATATATTTCTTCAATATCGTTCTACTAGATAAAATTGTAATTGAATATTTCGGAAACAGCATCTCCTTTAATCTCCTTATAAAAACATATTTCTTTTTCTTTAAATGTAGGACATCAATGAAGGGGATTTCGTGTTTATCACTGTATAATGATATTTATTATTTATTACTTCAATGATGTATTTTTTTCTTGCATCTCTATAGTGTCAAGGAATAACCATTCTATGTTCCTATTTTGACGCCTAATAAGTCGTCTTTTATTTTTAATCACTGGACCGTCGTGTCTGGGTGTGACAACACCAAGTTTGGAAACCACTTGACCGTCTCGTCCGCAGTGCCGCCGCCGTCAACGAACTAGCCCAACGAGCCAAGCATCCCAGCAGCGAGTTCGAGCCTTTAGAACCGGTCGTAGTTTATACGGTTCATTGAACACGAAGTGACTGAAAATACCGCCGACCAATTTCTTGGCGCGAAAATTGTATACGATGTGAATGTTCTCACGACGGGAAAAGAAATACGTGCTCTGAACATCAAGAGCCATTTATTTGTTTTAGCTGGCGGCAACAGAGGAACAACGATTTGCAAGTGAAAGCTGCTCATAGGATTAATTGCCGACGATATATCGCATTCAACGACGATTCGTCTCTAAGAATAGGTTTAAAGATTCAGAGTTATTCATGGCGGAGTGTAATCCGAAGGCGTATAGTTTGTTCTCTGTTTACCGTCCGAAATCCTCAAGAAAGTGTGAGATCCAAATGATTAAACAGTCACCTACGTTCTCTGGAATGAACTGCATACCAGAATGCTTCAAATTCCGTCATCGTTAAGTAACATATTGAATAGTGGCTCTCAAGATATAGGTAGAACCGTTATAGGTAGAGAAATATAAATAAAGTTTATTTCACTTCATTGCGAAACTTAAAGCATTTAGCGAGATAAAACATATTAATACGGAAAAATATAATTGTTAAAGAAGCAGATAGTATACGTTAACAATTTTAAAAAGTAAAAACTTATTTATAAAAGTTATCTTCATAAACAAAAATTTTGGAAGTATAGAACGTTGGAAATTGTGAAGTATGAGCAAAGATAACATTTTATAAATGGAAAATTGATGTGGAAATTTTAAATTTTAATAAATTTCGGATTTATTACATTAGTTATTCAATACGACAGTATTTACAAAATTATTAAGTTTTATGTTAATGGGTACTCAATCCGCTCGTAACAGGTTTCCTTGGATACTTTTTCCCATATGAAATCGGCATGCTTTATCACAGAAAATTTAATAGTGCAATGCTTCTAAGTTTATTTATCAATTCTAAAAATGTTATAACATGATATTGTTTTAGTTTTCCATATAAGTTTAACAGAAATAAAAATAATGACCACTAATAACTTGAAAAATATTTGAGGTGATCGATAGGAAAACAATAAGAATTGACAAATGAAAATAGTAGGTCTGTCGATTTTCATTAGGGGACGGCACTCAGTAGAACCTTACTATTCATGAATATGAAGCTCTACAAAAGTAGTTTACTCAGGCATTTATACGTCTAGTACATAAGAAACATGCAGATATATCTAAAATAGATACCCTGACATTTACATGTTTACCACTCACACACACACACAATGTTTTGATGAAATTATGTATATGATTTTATCCACTTATTTGTAAATTAATGGTAACCTTTAAAAAACTATTTCCACTTATTTTCATTCGATAAAACTACGTTACACTCAGTCAACAAAACATTTCACAATTTGTGTAAAAAACAATTATTCAAGACAATTTAGGAATAAAATAAATAGTGACACACTCCTCCTTTTGGATCATCATGTTCAGTGACGTTTCTATCTGTGGAGGAGTCACCTGCTGTCAGCTTTCGTGGGGGTATTAGCTCAACGCGTGGTTACTATGTGGAAGCGAGAGCAGTGGTTCGAAGGAGGGAGGCTACTCGCATGAGGGAATTCCCGCCCGCGCCTTGTGTCTGAGGAAGGGAAGCCATTCTCCCACGAGCAGTGAATGGGTGGCTTTCGGGAAGCAGATCCTTGCGACGCTGCCACGCACGTGCAACGCGGCTCATCCGGATCACGGAGGGCGAGAAGATCCGGATCTCTCCATTCATCGCCAGCGTGAAGGGGAAAGGAGATGCAATGAGGAGAAAGAGAAAATATCAAATGCATCACCAAATTCAGATGCTCTCACAACGGAAGGAGAAATGCGTTTCCAAGTTTAAAAAGAACTGGAAAGAGCCTCATTCAATTTTCTAATTATATTCTTGCCACAAAAATCAAAGAAAGAAATTGACTAATTTGTAATAAGATAAATAAAAATCCGAAATAACTTATTTAAAAAATTAATATATTAATACTATTAATCTTCGAAGACATATTTCAAAGTTATATATGTATCAAAATATTTATGTATAAAACTTTACAAAAATTGGCAGTTACCTACGTATCTGCAAATTATAATACAGTACTCTTTTCATCATCTTCCATGCTTAACTTTTTTCAATTTCATCATTGGCTCAATTCAAAGAAAGCGCTTCCAAGGTCTGTGAACGCTTCTTTCTTCTTTTTTTTTCGACTAATTACAATACTTTCCTTATATATACTGTATAATTAGAAAGTAGTAACAGTTTTTTGTGACATAACTTGTCGCTGAAACTGAAAAACGGTGGATGTACAAAAATGTTGTTAAGCAGAATTTAATGCACAATGAAAATGTATGTATTAATTTTTTCAAAATTTTGAATTTTAAGAAAATGTAAATAAAGCGCGGTGTGTAAATGAAGTCAGAATTTGTTGTCCAGACATTATTTTATTTCCAATGCATTTAAAAGTAATAAGGCGTTGTTTATAGTTTAAGGTGCTAGGAGCGACCTTGTGAATGTTCGGGATTTTCTTTCAATGAAAGAATACATTTTATCTATCAACTCTACAATAAAATGTATATCTTACGGGGTCAATACGTGAATAAAACCATACTGAAGATGTACGGGCATCTATGGACAAAGCCTCTACAGAGATAGTTTTTTAATACATTTCCATGTAATTTCTAATGAAATCGAAGTAAATAAACTATCACGCGTGTCAAAATTTTCACAGAAAAGAACAGTATGTAATTTACCGTGTTCGTCTGGACACTTAGAAAGTTATTCAACGAAACTTGCCGCAAAACTAGAGACATCTTGTAAACTAGAGACAATGCTTTAAATACATTGTTTTAATATAAGCGGTAAAGTTCATTTCAATAAATCATAATTCATGAACTGCTGGTACAATCACTTATACATAATAGATAACGTCATTGAAAGTTTCGTAAATGATTAAGTGCTTTACTTACGTCTGGGAATCATACTAACTTAAATATCATTGATAACATTGATCACCATCATTCTTATACTACTTCCGTTCAAGCGTTTCGTTGACGTTTTGAAAATACTCCGACTTTTATGAAACCTGATATTCCACTTCGCACTACAACCAGAATCTGTGACTGTCATATACTTGTAGTAAGAGTTGCTGACAGTATTATTAACAATGACAAGAAAAGTAGAACGATGGTAACAAAACAGCTTCATGATTGACATTTTTTAAAGTAAGGATAAACGTATTTCATGGACTATATATGAAATCTTTTATAGATTATTTAAATATAGAATTATCATGGATTCTTTACCTTTGCTGAACTTAATTATAGTACGGGAACAAGAATGGAGAAAAAACTCATACGATGCTGATTTAAGGCACTAAAATGTTTGAAAAACAGGTAAACGAATAATGTGGATAACTGGACGTTTTTCAAAACTAAGCTAGTGAGAAGTTAAGGTGTGTTATTGTTCGAGAATGCTATAGATCTCTATGAATACCCTAGCGAGATCTGCGGAAGAGGTTTAAAGAGGAAGAATTTGAGACAGTTTTTCTACGGAAAGGAAGCGGTAGGGTGAATGATTTGTGGGCGGTGGAGCAACGAACAGGAAGAGATCGAAGCTGTCTAAGAAATCGGGGATATCGAAAGAGAAAAGATTTACGCGAAGGGAACGCAGACAAAACCCGGGGTGTTGACACCCTACGCGACGAGATGTGAGTTGACACGAATACGCACCGACTGCGACACGGCTAATCTGTGAAACGAGAGATAAACGTGTCGATACTGCGGGGGACGCGGTGTCGCACAAAGACGCAGGGAATGGTCACAAAGGTGAGACGTCTGAATGAATGGATGCGTGCACGAATGAATACGAAGGAAGTTACGAATGGAAAGCGACAGAAAAATGAAAAGAGAGAATATGCGGTTTTCGGGTTCTATCAATTGCCGAAGGTGTTCCGTTATGTAAAGGAAAACAGTAGTTTGGTTTATAAAAAACGTTATTACACTTCCACATGGAACTATAAGTAAACATTCAACACCTCGTGTTATCATAACGGTAAATATCGTGCGTTCGAGAAATCATGAAGAAGGCGATTAAAGGTTCTAATGAAGATGTGACGGCTGGCATCACGCACGCTCCGTGTTGTATCTTTCACTCGACTCAAATCAGCAACCGTTAATTTTACGAGCAGGAGATTGGCCTCCCAACCTATTACTCCTTCGGGGTAAGGTCCTTACACACCACTGGTTTAGTAAGTACGTATAAACTGATTCCAAGGCACCTCCACGTTCTCCTTGAGGCTCCTGCCCCTGGTGGATCCAACTGAAGTCACGTCTCACGTCGCCTATGGTAGGTACGTTCAACTGTTAGATATCTCCTTCACACAACCCTCTAGAAATACATTTCTTTTATTTATTAATATTTTTCATGATTTCTTAAAATTCTCTTCAACTAATATTTGGTGTTTTTTCTCAAAACGTAAAGAAAATACAATATATCATTTTTTCATCTGCGCAAAATGACACACTTGACCAACATGATTGGTATTTTTACGCAGTGGCAGATTCATTGATTGTAATTTTGATAACATTCTACTTTTTATATAAAGTACGTAATGATAATCTATAAAGGAGACACCTATTTTTCAATACCTCAGCCCAAAGTGAGAAGTTGGGCATTCAAAACGTACCGCCGAGAGTAGACAGCGGACATGCGGAAAGATGGGGGAATGGGGCGGAAATCTCGTAGCACTACATTTCCTTTTGAAAGTATAGTATAAATTTGTTTGGCTGTGATTAAAAGAAACTGTAATTAAGTAGAAGAAATACCACCAATAATAATTATTTATTTATTTTCAAATAAAAAATTATGGTTTCTTCATGATTTAAAATAAAATCAGTGTACGAAAATAGCTTTGAACCACCACAAGAGTGGAAATGAATCACAATAACCTTCTTTGGACTAAAACGTTGCTTTAGGAAAAATCTACCGACGTTTTCTTTCTATTAAAGTTGCCGAGACTATTTGACCCAAATTCTTGGAACGTAGTAATACAAATAAGAAGGGTCTCCTTGCTGAACTGTCAATCTCCGGATCTCTTTGGATGAGGGAGCAGTATATCGCGCGGCCGGAAACAGGGCTTACCTTGGAGACGTGAGGGAGAGGACAGCGGAAGGGCAATAAAGCACATGGGCTGCTGGCGACTGGGTGGCCAGCGGCAACAAAGACGGACAGGTAGTATTGGCGATAGCGAGGATACACAGAGGATAAAGAGCAGTGGTAGAAGCGCAGCGGAAAGTAAAGAAAATACGGGATCAGAGAATAAAGAAAACCGTGGGTTGTACCGTCACTTAAATGAAAGTGTAGGGGTGAGTGAAATATGATAAATACTTGTGTTGTTGACATTAGTAGACGAAATGATTTGGAGGCGGAGAGGGGGAGGGCGAGAAACTAGTAACAGAAAGTTCAACCTTCAAACTAGACTATTGAATATTAATTTGAAATTTATTTTTCACATGGTTTCCAGTCTTTATTAAAATAGCGTTTAAACTAAAATTTACATTAATGCTGATCGAGTCATTTTTTTTAATTTTTCTTAGGTTTCAACGTAATTTTATATCACTATTATTTTTGTTTCTAGTAATTATACATCTCTTCCTTTTATGTGCGCGCTCTTACATAAAGTTATTTAAATAAGTGAAATTGTCCCTACTGTAAACCAATCGTATATATGAATTCATTACTATTGGTCTTACATAGCGGCAAAATGACATTGAAAAACAAAAAGAAGAATCAAAGCTATGTTAGAAAGCAAAGTAGAAATAAACTTATGTTAACGTTCAAAACATATATCTTATCATCTTTTCTTTTCATCAAGTGTCACTTATCCCAGTAACTGAGTTTTCAACTAGGTCAGAATTGTCTATATCTTTAATGTAATGTCTATTCGTTTATTAATTAGGAAAATTAATACGAAGGAATTTTTTGTTAGTTTAATATGTAAAAAATAATATGACGGGAAAAAGTATCAATTCGTTGCACAAAGCAGATTATAATTAATTACAAAAAGTTGAGAAATTTCCATTTTCGTGAAATATTTCCAAAAGCGCAAATTACCTAAATTAAGCAAATATTGAAGCTCAAGCCTTTATGAATGAACATATCCTCTCACACACACGAATATATTTCATAAAAATTATAAGCTACTTTCCAACCTACAATTAAAAGATCAGAAAGCGGACGGAACTTTTGTTTCACCAACTTCAGGGTTAAGGTCCCTCAGGGTAGGATATGTCAATGATGCAATTAACTACTATTTTAGAGCATGATTTCTGAAGAGATTTTTATCTGAAGAGATAGGTATTTGATTCAATATTCAAAGACTAAGAAGGATGCAGATGTGTGACCACTAAAGGTCACCAGTCCGCCTAAAAATAATTAACAGTCATAGGCAAACAAAATTTCTAAAAACCAAAATAGATGCAGCAGTTACTAGTTGATGTAAAAATTAAAAATAGTGAAGCAAACAAATAAAATTAGTTTTGTCCCACTTGACAAGAATTGACCCTTAATTAACATTGCTTTAAGTGAAAAAAAAGTTCGAGGGAAGGTATGAAGTGGAACAACGTCGAAGAAGATGCAGGGTTGCACTGGAGAAGTGACAGACTGGAGCGGGGACGAGGTCGACCGTAGGGCAGATGAGGTGAAGGCGGAGAGCCAAGCCAGCCAGCTAGACAGCCACTGGACAACAGAAGGGCACGACATGAAGGCAATGCAGCCCGTCGTGCAGGGAGCGCCACAAACAGGAATAATCCCACCTCCCAACTGACCGCAAGCCGCATGGCTTTCATTGTCCGCCGAGAGAGACAGCGACGGGCAAAGGTGTGCCTTGGGCAACGGTGGCGGTACAAATGTCACGGTTGACAGCAGGGAAACCTACGAAGCCACTAAGAGAGTACGAAGAAGAGATACTTGCCGCAGCGAAGGAAATAGATATCCTGGTGAACGAAACCCAGACAAGCCATTGGTTGTAACCAGAAACTCAATCCATTTATCTTGGAAGTTTTGAACCAAGCGGTATAATAATCGAGTCAAATCCTATCAGCCCTAGACGGATTTTTTCGCAGAACTTCAAAATATGTTTTTATTCTCGTATTTAATAGAATTAAATTAGTCTCTGAAAATTATTAAAATAAAGCCTATAAAAGAGTCTATTCCAACTGTTTTAAGTCACTGGTATGGCATATGTTGGACACAACTTTGTGACTTGAATGTAACCGCCTTATATCATTGATTATTATTGGGATAATAAACATTGGAAGAAAATTAACGAATAAAATTATTTTTTTGTGGGGTTTTAGGGCTCGTCAACGTCAAGGTCATTAATAATAAATTTATTGTCAAAAAACAGTACACTGCGTATGACCACGTGGAGGACAATAAACTAATTTACTCTCCGGAAGCAAGCAAGGGACCATCCCATTTCCGATCAAGGGCCCTAAGGCAGAGGCGGATTCAAAAATTTCAGAAAAAATTCCTAGATGAGATAAAGAGTTAGCTGCGAGTTTTAATACTAAAGAATGTCAATATGTTTGTAATTTTAGAGATGTCAATATGTTGTAAATGTCAATATGTTTGTATCATTAGAGCCCTTAATACAATTATTCATTGCTACCTTGTTTATATTTTTTGTATTATATATATGAAAATTTATTTTCACTTTTGCTGTTTCTTCAAGGTAAAATGGAAAAGAGATAGTTGAAGGGGATTAAACAAATTATGAATTAGAGAAAAAAGAAGGACTTATACGATATTACGTACTACTTCAATACGTTCATCGCAGAGTATATAAAAGTATTTAAAGTCATTAATTATATTTTGGACGCTGCAGTATGAATGCAAAGAAAAAGAATTCGTGTGACAAATGGATGAAAATTATCGGTGAACTATACGCACTCAAGGTCTAAGCCATAGAATCCAGGGAACTCCAATGAGGTACACACGGAGCATAGCTCATAGAGATCGGAATAAAAGATATTGGGCACTGGTTTGAGTTTCACTTGTTCAAACTTGATCCTCATTTTTGAAAGTCAAACTAGAAACCAAAGAAATACATAATATCAGAGCGACCGATTTCTAGGATAAAAAAGTACGCACGTTATACTAGCATCAATTTTGTGACACTGCATTGCCAACACCGCCTATACTATACCCAGGCAATGGGGTCCTTTTGAGACGTTCAATCGATTTATACAGTTGAATGTTGGAGTTTGAAAGTGTATAGATAGGTAAAGCTGGTTATCTATAAGTAGTAGTGGAGTCTGTAGGGAGAAGTTTTAAAAAGTATAATACCGAAATTTCACTGAGAATTTACACATTTTCACTTCAACATAATCAACCTCTTTGAATTACAATTAGTATATAAATAAAATACAAACCAATCAAGCAGTTTACGAGATTCAACAGATTTACTAGCGTCGTACACAGTAGAGTAATAAATTTATCTGACTTGTAAAGTTCAACAACCTTTTATTTCAATAATTTTTGATTAAATATACGGATCAAATGAGTTATAAATATAAGTTCCTTTAAATTACATGGGATATTACGAATGTTGAACTATTTTCATCTATTCGAGTGAAAGAAATCTCCAACTTTTAAGCGTGATGAGATTGCAAAGGAGCGCGAGAAAAATAAACGAAAAAACCGAAGGAAGTTAATAATACAAAGTATACGAAAGTATTGGTTTCCTCCCAAATGCTGAATACGAGGCGGGCGTTTCCAGCAAAAGAGGTAGAAGAGCGTTGAAAGTGAGTGAGGTAAGAAAGGGGGTGCACATGTGGTGGCAGCTGAGAAGCGAGCTCTCCATGCGTTTCAAACAAACTACCATGAAATGACGGCGGAAGTCGTCGAAGAAGTGGTGGCAACGTTTAAGGAAATGGAGGCCATGCCTGAGCTAGAGTTGACGGCAACGGCGCGAGTCAGGATGAACCCAAATTACAGGAAAGGGAAAAAAAGGGTAACTGTTGTTCTAACAAAAGAAAAGATCCAGGATGTTTCATGCTATGATATCGATACGTAGTCAAACAATCAAAGAAAGAGTTATAGCAAAGTACAGAAATAAATAAATTTACTGCCAAAAAGCAAATTTTTTAATAAAAATAATTATTATTTTCTGAAAGTGGGATAATACTCAGTATATACTATCTCCTAAAGTCATTAATAAATTAATAGCCTACTAAAATACATCATTAACTTTTCGGTTTCAGTTCCCAGACGTAACAAAAATTTTAATAAATCAATAATATTGATTCAAAAAGAATTATTTCATACAAATTTCTGAAGTAAATAATAAAAACAATATCAATACATTTATATGATTCTAAATCAATAATAATAATAATAATACCGGAAAACTGATACTTCTAACTCACCGTAAATACATAAACAAAATTTAAATTTACTACATCATACGTATTTGTCAAATTTTGCTCTTTCTATGAGACAAAGACACTAGAGCTTCTGAAAAGGGCGGATATCATTCCTTAGTGGGGAAATTAACAAGTATTTTCTCGCGTTTTTCTTTTCTTTCAAATCTTTTATTTTCTGTCTAATATTTACTCTCGGCACAAAACTGTGCATGTATAGTATTTAACTATATTGATTCACTTTCAACAACTCGAACCAGGGGCTGACTATTGGACACTGAGTGACGAATAAGCTAAAAGTTTTAAACATGCTTTTCCACACCATTATGACAAGAAGTAATTTTTGGTCTCATTAAATAGTATTCGTCAAAGTTCTCCATCTTAGACCTAGAGAATATGTATTTCACAGTCATGTATCTTTAAAGGACACAATACATTTCTGGTAGTACATCCATTGCGTCAACACTCTCCTCTTTAGATGCATGGGAATCGTTGGTTGAATGTGACAGATTTAATTCACTGGAATAACAATACATGAATTTCATTTGATGTGACACTCCGAAAATGAAATACATGTATTCGCTTTTTGGTTTAATTACGCTGAATTAATATAGTAGACATCGCTTAAAAATTGTATTGGCTCCCTACGTCATATAGAAATGAGTTAGTTGGTGGCAATGTTTTGGAAGGTCACTAGCGCAGCGATTGAGGAGGAGTGGGAGGCAGTGCTCACAGTGAGGGACGTCACTGCTCGCGACCAAATACAAAGCCACTCGCTTCCCTCCCTCGCTCCTTCTCACCCTCCCTCACCCTTTCCCAAAAACTGACGAGGGAAAGCGCTCGCACGAACAAACAGACGGAATCCCTTTTCACCATAGATTTAAAGGGACTAAAACTTCAGGGTATTTTAGATTCTTGATTTATGGTTTCGCCTTTTATGACTAGAACTGTAACACATCGGACGTAAGCAACAACGATTACTGTTAGAGAAAAAATACCCTAGAAAAGATTTTTGATTAATTTCTTCAAGGCAAAACTACACGTTGATTTATTTTTTATTTTTAGTGTATTTCCTACAATTAAATTCATATAGTTTACTGCGAGAATATGTTCTCCAAAATTTAGAATTCTCTCAGAGCATTCGCTGGGAAATGTCATATGAGAATTTGACAAAACTTATTTCTTAGGTAGGTAGGTTATATCAGAAAAGCATAGGTAAAGTAAGACTGAAATCACTAATAAGAATTTCACCAGAAATATATACATCATCTACAAATATTTATTCTTCTAATTCGTAAGTTATGAATTCTACAATTTCATATAAACAATGAAAGTTAGAATTATCAAAGACAAAAATATCTCAATTCATTAACATATTGAGAAAAAAGTAAAAGTCAAAGCTTATTTTGGGTGGGTGGGTGGATAGCATTTGACTGTACATTTGATTTGTTCCGATAGGTTCTTTATTGTGCGTCTTTATTCAAATCAGTTTACACGATTTTATAACACTGAACTATCTATTGAGAATGTATTAAAATAAACCAAAAAATAACAAGTAAACAATTTCTTTAGGTTACAAAACAAAACGGACCATCCCAATGAAACCGGACGGTTAATTTAAATCGCCTTTAGATCCATCCGCAGGCAATTAATGCAAGTCAAAACATCCTCGTTGAAGAGACGTTTTCTGCTTGATAATTGTACGGTGCAAGAAGCTGCTCTCACGATTGGATTTCTTTCCAACGGTTGCGCGTAGTGCTTAACACATAAGTGAAGGTAATAGGGTCATTTGGCTCACGCTGCGAGCAAGGCCAAACGGTCTGTAATTGCTGCACAATGGTAGAAGGTTCAACTAATCACTCTGTTTCTTCACGACAACAAGCCACAAGTACAGATACTAGTTGCTTACGACAGGAATGTCACTGTAAAAGCGTAAAATCATTAACGAATTTATTTTAATCCCGGCATCTTTATAAAATCATGATTTGTTCTTCATACTAAAAATGTGAATGAAAGATATAATTAATTTTTAATAATGATTAAACTATAGTAAATTACATCAAAATTTCATCAGAGACGGTTTCTCTTTGTTTCGTCGGTTTCAAAATAGTCACCCTACCTGATAAATTAATATTTTCATTAATGGAGTGCCAAAAAAGTTAAATATTATTGTCAATGTTCGGTAAAATCAAAACAAAAATATTTTTAAAATTTTTATATTTACCTTCAAAATAGTAATAATTCATTTAATGAATCCTAGAAGATTGATATAAAAATTAATGTACTACAAGATAAATAAATCCTGAAATCCGAAACACTATTTACAAAAAATACATACTTTCTCTGTAAGCGGTAATGCAATTGGTCAATAAATAACTTGCAATTTATACGCTATGCCAAGATACATGTTTTAACTCAATTAAAAAATTAATTAACATTTATTATTCTAGTGATTGGTTTCGAAATTTCTAGCTAGCTATACCAAGTTAACGTTACAGCAACAGCTTTCGAGTATCTCGTGTATCTACTCTTCCACAAGAATATTTGTCCGCGATATAGAACAGACATGCCATCATTCACTAGTGAAATGTGTTTCTTTATCCCTTTTAATGAATAATGAGAAGGTAAACTAATAATTGTCTTGTTTGAAAAGTATGTATTTATAATGATCAGCGATCAAGACATTGCTCTAATAGATACGTAGATTTGATGTTGAAAGACGCTCTCGCCATTATGAAGTGGGAAAAAACAAGTGGCATAATACGAAACAATAAACACAGACTTTATCAAATTCCTGTAGCTTGAAATGTTGAAACTAAAAAGACTGACACTAACGATACCTCTGAATCAACAGAGTATAACACAATCTTTTACAAATATGATTCTTTAATTAGAGCTCAATAAACGTTAGAATTCCAATTACGTACATTCATACTCCAACGACAAATTTCAACGATTTGATTAAAAACACTCGCTAACTACATCATCCTCAGTATTGCCAGGATGCATAGAAACGTACATAGGAAGGTAATTTTCGTATTAATTCAATAATATTTTGAATAGCTGCTGTAACATTGCTGAGGGTAAGCTAAACATTATTTTCATCAGCAAGATACTAAATGGTAATTAGAGCACACATATAAAGCAATAAATAACGATCCAATTTTAATGATTTACTTCTTCATTCATTTTTATGAATATTTCAAAATCCCATAAAGTATAAATGTAAAAAAAAATCATAAAAATAGATTCATATATTTCAGATTTTCACTAAGTGATTCCATTATTCGGTACAAACGAAGGCGCAAAATGAACTATCAGACAGCTTAAAATGTTTTCTTTGCAAGAACGAATTCACCAGATCGAAAGTAAAATGGTTCTTGGCGTCAAAAAATGGTTCTTGTTTTCTAAATGACAAGGTTTTGAGCCACAGTATCCATGTTTTTCCTTTAATGTGATAAAATTAGTCCATTTACCCAGAATCTACTTGATGGTAGTGTTCCCAGAAAACGCTGTTTGAAAATAACGCAGTTCTGACGCCTCCAGCGAATCCGGGACGAGGCAAAGGTCAACATTGTATAATTTCTGGACACAAGAAAATATACCAGTTTTCACTAATATTTACTTCGGACAAAAAGACAAAAAGGACGAAGTCATCATGCAAATTTTCCTGAGGTTCTTTTCTTTTCTTGAAAGAAAAATAATAAAATATTGACACGATAGGAGTAAAAGTGATACTGTACCATTTACCTAGGTTAATCATAGTAATTAATGATAATTATGAAAATCAAATAAAGTTTGCGAATTGAAGTAAAAATTTCAAGAACTCTTCTTACGAATATTTACAAGTGCAGAGCCAATGGAACACAAGAGCGAAAAAATGTAACTTCGTTTCTTTTAATGATGAGCTGATTTTAACATTTTTCAATTCCGATTCCAATCTTGATTCTGTATTTTATCACATTAATAAACCAATATTTCATTTGTTTAAACTAGAATTAAATATTTCTACTGATCAAGATTAATAATCGCATTCTTCGTACGGATGTTTGCCTCTTTTGATCAACAACTTGACCTCTTCATCAATCTCTTTTGATTCTTTATTATATAAGGAAAACGTATTAGTTCTGCTTCTTAATTTTACAAATTAATGACTGTTAGACTTTCTTCTGCTTCCTATGAAAGAACCAAACGCAATATAGTTGGATGTCACTGATTAAATAGATATAAAAGACTTGGGAAATAGATAAAATAGTTTCGTCCACTTAAAGACAGTTTCTTCGATCAATAATTGCCCCGAATATCTCCGAGATATGTTTGGTCTCGAAGAGAAGATTAAATAAAAACCCAAAACTTAACTAGAAGGCAAACAAAGAATTAACTGAGCAGAAACTTCCCTCTCAAATGACAAATAAAATTAGGAAACTTATAATTCCTAGCATTCCTTCCTTTCAAAAATCTTCACCATAGTGATTGCGCGAAAGAAAATCTTTCGTAAACATGTCCCAAATCAAATTGCTCCCTAGAAATCCTAAGCGTCTCTCAGCGTGTATGTATATAGTACATGACTGGTCAACGTTTATTCGTGGAACACCTTTTTTTTTCCTTTATGACTTGCCGGGATAGCCTCTTTCGTACGTCGCTGCCTCGCAATGGATTTCCATTCGACGGAAACAATTTCGCAGCAGATTGACCGGCTTGAACTGCCCTTTTCCGCTCGCTCCCCGCCAGCAGCCACTGTCTGCTCGCCTCGGGCGACACAGTCGCGATTAACTTCGCGTTCCAAACATTTACCGTCGGTTCCCTGTCAGCGCTCGTTTGTTTCCAGATTAATCGCTCACGAGCCAATTTATATGTTATTTACTCCCATCACGCATCGCATCGTCGTACTCAGCCCCCGAAATACGCGCCTCGACATATGTAACGCCGGTCGAAAGCTTTATGAGCACTCCGGCGCACTGCATTCGGTTCTTGTTTGTAGGAAGCGATTTGTGATTACAATTATGTTTCTCAACGAATCGTAAATTCCTGTATTTCGGGCCGCGCCCAGAGTGTGCTACAGGAGTGGGGGATGTAGACGAGGAATGAGAACAGAATGAGGGTGGAGTGGATGACGTGTAGAAGTGACATGTGAAACAGAACATTTTAACAGATATGCAACAATGTCACTATTTTCGTTTCTTTTTCAGCTTTTGAAAGATTTCAGTTCATTATCCTCAATCACATACAAATGTTATCTACAAATTCCATGATTTCTTTGCTTTTGCAAGCGCCCGAAAATTACTCCAACACAGTGAAAACAGATCTTTCTAGCTTCCTAGTCTTTGTGATTTCCATTATACGCTTGTATTGAAGGTATCTCGAACTTCCATGTAATTTGAATATTTATGTCTGGCCGACTACATCCTTAAAACAAAAAGCTGCAATGGAGAGACAGGAAAACAGGATACTCTGTCTAGAATGTATTATTGGTCCATATTAAAATAATCTAGACATCAAGCGGAAGTATAGTTCTCAATACAATTATTTGCTTATATTAATGTGAAGTTACAGCAAGTAATATTAAAAAGGCTTTCTTTTACATTTCTTCCCCCGTGTTTAACCTACTATTTTTCTACACTATTTACGTTAACAGTAAGACATTTACATTGCTTACTATTTACTATTTTCATTACGAGAGATCAATCATCCTAGGTTGCTCCCTTTTCCCCTTCCCAAGCACTGCATCGACTTTGTCCAGAAGACGCAAAGAACTGATGCAAATTAATCTTGAACCAAAACGACTTGAATGACGGAAATACTGTCGTTATATAGAGAGCAATACCGGTTTAGAGAAATATTAAATGCATTATTGTAATGGGAAACCAAACAACTCTCCTTCATTTCATCGTTAGAGAGAGATTATCGTTGTAAAGAGATACAGTACAAGAACTTTTCTTTATGCATTCAAGAACCAATCGCTTTGGTCACATAGAAAAAAAGGGAATCCCCTTCATCATTGTTTTCAACGAAGATGTATTACCCATTGAATCTTAAATCAAAAATGTTTATCATATCGAAAATATACTGCTTTGCAGAAAAAATATCAAGATGGATACAAATTTTTAAATGCTTTGTCATTTGAAAATTTTTAAAATATTTTTGCTTTGTTTTTTCAGATGGAACCGATGATATTACTTCAAATTGATTTATTAGACAATTATAAAATTTGAGTAGAAGCACTAAATCAGTAATGAATCCTCAGGTTTTTTCGTCAATTACATTTACACAAAAACTTTATTCTTAAAAAGATTTTTACGATAATATTTATGAAAATCAGGATATAGAATTTTTATCGATAACTTTTTCTATTGAGGGAAAGTATAAATCAGAGTGATAATATCTTAACACCATAACATGCGGGTACAATCAAGGTTCACATTCACCCCGGAAACCTTCATCTCTGCAACAGATCTCCGGCTTGTTTATGATGTGAAACTCAAAAGAGAAAATGATAGGAAGCGGAGGCACAGCAGGATGGGGAATAGAATGGACAAGAGCGAAGGCGGATCAGAGGCTTTCAACGAGCTATGATCGCAGCGTGAAAGAAGAGTAGCTGCTACAAAGCAATGATGGAAGGCAATACAATGGCAAAGCCCACAAACTCTTCTGTGTGGCAAAGAGCCTAGAAACGCAGATGGAGCTGGGTGGGCCGTGAGACTACATCTGCTGATGACTCAGACTTCATTCTTTCGACACAAACGACTGACTTTCGTCGGTCGTGTCAGATTGACTAAAACATAACATGGAAATAAAGCAACAATAGATAGTACAGAAGATAGTGCTTTTCTCGATTAAATACGATAGTCTCTTTCAAATGGAAGCGGGCATGAAATCCGGTAACAGCTTTCATCCTGTTAGCTTTTGAGGGTTGGAGGTGAATTAGATTTCTGAACCATATTGAATAGGAAAAAACATAGATAAAAAGTTTTTTATTCAACAAAGAACAACACCAATCTGTTATTTTACGATTAAATTCTTTAAATTGTGGATATGTCATCAAATCTATGGTTGTTGCAAAGGTAAAATATACAGTAATAGAAGTGAATTCAGCGTTGTGACCGTAAAATTAAAATTGTTCTTGATGAATTAATCTAAAATTTCAAACAACTGTTCTTAAGAAATGTTGCAAGTTCAGAGCAAATCATGGTATGAGTTAATGGCAAATAAGATCAGAAAAAAGACTTGGTTGCTTTACAAAAGGTATGAATCGATCATAACACTGGCGACGGTCGTGCTAACGGGTGAATCCACAGAAGAACAGCACTTATGACGTCATACCTTGACCAGAGTGATAATTGACCGATTACGATAGATTACGTACACCTTCAGCTGACTCGTGTATCCGTCCAAGATCCACCCCCGCCCCTGTCAGGAATCAACACTAGTTTAAGACACACAAAAAAAAATTGAAGAAAATAATCGGTCCCTGATATGTATTAATACTCTAGGCGACTTAATATGACCAGGCGTTGAATACTTATATCATAATTATATCCATAATTAACACGTTTGGGATAAAAGACAATAACATGAAATGTGAATGAAAACTTAGGGAAAGTGACAAAAACACATTACTCAAGGAACTCATAGAAGCTTTTGATAGTCATCTAAATGAGTATTTATTGATACATAGTTATATTTTTAAAATGAATAGTGTTATTGCTTTTAAACAAGAATTAAAAACTTAACAACCACAGGTGGTCATCGTTTTTAGTTTGAACTCCAAAAACCACTGAGTCATTCATTTTTTTCAACAACGTTTCGTTAACTCCCATTAAATCAATTTTTCTTCATTCATACCAGCGTTTACGGCGCTTTAAAAATGCAGTAAAACGTTCGAATTACATATTTAAAACCAAACTATTAAAAACATGCTCTACAGACATGGTAAAATTGTTCTATATATTCTTTGTTAACTAAAAAGTAAATAGTTTTTAGAAAAGACACTTTGTTCCAGTAATACTCTTTCTGTTATTTCTTGAGCTGCTAAAAATGTAAATCCTCGTTAAATGTTTTCGTATAGAATTTAAATAGATTTGTAGATCGAAGTTGCCATGCGCGTGTATCTTTTCTGGTTGTTTCCGAAGAGTAAAATAACGTAAATCCGTTATAGTGTGTTTTTGGGTGCAGTTGTTTACAAATTTCATGGACACCTTAATAGAATTCTAAACGTTGAGATCCTTAGCTACCTCTGTTTGTTTCGCCACTGAAGAGGATGTGTGAAAGCAAAAAAAAAAAAAAAAAAAANGGTTGTTAGTCGTAGATGAATTTAGAAATCAAATATAACTTCGGTCGGAGTCCATGAAAACATATTGTTATACTAAAGAAACTTTCGACTTCCTGAATTTCATATGGAAAGCGCATCGCTCAGCTACCGCGATGATTTTTCTTCTACCAGGAACCACATATAAGTGCGAATATATCTTCGCAAAAATGTTCACCAGGATAGCCATAATTTTTGTAAAAACAATTTTTTTGTCGGTCGAAAGAAATAATTTAAAAGTATGTATTATTTAAGAACATAACTCCTTTCAAATAAATACACGAACTTAGAGATATCTTTTGAATCGAATATTCAATTTAATTTACAAATATTGGGCAAAGACGTCGCAGTAATACTGACGTGAGAGGATCAATCAGTGGGTCCACTTTATCGTCAAAGCAGTCAATAACATAAATAAAGGTTATTCAGTATTTCGTTGTTAAAGTAGATAAATCTAATAATATGAGAAGGAGCAATTATCCAGGGTCGTTTTAAGACAAATAAAAATGAACATTATCGAATTTACTTAAGACGAGAGCAGAGTAACCTGAGAAGCAATATAAGAGTTTACTAAAAATCAAATTCGGGTGACTTCATAGAAGTAGCGAAGTTTAAGTCGTGAAAAGCATCACCAGTGAGGCAGTTTATGATCTCACTACAAATACAATTCGGTTAAAACAAATTATGGAAGAAATATTACGAATTCAAAATGTAAAATCACAAATAAGTCTGTTCAGAAAAGAATATTTTTAATGATTCAACATTTGTAACAATTGATTAATTATGACAAGAGAAAGGGATATTTACGAAAAGTTATTCCATTCAAGAATTACAATATCCATTATTTATATTAAAGGAATGGTTTTCTTGCATTTAGGCAAAACTTATATTTACTCTTATTTATAACACATTTATTTATTGTTTTTCTTTGTTTGTTTCTTTTGCTTAAAAGCAAGAAACCATTCCTTTATGATGACTATGGCATAACTCCCATACTTGTAAAATTATTTATTTTCTAATGGAGACTATTTGTAGAAATGTTACCTCGCTCCTAATGACAACACCAGTAAAGTAAACTCTATACTCGATATACAATAATTAACGCCTCGCAATTTTCTTTAAAAACATGTTTTGTCTGTGTATTTTATACAGTATTTTGTACAGTACTGTATTTTATACAGTAGCGTACCAAGATGGGAGCGGCGGGTCCGCTCCGGGTCTCCCCGTTGAGTCAGTAAAAATATTTTAAGCTCATATATTTAAACAAACATATTATCTTAAAAAAATTTGAACCGTGAAATAAATAATAGATCAGCTTACTAATAGATGAAACTTAAATTTAAATTATTTATAATATATCGGAGCTTATGATATGCACTAGTAAGCATGCAAATACATTTGTGAATAAGAGCATCCAAAACATTTATTGCGGAGAAGGCTCCAAAAAAATCCCGTCCCTCGCCTCATGATGTGTAGGTAAGCTACTGATTTTGTATGATCCGCGTTTCAAATAAAAGAAGAAAAATTCGCTACATTAGATACGAAAGTAAAAATAAGTTCCGTGTATGATGTCATCTACTGCAGTTACAATGAATCTACTCATTTTGATTCAAGAATCTTCTGTTGATGTCATCTTTGACCCCCGTCACCCGCCAAATGTTGCACGCTGGTTGAATGGCGACAGTCGTCACGAGAATGACGAGCGCATCTTCGAATGGAGTCAATGGCTCTACAATTGAAATAAACGCACATCGTTTATGGCTAGTGCCCAAACCTCACCATTCTCAAGGACAGTGGGATACACATTGATCTTTTAGAAGCAGTATTTTTGCCTGAGGAACCTGAATCACTGACTAGGGCATTGAGCTGCTGGCTGCAACTGGCTGGGGTAGAAATTCACTTTTCTTTTCATTGTATTATGCCATAAACCCGGAGCCTAAACACTGACCCATTAGCCGGGTGTATATCTCTTTATTATACTCTTAACTTTAATATAACTTACTTTAGTCTATTAGTCCATCTCTGCCATGTGAAGGCAGGCGTATTCTACCGTCTTAGCGACCACTTTTCTTAATCTCCATACGCACCTCCATAAACACTGTAAATATTTCATGAAAGTCTTCAAAAACGTCCTGTCTTGTCAACAATCATCACCAGTTTTCTTCCCCGGCCACTATTTTTCTTCATCAGGTCTATCAGTCTCATCCTCTCCTCATTATTGATATCACAATCATAAAATATATGTGAAACGGTTTCTATGCCCTTCCCATACACACACACTTATCAAATAATGAATTATATGAAGATAGGAATTGAAGGTCACCTATCCCGTAAGAAACTGGAACAACTGAACATTTGTTCGGTTCAAACCAACGCCTATTTCACATCATGAATGAAGTGAAAAAGATCTCTCCTAACGTTTGTCCTTTTCTACTGGTTTTCGAACATAGCAGTAGTTCTTTCGTCAATTTATTCCTCCGGTAGGGTGTGAATCTTTACTGAAATCCAGTACTACTCAGCTTTCTGTAAAATGAGTACCGGATCACATCAGGGGATTAAATCGCCCGGAGCATTATGCTGGTCAGTTTTCCTTTTCTTTGTGCCGACTGCAACGGCAATACTCTTCGTGAACCTTAGAGTCTGGTGAGGGACTGTTTGACCTTTAGGACGTCGAATATTTTGTCTTGTCCTTCCTAGGCCTACATAAAATTACGAAGAAACAGCCCTTTTTGGTATGTTAGTTTCTCACTCAAATTCTTATGTCATATCCAAATGAAACCTAGCTTAGCTTATATTCCTACTCTAAGGAGCACTACAGTTCAAGTTGTTTCAATTTGTTTTGTAGTTTTTGAAAGATGCGATTTCAAATAGATTTTCTAAATAAACCCTCGATTAAAGAGGTGATATACTGCAAAACAACCTGTATTGACAAGGAAAATGTAATATGGAGAATAACTATGAATATTCCATTCATATTTAAGCAAAATACCTCTGAGGAAGGCACTGAAGCCTGTTGTCTCTATCTATTGCTTCCCTGACCAAAATTATTGACAGATGTGCTATCAGTTTAGAGTGTCGCCATTTGAACTGTGAACCTGGTTTAAGTGAGTAAGCGTTATTCCTTTTCTTTCGAATTAGTTTTGTTAGACATTTTTATTAGAAGTACATTGGCAGAAATTTCAAGAAAATAAAAATGACAAATGTATTGTCCACTTAAAATTTCTTAGAATAGTTTTACTGAAGTCATGTAAGTAGAAGCTGATGAGGGGTATTTTGCTCCTCCCTATTCTTGAATTTTAAGATGTTTTCTAACAAATACAACTTTGCAAGTAGAATAATCACTGGTATCAAATGGTAAATACGAATACTTTTTAAAGAAATTCATTTTTATTTGCGTTTTATCTATCTATTGTTTGGAATTTACATTAGTATTTATTTATACTATGGTTTGGTTAAAAATTAATACGCCAGCTTCTATTTTACTGATGTATTTATCATTAATATCATAATTATTTTTCTATATATTTCCTTGTTCCAGAATAATATTTGGCGATCTCATTCCTTCATGAATGACACGACGTGTAATACACAGAGGAAAATAACACAAAAATGACGCCATAAGTCACTTACTCTTCATAGTCATCAACCTTCCCAAGATCGAAATCATTACTTAAAAACATTAACTTATTTGTATAAAAAGCTTTTATCTATTAACAATTAGCAACATACAAGTATCGTTTTAAATTCACGTATAGTAGATTCAATATCCACGGTGTCAAAAAATTTACTTTATTCCATATTACTAATTATTAATGCATCGCAAAATGATAGTATTTTCAATTTGAAATACCGGTAATAATTACATAGGATAAATCCTTATGCTTCCGATATCGGCCATGAACGTAGTTCATTAAAAATATTCGCACGTCATTAAGGAAGGGAATGAGTAATGAACAAAGAGAATACAAATACCCAATACAAATACTGCGTCTATAGTCTTTAGAAGCTTGTCAAACAACTAGTGTAGTATACAACATATGATGAAGGAATATTCTTAACCACTGAATCAAATCTAAACAATTATCTAACCGCATACAATTTTGCAATCCATGATTCAGATAGAAAGATAATAATAAAAGTTTGATTTACAAAAACATTACAAAAATTGTGAAATCAGGTAATATTTTTGACCCGCTATCCATTTTGAGTATTTGTTTATAATCAAGGATCAATAATGATAGTGTAATACTCAATATCTATTAACCTATTTTGTGAATTTCAATAGTAAAGCTAAGTGCCTACAAATTTCTACTGCTTATTGAAAAAGACTTTCTCCAAAACACATAAAAACCTAATATTACATTCATCTATTAGCATAGAGTTTTCGTTACTCCACACAAGTTGCGTAACTCATCCTACAGTCTTATAAATGACGGCGGGACGCACGTGCAAGGCAAAAATAGCTGCGGAGCTTTAGGCGCAGTATTTGACCCACTATGACTATACAGACACAATGGCAGCAGTAGCAATCGCAGCTGGGACGAGGAGGCTTGCGGAGAAAACTTCCTTAACCAGCAGCACGGTAATCAAATGAGTCAGTTCTTTTAAGGTAAGTTCTTTCGAGAAACATATGCAAGCATATATCAAGATACGAATGGATATGGTATACTCTCATAAAGGAGAATGTCTGCAACGACAATATTGAGCAATGGTATTTAATAATACGACGCAAACTTTCATCGATCCAGCAATACTCTATTCTACGGTCCAGAAAAACATTTTTTCCCCGTATATAATAATTCATAAAATATCTACAAACATAATTTAAGTAAATTAGTTTTACTGCTTCTTATACATTTCACAATTCAAAAAGCAAAACATTTTTAACAAATCAGTTTTTGCAGTATCATTCTCAAAAATAGACTGAGAAAATATAAAATTGGAGCGATTAAGATATATGCATCTGGGAAAAGCACGAAACATGGAATTAAATCGTAATGGTGTTCCTCTCATTATCCTAATTTAAAAAATTCCCCCCAAAATATCCTAATCAAATATGATTGTTGTATCCAACGGTTAGCAATTATTCCTTTCCAATCAAACTAACGACACACAAGAAACAAATCACAAATCATCTCAAATAATGGTTCTTGATAAGTAAAAGTCTTCACAAAATAATTGTAGGAGCACCTATTTAAAAAATGATCTCTGAAGTTCTTTGAAAAAGGAATACGGGTCTCAAGCAATTTGTCAACGTAATTCTTCATTGTCATATCCCGGCATTTTCGATTGCATCCTTTTCGAAGCAGACACAGTATTATTTCAGTGTGACGGTATCGTGATAGTTCAGTTACATGTAAGAATTGATAACGACATTTTTTATTATTCAAAAATACGTATAAAGCATAATTTAAACATCCAATGTTTTGAAAACAGAACTAAGAAAGTTGCTTCCATTCATAAAAACAAACACTACAATATGATGTCAAAACAGGGGTGCCCACCAGGGAAGTCTTGACTCAATCTTTGAAACTTTGGGGGAGGTGGAGTAGAAGAAAAATCGGTTTAATAATAAATTTTTATTGTCAAAAAAGCAGTACAAACTGCGTATGACCACGTGGAGGACAATAGACTAATTTACTCTCCGGAAGCAAGCAAGGGACCATCCCATCAATTCCGATCAAGGGCCCTAAGGCAGAGGCGGATTCAAAAATTTCAGCATGGAGGGTTCAGCAGATTTCATGGAGGGGTTTGATATAGAGACACATCTCATTCCATTGTATTTAAATCTGCGATGCATGATCTTCGTAATTTTGATTTACTTCCTATTTGGTGTTCTCATCCAAGAAGGTTGTGGTTTACCATGGAAGTTTGTGAGTGTTAATCATACAACTTGGTAAGTTCTCGTTTCATTCTCTCGTATGGAGGAGTTCGTTCACAGAGTTGTTTGCTGATGTTCGAGAAGGCACTGAGGAAGCAAGACATTTGTGCATTGCGTCACGCTCAAGGCATTCACAGTATAGTGAGAATGAAACTACCCCAAGACATTTGTGTATCTCTGAAAAGTCAGTTCAGGTTACGAGACCAAAATATTGAACACACGTCCTATATCAAATATAAATATCAATGATGTCACTTCGAGACGTCAGATAACAGTACATAACTTGCTCAACCAGTTTCATCACGACATTAGTTCACTTTTCGTTTATGTTACTTCTTTTAATCGCCAACGGTAAACTCATTTACAACTTCAACCAAAACATATCTATGATAATAAATTAGAAATATTCTTTCATAAAAATACAATCTAATGTAGGAACTTTTATCTAATCTGTTTGTTTAGGTACTTTTATCGAATCTGTTATTTTCTAAAAGGCATTTTTTAATTCATCAAATTCGTGGAAAGTCTAAGTCAAACAGTTTCTTCTCTGTGTAAATGAATGAGCAATATAAAAATCACGATTAAGTTTGCAATCATATCAACCGAGGCCTTGTAAATGTTGATTATTGTCATATTTGATATGAATGTTATATGTTAGTCTAGAGATGTACAAAACTTAGAAGTCTAGCTGCCCAAATTCCTTTGATATTTCACGACAATATTCCTTTGATAGTATATATTATTCCTTTGATAGTATACAATGCTATGCTTGCGTGAAAAACAATTTTTTTTTCTTTTCCTGTACGGATTGATGTTTCTAGAAGAGTATGGAGAGAAATCATTATGGAAGATACAAATTACAACGTTATGGAAATATCCCAATCCCTCACTCGAATGGAGATGATCGGCCTTCATCAGGATGCGAGATCCCAACGGATTGGGATCTGGATGTCAAAGAACGGAATACAATGATACGGAACGGAATGCGAGCACCGGGGCTAAGAAATCTAAGATATCCCCATAGACTGGCAGTAATTTGTTGGCTTCAACAACGCAACTACCGTGACGGATTCGGTGCCGCCCAGTACACATAGGATATTATCGCTTTGATCTAACCTTGCACGTTAGCTTTTTTCCGCAATTGTGATTAAATGGTGCTTGTACAAAAGCGATTAAGTTTTCTTCACCGAACTCAGTGTTCCTCGCCGCCCCGAATTCTAGGAAAACAAAATTTACAATTTCATGGTAATAGGTATAGCTACTTCACCTATACTCTGTATAGATGTATGATGTACGTTAGGTAACGAAGACTCAGTGAAATATACATAAAGTCTATGCACGCTGACTATGTATATTAACGGTTAACATGTCGTGAAAGACATACTCAGATTTGCATTGAAGTTATCTTATCTTACTGAATACATTATGAGGGAATAAATACAGCAACAAGAGACCAAAGGTGACTCTCTTTCTAGACTGAGCAAGAATAAGGATGTGGTCTATTCATATACTATTAGGAGCATTTTCATGATAGAATATTTCATTTTCGATCGGATAATAGTTTCAGTGGAGTGCGTCAAACATTCTCTTCTCTGCAGTGAATATATCTAAGAAAGAAAGTTTTGCAACTTTAATGGTAGTACTAACAGAATAGTATTACTAAATAATCAACAGCAATCTAGTAAATAAATTCAATGTTCGCATTCATCATGATGTGGGAGAAGACACTTAGAAATTGCGAAAACTGGAAGATGTAACATGGGTTATATGAACATTGGTCGGGTTCAATAAGTGAAATACATATATTTTGTTCGGGAAAAGAATTCTTATGACCGAACAAGACCTAAAAATTATACAGATTTACGTATTTACACATGAAGTGTTAAAAAAGAAAGTAGGAACCTTAACGTTCATAAGTAACTCGTACAATCAATTTGAAAACACTTTCTTTCATATTTCATTAATGAGTATATTATTTTTTACACTCTATTAACATATTAATACATTTTACATTCTACATCAATTTTTAAATTTGATTAAATCTAGAAGATGTATATGACCTAAACGCCGTGACTTTTCACATGAAATGGTATGAAACTAATGAAATTATAATGAGTTAACGTATTTATTCTTCTTTCTTCAACCAAGTATGCATTAACATTCACGTTGAATCATTTAGCCTATAGCAAGCGCCATTGTTTAACAGTTGTAAGAACTATTTGCATTCATTTAAAAACAGTTTATCTCAGTATTCAGCAAGTTACCTAGTATGAATTAAGGTAAAGACATTAGTCACCACTTCTCACCTGTTAAGAATCCTGACTTACTCGACCAGCTCCATGAAAGGCAGTGAATGTCTACGCCCAATTCTCAAATGAATATGGGACCCAACAGCAAACAACTTGACAGAGACTCGAAGTAACCTCAGGGAGGACAAACTCTCAGACATCAGTTATAACATTAATAAGACACTTTAAAATTCGCGACATCCGACGTTGCATACATTTTGCGTTATTGGAACTGAGAAAGTTTTGAATATTACTTTGACAGGAATGATTATCGTAACTACTGTATATTTCACTTTAATAATTACATTCTCTAGAGCTTCGCCAGTGCGACTAATTTACAAACACAGTTAAATATGTTTTTAAAAGATTAAGGAAGTTTAAATTGCTCTAGTCTAAAAATGATTTTTTATATATTAAAAGGTACAATATTGTCAAAAAAATCATTATGTTATGTTGAATGATTTAAAAATGTAGAATTAATACAAAAAATTATATTCTACAGTGGTTTTCAAACGATGGGTTTTGTTGCTTTGTTTCAGTGTTACCTGGCATAATTTATGTATTAGGACATCTACGTTAGAAAAATATATAATATTTATAGAGAGTTTCGAACACTTCAATAAAGCGGAGCTCCATTTCCAGGGCAGGGAATGATTGAAATGTTTACAAGCTGATTTGGAAGAATTTATTCCATTGTTAAAGATTGGACAGAAAAGCAGTAGCGTACCTAGACAGGGGTGGAGGGGGCTGTCCGCTACAGGTCTCACCATGTAGAGAACCTCAAATTACACTAATAAATTAGAACATAAATAACAAATCAGAAATTTTTGAAACTGCAAAATAAATAGTAATTGAGCATATTTGTAAGTAAAACTCAAATTTCATTTCTTTTGAAAGCATTGTATATAAGTTGCAGTGTACCAAGGACTTTGCCCCGGTTCTCATGAGGTTCAGGTACGCTGCAGAAACGTACTTCACGTTGCGGTATGAAATTGGGTGAATGAGACCTAGATTCACTTTATCATAGATTAGGGAATAGTCGAAATCGCTTATCCTTACGCACCATTTGACAAAATTGATCGTGCAGTGCTGTCAAGAAGTGTAGTCCGCTATAGGACCATTCCGAACGGCAGGCGTCCGAAATGTCGACACAGTATTTTCTCTCACCCGTCCAATTTCTTAGCGTGGCGGATAGTGGTTGAGAACAATTGGATGACGTCACACATAACAAGGAGTGCGTTTTATTCCAAAGAAGCCAACCATCATTCTCGTTGAATTCAGTATTTACCCATGCTCAAAGTGTAGCTACGTTTCCAAAAAATCTTACAATGTGTCCAAGTTTTCCCTTTGAAGTTAGAATGGATAAAATTACATGATTTTTTTATATTCATCCGTATAGAGACTCAATTTCTACGACAATTCTTTGAGAGCCATCGAAGCAAGCCAAGCTAAACGAGAGGGAATCAATCCTCGTCGTGAGTAACATAAATTCCAAACGAGAAAGGTATGCACTTTCGTTCCATGGCCACTTCGACAGGAGACGTGCAAACATACATTATAACAGTACAGAGGTATAAAACATCCTAACCCTTTTTTCTTCTATTTCCTTTCCAATTCTTCACAGTCTGCATTTGCTTCACAAATTCCATCCCAGCGTCCAATACAATTCCGTCGTCTTCTTTTTGACCTGCCAGCACCCATTGCAATCGCTAGCCGGCACCCAAGAAATAAGTATGCATGGGCGCCCAGCGGTTGCCTCGACCTCTCGCACATTCGTGAGGCGCCAAACCACTTGACTCGAGCCCCAAGGAACGCCGCCGCGCTGCAAGGAACGAATCTTCTTGCACTCCTTTGCCTTTATTTCTCTACATACAACATACTTCTAATATTTGCAAACTTCTAGGTCTGTAATTCAATCATATACAATGATTTTTTCGCAGAATCACTGAAAACTGATGATATTAGAAGGTGATAAGTTTCTCTACATCACGGTTCAAGTTACCTTTCATCAGTTATACAGGCGCTTCATCAACAGAAGAAATGATGGAACTGGAAGAGATATCTGTACCAAACTTATAAAGTACATAAAATGAAGATAGTAAGAATTGTAAGTTGCGATATAATTAGTGGTAAATATTTTTTGTAGTAATTGATCTGTAGAGGACTGAGTCATACATTTTGTTGTAGTTTGTTTGGAATATATTTCATTGTTTATTTTATTAGACGTTCGTTTAGACCTATTCACTAGGATGGTTCTTAAGCCGACAAGAAAGAACAATTAAATGCAAAAATATATTTGATTAAACTACTGGAAAACTAACGAATCTCTTTGAAACCTCGTTTAGTGAAACAGACAAGAAAGAATTTTTGCTAGCTATGATACAGCTTATCAACATGAGGCGAGAAAAAAGAGACTGGAAGATGCTATCGTTGGAGAGACGCTCGAAGAGGAAGGAGGCGATTGAGGTCTCAACTTCTCAACGAAGTCGGAGGTAAAATAAATATAAAAATGGAAAAATCTTAATATGGTGGGTAAATTAGGAAAATAAGTAATATACATTTCCAACATAAAAGCGCGTTAAGAACATAAAGACATAGTTGAATAGAGAGTAAAAATCCTTAGGTTGGTAGCGTGGAAAAGCTTTGTGTTGTCATAGCATGAATAAGAACAAGTTGAATAATACCAGGAGAAAAATACTCATGGTAGATACCAATAGTAATATCGATATTAACTAATTTCCCTTAAGCTGGCTTCTTTCAGAACCGCGATATAATGAAATAATTTTGAGTCTTTTGTAGAAATTCCTTGTAATTCAAGCAACAATAACAAGTGCCATCGAAGGTTAGGTTCGCGAGTGTGTGGTGGGCGTGGGTGTTTGGAGGAGAGGAGCCGTATGTAATCGTGAGCGCTGCTCAAAGCAGCCGTAAATCACATGAGCCGCTCATCGACGCGCACGCTGCATTATTCATCGACAACGATGGAGCCACGCTCCCGTCAGATCGCTTGCCCTTCAGATACATAAGTAAAGGACGTGGATGCTACCTTCAATCGTTCATATCATGCAAATCATAAGGCTCCTCTTGCCTCACATTCAACTTCTTGTATCAATTAATGCCATATGAATTTTGAACTCTCAAATTCAATCTAAAAAATGTCCAACTTCCCAATGGACATAGTGGGAAATTGTAACTGTCCAATACTATTAATTATGTTCTGTTAAATGAAAATGGGAGACGGGACCGAAACTCGAACTCGGGACCTTGAGCTTAGCGCACTCATGCTCTTACCAACTGCGCCACCCCGTTCGCCTCCCGGCTCCGTCTTCCATTTTCATTCAACGAGACCCAAAGACCTGCTCCTCGTATGAGGCGACTCCCTTAGGAAGTACTTTGTTTTGGGTCGTATTTTCCAATTCTGGTTAAATGAAAATGGGAGTCGAACGGGATGGCGTAGTTGGTAAGCGCATGAGCGCGCTAAGCTCAAGGTCCCGAGTGCGAGTTTCGGTCCCGTCTCCCATTTTCCTTTAACATAACATAATTAATCTGTTACCTGGCGATGAGGTTCACCGCAATTTAAGAGATTTCTATGTGTCTAATACTAGTTGACAATTTTTCGTCATATTTTATTATTACTAATCGAGGTAATATCAAATGAAGTAGGAACCATTTTTCACTCTTTAGCGTCTACTGCACCCCAAATTCTAAATTACAGTAAAATTTTGAATCATGGAAAAAGTTATACAGCATACATTTGCAGCTGTGCCAAAGTAATTAATTTTCACTATAGCTGCCTTAAAAAATATTATTTATTAATAAGTATTTATGATCTTATACCACAATCTATTTCTTTTTCTCCATCTTTCCCAACAGTATATAGGAAAGGTTAAACATGAATGGGAAGTTTCCCCCAAAAGGTAAGAAAGGTCGCGTCCAAAAATTATCACTGGTAATTATTATCATTAAGTGTGTACTTTTGTACATTCAAATATTGTTCATCTTGTTCTTGGTTTCCATTTGCACTTCGGACATTTCTTTAAAGGAACAAATTAAATCATTCTATCAGCTTCCTCTCTATATTTATTTACGATGTTAAACTTTGAATTATGTAACAGCAAATTTATAGTAAGCTTCGCATAAGTTTGAGTAAAAGAGATTTCCTGTAAAAGCGACACTTTACAGGATACGCAGACACTTAACAATGAAGTAACATAGTTCTGGAGATTCAAAGCGCAAACCGCTGTATCAATAGTATATCTCTGACAGTTATGCGTGCCATTCTGCAAGTCAATTAGAGTAACGAAGGCAGTCATATAGAGACGCATCACTGTCCATCACCTTCAGAATGGCAGTGACAGTGACGAGATCCCAGAAAGGACGGATCGTTTACGTTTCTTTCCCCGGAGAAGTAAACAAGGTTATAAAGAAGAACGTTCTATTTTTACCATCTGTCTCGACACACATCCTGCCCTGCGTGTGACCTTCGCCCACATATAGGTTCTCGCCTCGTTAGTTAGCAAGCGTCGCGAAGACGTTTACCGTCTCAAGCTAAATAAATACCGCAAAAAAAAAAAAGCAGAAGATCCGCATATGGTCTGAAATAGGAAGTTTACAGTGAAATTGAGCGTTCAAAACAGACACCACATCGAAACGAATAATGAGGCGTTTTCGATTTCAGTTACTAAAATATTTGGGTTTTAAATATAGTTTCAGTTTCTAGAAAACAGTGTTCACTCACAGTTTATTTTCGTTCGGAACCGGTTACAAGTGGTTTTGAGATAGATTTATTTTCGACACCCAACTTGCATATCAAAGGTAATAATTTCTTTTAACAATCAAGCTGCCATATCTGAATAAATTATGCAATAACAGAATAAAATTAATTACTTTATAATAAATAATCCATGAATGAATAAAAAATAAAATATTGTTTAATACCCCAAAACATTTAGGACATATTTCGCGCACTTTGGATCCCTTTCCTAACTTTTTCAATCTTAAATTTGCACCATCGTGAGACTTGTAAATTCTTAGCGGAATTCAATATTTACAACTTCCTGTTCCTCACACTTTCTTAATTAAACGGAGTTAATTTTCAACAAATTCGTAACTAATTGACTCATATCAAAAGTACATGTGAGAAGTAACTCCCTGGAACTCAAATTTCGCATAGTAATAGGTCCTGGATACATACTAAGGGAAAAAAGTACATTAAAAATATTTTTGCCCCTAAATTATTTACCATGAATGTTCGTTAAAAAAGTTATATCAGAATACTTAAGAGGGAATGTAAATAATATCGTGTTCTATCCTACAAAAACCGTAAAAAGCAGTTAAATGAGGTAAAAATACCTAGTCTAAAATTAATTTCTCCTACCAATTTCAGAGTTACCAATCATATTAGTGTAAACGCACCTGTGCTCCAGTACCCGACTACGGGTTTTTAGAACAAAATAATGTCATTTTGGTCCAGTTTCAATTTTTACAGAAATTGAAATAGAATTCCTTCAATACTAGGTTAAAGTTTCGAAATCAACTCACGGTTGATTATTAAAAGATCAAGTTACCTACATTACTTTATAATTTTTTTTACTCTCTCGCCTCTAAAATTGGTTTATTTCAACATTTTCACAATTACAGAGCGATCAACTTATCACATTATATCCTTGGTATCCTGAGCATGGATGGCTACAAGCATTAAATATTGAAATTGAAAAAATCATGTTCGCATAATTCTTAACGGATCTCCTAAATGTTTATGATATGCAACAAAACTGTATAATATTTTAAAACTTTGCTTCTATATCAGTGTTTCACAATTTGTATGAGTCTTAAGAAAATAAAATAATAAGCACGTCCAAGATTTTTCCAGTGTTGAAATGAAAAGTGCTTAGTTTGAGGTGAAAGTTTTACCTTTTGAAGACCTCATATTTATAGTGAACTGTTATCTTGACAAACTATCAAATAATCAAACCTGACAATTTCTGTCGTAAGGGAACCTGACACCAGCTTTCGTAAAGAGATGTTGGGAATCACGGTCACAACGAATACAATAAATAATTTTTATCCGCATAAATCGATACGAATAAAATGAAACACTCTGAAACAGACGCGAAGCATCAATTTTACAACGTATCAATTAGAATTTCCCGGAATCAGAATTACAGATTCATTTAATGTAATAAACTGGGAATGAAAAACCAAACCCGATTTAATTGCACTGGTATCACAGCAGTCTAATTTTTAATTCATGATACACCGGATGCGTAATCCAAAGTAATTAAAGTATTTAGAGCAAAAATTTACTTTTGAAAACAAATACGTCAACCTGATCCGGTAAAATATTTAACTACTTCGAATCCGTTCCCTCATGTGTTTGAGTTTTATTTTACAATTAATTCATTTGATGCAGCTCATTACTAACCATGGATGTAAGTTGTATAAAATGTTTTTTCGATCTCGTGTCAAGTGATTTGTGCCCACGATAAATTACAATTCGCCCTATCGTCGTAAGTCGTGGGATCGATTTTTGCATGAAGTTTGTATTTTTACGAGAATACTTTCACATTTCGTATCAGGATCTGTCATTCTACCGCCCTCAAAAGACATTACCAATCTCAGATATAAAATACACTACCATCCTCTACGCACACAATTAAAATTAAATGGCACTAGCAAGGGCATGCTGATAAAACTTACTCATACTCGACCGACGAAAGGAAAAGGATATGGTGTGAGAAGCAACGTGCTAAGTATTTTGACCCCGTTATTTTGGATATTAAAATTTAGGATTCCAAAACCCAAAATCGGTCGCAAAATGAAAAAAACATGCGTTTTTTATCACATCATTAAGTATTTTCGAAATAATTTCACATATAACATGTTCGATATTGTGAGCAGAGTATACTGCAAAATCTTCGACTAATTTTCTACAACTGAGCTTTTATATCTTTTAAAATTATTTTATAGGCTCTTCACAGAAGCACACGGAATAATTTTCTTCATGTAACAGTATACAGCAATATGTCTCTCTTCATGAAACACTTCAGAAAGATACCAAAAAATGGATGCAAAATTCGTAAGTAGTGAACCTGAATTTACTTCAAGTCTTTGAAAACTGATTGTCTATCGAAAAAATCTGCACGTTAGGAAAATTCAATGAAGATTATTAATTCACAAAATTCTAGCTTTTGAAGTTTTAGAGAACGGGTAACGAAATAGGTGGGAACCATTCTTTAAAGCACAATGAAATGCTTTTAGTAGACCTAATTTATGGATATAGTTTTCATCCGAAAACTCCTATTATTATTTCCCTCATTTCCCAAATAAAACAATTTATATTAGAATCCATGGTATTGAAAAAATAATACGCCACAACGACCGTACGAACTGTGACTCTAGTATATCAGTCGAGGGCAAATATTCTGAAAGCGAGTGATCGCCCACTCGTTTCGACAAGGGCAGCGGAAGACCATCTCGAGATCCACTTGCGACGAGAAGAACACCCGAGTCTCCCTTGTGATGTCCACCGCAGAAGCCACGAAGTTCGTGTGGCTGAATGGAGGTCGACTCATCGACTAGACTCTCTAATCTACTTTCTTATGAATGTTAATAAATACAAAAATAGGTTTGACATTTTCTGACATATTTCTAAGAAATTAACAGAAGCATAGTTTACGAATAGAATAGCAAAAGTATTCTCACAATGCAAATTTACAAAATGAGAGCACGCTAATATATTATACGTGTTTTGTCTGAATTACGCAGAACATAGAAATTTCTGAGATCGATCTTTTGTACCAAAGTAATACTTTTCGAATAAAATGAATAAGAAATGGATAATTGTATCAGTGAAAACTACAAAAAAAAAGTTCAATAACTGTGACTTTCTTTTGAAAATGGTAGGGGTGGGGTTGAGGTATAGGGTCTAATTCCAAAACTTCGAAAAATTGATAAAGTTTGAAATTATATCAGGTGAATCTACGTGTGCATTGCTCGGATATATTCGGCGAGACGTACAATAGTGGATTATGATATGAACCATGAGTAATGGCGCTGCATAAAATCCGGATATGGCAATTGAGGTAAAATTCATACTACTCCTTCATTGTTCCAAAGGTTGTGTTCAACTTCATCAGCATTCTCGTGTTCTCTGAAAATGTTTGTCGTAATCCGGGTCAGCGTAGGTAGCGAACCAAGTTATGCAAAGATTTAGAACAAAAGGTTAGAAGAATTGGTGACAGCATAATGGTATTTGGACGAAGAGGTATTCGAGTGTAGACGACTGCAAATGACACTGAAGAGAGAGAGAGAGAGAGAGAGAGATATGGAGAAAAGAGGAGGAGAAGGAGGCGTGACTCTTTGTGACAATGGCGGAGACAACGAAGACACAGAACCTACGCAGAGCAAGCACGTGGGCGACGTAGGTGAAGCTGAGGGCGCGGCGTGGCGTGGCGGCAGCCGAGCAGAAGAATGCGCTCGGGGAGCATGCAGGTGGCGTATTCACAAGGAATGAATGCTCAGAGCAATGAATCGTCTATAGTTATGGGTAAACAGGCATGAGCAATTAGCGATATTGACGGAAAGCAATGCGGGTTCGGATTGTACTCTACAAAGGTCTTTCACTCTTCAGTTACAGTAATACAATATGTGAGCAATACTTTTTAGTCTTCTAAGCAAAAATATTCATCACAATCTAGAAATATGTAAATACTACACACAAGACTAATGTGAATCTATCTAAATATAATTGTGCAAACTTGTGTTCAACATTATTATTAATTTGAAATTTTAATCCACCTTTTAATGAAGACTATTTAT
Source organism: Laupala kohalensis (assembly GCA_002313205.1). Taxonomy (NCBI): domain Eukaryota; kingdom Metazoa; phylum Arthropoda; class Insecta; order Orthoptera; family Trigonidiidae; genus Laupala; species Laupala kohalensis. The sequence goes on from NNCF01128035.1 coordinate 436,102, forward strand.
TTATATTATTACAACGTTTCAACAGCATGTAGACGTAAATGTCAATATTAATTATTAATCAGTACACTTGTGTAATTGAAACTGAAAATCAGATGAATTTCTTGAAGCAATTGGTTGTATACGTTGCGCTATTACTAACCCTACAATTAAAAATTAACTCCCACATTTTCGAAAGTTCATAACATATGTACATTATGTTACAGAATAAACTTCATTTATATATTTTATAAGAAAATTTTTTTAGGGAAAAAGTTGAAAATAACTTCTTTGGAGACTAAATTCCACGAACTATTGTCGATAAAAATTTATCATCTATTCGATATATCGATGCCTATCATGTCTCACAATATGAAGCAAACATTAAAGAATGTTACACATGTCAACCATACGTAAATGCTAACTCTTGCATGCATAAAAGAGTAAAAAGGATTCGTCATAGACTTTGACCTAAATGTAAGCTATTACGTTTGATAATTCTTAGGGATATCACGCACAATGCATGTAAAAAAAATTCAAAGACTGATAAGTTTGTCTCTTAATTAGGTCTTTAAAAGTATCACCCCAACACATCTATGAGTGAAAATTTGAGAAACATGCATTTATTATTTAAAAATTAAAAGCAATAGATTAAAATTTTGAAGAAAATTACACGATGTAGATAATGTATCACAAAATGCATTATATTACATTTCACGTCACTTGTTGAGTACTGTAGGTTATTTAATTACTTGATAAATATGTCCAAGATTAGGAAATAATCTACTTTACTCTCCAGAAACAACAAAAGGAAACATTGCAAAAATTTGAGCAAAGTACTCATGGGAATCTGGAGAAAAATCAGGGTTGCAATACACAAAGCAGTCAAGACACGCTCACAGATTATATAACACGAAGTTCATTTCCGTCATGGACTAGATATTATAAGATTAGATTTTACTGCTCTGGATCATCTTCTATAAAGTAGACCAGTTTCAAAAGTCTAAGGGGCAGTCCATAAATTATATAACTCTCCCACAATGGGGGGTAACATATCGTTACACCGAGTTACGACTGGTTAAGGGGTGTTAGTCTGGTGTTACGTAACATTTAGTTTTATTGATTGTTTTATACTTGAGGCGCACCTTTTAACTTTAAGTTTGTCACTGTTATCCAGTGGCGGATCTAGACTGTAGGCAAAAAAAAGGGGGGGGGGACTAACCGGGGAGGGATCTGGGGAGCAATTCTGTTTAAAAATCATGGTTTTAAAACAAATTTTAGAAATATTATCTTTTAAATAAAATACGTCAACTCACCAAATAGATAATCAACAATTAAACAGTAATCAAATTTATAAATTGTTTAGAGTTCAAATTATATACCTTTAGTTGTTGAGAGTTCAGGTCCAGTGGGAGGGGGTTATAACTCCTTTCGCGCCCCCCCCCCATACATCCACCACTGCTGTTACCCATGTATTCAACTGATCACAAAGAGAGCGGAGTAATGAGAAACACTATTAAATTTGTCCAAGAAGCAATTATTTTTCTCTTAATGGAGGACGAAGATGGAATAGGAAAAGCGTTACGTAATTATTGGGTTGGGGCAAGAGGTATCGTTATTCGAGCATTATGGAATATTCGGGGTTATGACAATTGCTCTTTGCATTATGTAAATCATTGACGGCTTCTAATAAGATCTAAACAGCATTCAACGAGATGAATACTTCAAGACGAAAGTTGTAAATAGGAAACCTGGTGGCACTCGTCGCCATCACAACCTTTGTGTGGAGAACTAAGAACACGACTTATTTCGGGAGAGCATGGGGAGTCCAAGTGTTCCACGGATCAGAGAACAAGAACACAGTCGCAGACGTGCACTTGTCAGAGCGAGGCGAGTGCCGGGGCGCACAGGCGCCGACAGAGACGGATGCGGCTGCGGCTGCGGTGGTGCTCGCACTGTACTCTCCTTTTCCTCCTCCTCGCGTTGCGGCGACGGTGGCGTCTCGGGACTTACACACAACGCATTCTGGAAGGGTGCTTTTTATTCTTTTAATCACTCAAACACAATTGATACGCCAATTGACTCATTTACGAATTCCAGGGTGAGGTCGTCATTAATATTATTGTTATTTCTTGCAACCATTGGGGTTATTTACTTGAATCAACTGCACAAACTGTGTGAGCTCTGATTCACAGACAAGGGAGTCCTTCTTTCTGACAAGAACTGATTCAAATAATTAAAGCAATGAATAGAAAATATAAGAAACACAACGTTGATAACAATAGGATAGAATGGGACTTTTACACTGTTCGGACGAAGAACACATATAACGGCAAAAACTTATATATATATATATATATATATATATATATATATATATATATATATATATATATATATATNATCGAAAAGAGCAAAAACAATCAGGAATAGGACCAAGTAATTCGTGTAGTTCCCTTATATGATAACTTTAGTTGAGAAGCGCCATCCACAAAATGTAAATAAATCCGAATAAAATATCCACAAGTGTACTGGTAATAATAATATTAGTACAGCGTTTTTTGTGAGGGTGAGAAAATACGAACGGAGATTTTACTATAAATTGAGCGGGAAAGTTTACAGATTCCAAACTTCCTTTTCTGACAAATCGATAAAACTGTCTTCAGGTTTTTGTAAAGTAATCAGTGTTTTAACAAAAGGGGAAAACGGAATAGAGTTTTCGGGAACAATAAAGATTTTCTGTGTGAGGAGTTATAAAATTACAGAAACTTTGAAAACTTTAAATTGTTTTAAATTGCTCTGCTAAACAAGGATGTACTTATTCTGAACACATTTAATAATTCCTTAGCTCTGTGGTCCAAAGATGGAGAACGCGTCGGAGATGCCACGAACGAGAAAATCTCAAAGAAAAAGAAAATTGGAGACAGTAAAAGCTTCGGTAAGAGGAAAAAACTCAACTTGCATTAAAACTTTCCAAATATTTACATATGTTGAGAGGCCAAAAAGAAATGAATACAGACAAAAAAAACATAAGCGGAGAATTGCTGATACGAAGAAATTGAACTACAGGAGTTCCACTTGGTAGGAGGAGGAAGTTGATTGAAGCAAAGTGAAGAAGGATAAAACAAAGCGGATAGTTGGAGTTTTTGTGCTAGCTTATAGGAAAAAATGTTTTGAAATCGGGATGTTCTGGAACGAAAGCACTTTGCAGTAGAAATTCATTCAAGTCCATTTAAGCAAACCGTACATTACAATTCAATTCATATTATTTGTTCTTAAGTTTTCTGATTCGTATTTAGCGACTTGGGGCTATTATAACTTTTGTACTTTTCCCATTGAAATAACAGACACAGAAAATTAAATCATACTTCTATCGTACTCACAAATGGCTAATAATTTAATACGTATCACATTATCACTAGAATACCAGTTCCCAGGGAAAGACTAAGTAAAAGCCGGTAATATACGCGATTCGTATAAAGATTTGGTTAATTAAACGCCAAAATTAGAAGATGGAAAAATTATGTTTCTCGGGCAATCCAAACAGTCATATGATTGACCTAAATTACCTTTAAATAATTAATTTCAATATTCATATGTTAACAGTTATTTCATAAATTTATTAATCATTTAAAGTTTAAAAATGATAAGTGAAATTTAGGAAAATTCTTATATTCTTTCCAATTATATTGTAAAGCGGTGACTTTTTTAATCTCACTTTCACTTCAGATCATGAAAGGATCAAATGTTTAACAATATATATTTTCGAACACATATACAGACAAGATTTATTAACCCTTAATATTCGTAACATAAACATATTGAAACCGTCAGATGAGCTTCATTGGCGGTGAGTTCGGCTCCAACAAGATAGAGAGAGGTGGGGGGGAATCAGAGGGGAATCCCGTGAATGAATGGCTTTGCCGTCGCCGCAGCGACTACCAACGCCAATGTTACCGACACTGTAGGCGCCGCCCTATTAATAGCAGGTGAACGACGGCGCCGCGCCGCGCCGCGCCGCGCCGCTCCTCTCCCCCTTCTCTCCTTCTCCTTCTTCATCCTCCGGCTCCACGCGTCTGTCGTACAACTACTGTCTCATGTAGCCAATGGCGTCGTCTGTAGCAAACGTCGTCCTCTCACGATGTCACATGTTCAAATCTTCGTTTCAACAACGTGTTCTTACAGAACTTCTGCTGTCACTACTGCATTCACAATAATTTTTTAAATCATTATACTTCTGAAGAAGTGCAAAATTCCACCACGAACCGCATAAATGAAAAGAAAAAAACATCTTAGTTGTTTAGCCACAGAGCAACTTCTTAATTGACTGGAATTGGTATTTTTTCTGTAATGTAAGATACTGACGTCTGGAAGAATATACGTAAACAGTGAGGGAATATTTTTCTGAAATATATTTTTTTAATTTATATTTTTCGGTTCTATATAATTATGAAACTGACACAAAAGTCTCACCGTTCTAAACTTTTATTAGCTAATTTACGGGGATACCGCGCCACGTCAGTGTTCCACAGCCGCATCGCGCGCTTCCTGGGGTTTAGGAACCCATTTTTTTTTATGTATTTATTTCATACATAAGACCAGAAAAACGAGAGAGAAGGTATAAAAATAAAAGGAAGAATAGTGAAAGGAACGGGATAAATGACAGGGGAAATGAGAGTATTCCGATAATATCTGATGGGAATATAGATGGGAAAGTAGAAATCAATGGAATAGTTTACACACGGGAGAAAAAAGGATCAAGAAAGGAACTAATAAAGCACGTTCTAGAATAAAGGCAAACCAGGTGGAATAATAGTATAAAAGGGAGAATAACATTCAATTATATACAAAATGATTTCTTGGACAAACGAGGACTAAAAGATAATGCAAAATGTATGTGAGGGGAAGGACGTGAAACACGAGAATATCAGATGTGGGATTCTGTACTCTACGAGGAGGAACGAGCAAGATATGTACATTTTTTTTAAATCAAAAGGAGATTATGCACTAAGGTATACGAACAAGAAGTAACAACAAAAGAGGCATACAGTGCTTATAGAGATTTCGTCACCCAGCTAGGACATATAAGAGATGCATTAAAAAAGGAAAAAGAAGATGAATAAAGAGGAATGAGTTGTGAGGCAGACTTTTGAGACAGACATAGTGAAGTAACACAAACGACAAAGGACGAAGAACATGACAAAGAGGAGAGAAGATTTTGCGTCCGCTTCCAGTGGCAGGGATAGGAACACTGGTATAAACAGTGATAATGAGACGCAATAAGGGGTAAAATAAACAAAGGAGAAAATAAAAATTTGTAAGAGCCTTGTAATGACACTGTTCTTAAACAAGGTAATCTTTGTAGCCATGATCAAATAAAATAAATGAAAATAATGAAATAGTCTTGAATACATACAATAAACATTTTTCAAATAAATTGTTTTAAATAAATGTTTTTAATATTATTTGCTCTTTTTAATTATTTCTAATTTATAGAATGTTCAGAAATATACAACATATGTAAAATAGTAAAGAAAAAAGAAGCAGAATCTGCTTTTGAAATCATGACAAAAGTGTGGGGAAATGTTACTTTGAGAGATACGTGATAAAAAGTAAGCCACTTTTAATCACGACAGATTTTCAAATTCGAAAATATATTTCACGAAAGATGTACATTTTTAATTTCCTCTTCGTCAGCGACATTTATCTCACTGCGAGGAAACAGGCTAACATGAATATAATTACTGGTAATTTAAAAACCTTGATCCTGTTTTCCAGTGCTCCTCATCACATCGAGATGCTACGCGACGATTGTTCCCTATTCTAAGAGAATCACAGACTTTAATCGCAATCGAGTAAGAAAACGTACAATTCTCTCCCAGTCTCCTTCTCGCCCAAGAAGAATGAGAGAATTGTTGCTGCCTCGGACAAATATCCGAACATTTGCCACCTGTCCCAGGCATTCAGCTGTTATTTATTCCTCCGGCAAGTACAACTGGGCTACTTACAGAAGCAGTTAACGAATATAAATCTCAGGATTACTCGCTCGATTTAACAGACATTAAAGGCTATTAAGAATAATCTTAAGTTAAAAACGACTTGCATTAAGGTTTTCAATATACATCTATTTTGACGTGAGACCTTTTTTGTATCTTGACTAATCGCAGTAAACGACGAGTATAAGTGTAGAATAAAAATTTTAATAACTAATTATTCATTCACAAGAACTATTCTTTTATATATATTTTTTTAACTACGAGGCAAACACATGATAATAAACTGTCGTAGTCAGTGTTTTCTCTCTTTTTCTCGTGTGTTAGCACTAGTCTCACAGTTCTAAAATTTATCAGAGTATTTTCTGCGCTATATTTTACATTAAATCAAGCAATAAGAAGGGGTGGAAATGGAAAGTATACACTTAAAACACTATTTCATCCTTCAGACTCTTAAAATATACAAAGGAATCCAAAAGGTTTCCAAAATAAACTATTCAGAGAGCAACTCCCCAGGGCTGAAGAAAACATTGCATGGTTAGTATAATCTTATGCACTCAATATGACGCCGGATCTCCGCCAAAATTCTACGAAATTAGATCATGCTAAACATAGGTTTTGCAAATATCATATTTTTTAAAAGTTTACACAAAAATAATTTGATTCATTGGAATACAACAGAAGAATACACGGTTTCAACTAATTTTTGTCCGTTTAGTATGATAAATCACAATTCCTTAATACATTTAATCTCTGGAAAATAGATTTTTATTCATAATGTAAAAAAAGATTAATTTTTTAAATTTATTACCATGTTTTTAATCCGTACTTGAATTTGTCAAATGAATAGAAAATACAGCTTTAATACTGATTTTTCATTTGTACGAAAACATCAAGAAAAAAAATTCTACAAATTGACGATAAAAGAACTCTATTAAAGTTTACTGATTTTATAATTGCTCTAATTAATTTTTCAAATTCCGAACAAGTATGTTCGGTTTTCAAAAGGTGTGCTCCAAAAAAGACCATGTCTTTCACAGAAAAGAACACCATAGAACCTTTATTTTTGTCATAGAGCTATAGGAGTTGGGTACCGAAAGTACGAGTGGCAACGAAAGTCTGCTTTGATGGGAGGAGGACAATATAAACCTTTAACAAAAATACCAATAAAACCTTTTATGTAATTCTCTCGACTATTTCTCATTTAAGTAAACACGTGGATTATGCACAAACAATATTATTTATGTTCACAGTATTGAATGTCGTTGAGTACTGAATTTTATTACTAAGACGTGCGTATTAATTTCATAGCAAAGAAGAATGGAGTAGATGTATCAGCATGCGCTTTGTCGTTTACTTTTGGGTTGTCACTCGTACCTAATGTATCTTGGGCGTCAAGTAAATGAATTTTCAATAACAGGCTAGATAAATGCATTGAAACCATGTTTAATACTCAAGAAAAGAGTTTTAGTTTCTTTAAATACGAAATTTTATTAAGACACCTTATTTCTTTTACACACTTGAACTGAGAAAAGTAATTTTTCCAACTTAAAAAAAAGGCCAGTAGAATGCATTACTTCACATTGTCTATCATTTTAAAATTTACTCTCGCTGTAATTTACTCAAGTATTATAAAATATGTTAGTTGGAGTATTGTTACTATTTAAATAAATACTCTTTTCAAATGTCCCATAGAAAATAAATTTCAAAAAAACTATTACCAAGGCAAAGCTTCAAAATATAATACAGCGAGATACGTTTGACATATATTATTGTTCTTGTACCTAGATTTTCGTATGCTGTTATTATTTTATAACCGTTTGATTTTCAGTCATATGATTGGATCAAGTCACGTCACGTTGGACTTCACACTCGTGTTTGAATACAGTAGGATTATGAGGTAGAAGTTATTTAAAATTAAAGTCAATGTAAAAGCAATAGGTAACGCAATATTCTTAGTCGTGTCCCATAGTACTTCACTGCGATAACGCCTAGGGGAAAAATCTGTGCTTTGGATGGAATTCGAACAAATGACTTAAAACTTGTAGAATCGTTACTCATGATGGAATAGAGTCGATACTTCGGCGTAGCAACACCTATCATCAATCAAAGAAGGAATGGTTTGTTAACAGCTTAAACATACAGCATATACATTTGCAACCTATGTTTCTGAATATACAATTACCATTTCGAAGTCATCAATACTAAACCCAGTAAGGAATCGACGGAAAATACGAATCAACGTAATCAAAAGAGCTTCTGTTGTGGGACACGCGCTGAACATGGTAATGCATTAGATATTTAAATACAATTCAAATTGGGGGAGTGTAATTCGGAAGAAATGATATATTTTTGGAATGTACTTTGAATCATGTATGACGTGTCCCCAATCTCTTCCTTCTAATAACTCACGAGTAATATTCCAACATTTTTCGGAGGATGAACATAGTTAGTACTATTCTCTCTTCCAACTATTTTAATGGATATTAATTATTCAAATCCACTGCATCGTATCTCCTTGCAGGGCTGCACTGGTGCCAGAACCCTCCGGAACGCCGTTCCGGTACCGCTTATTGAAAAAAAAAACTTATTTATCACGTATAATTTTCTTTTAAATAAATCCGATATGCGATTTATGTCAATATTAAATATTCCGCGATATAGTACATGATATTTTACTTAAAAAACAACAACAAATGTCCCGGCACTTTGAGTGCACCCGTCTCTTTGCCTACAAGATTATTATACTCAACGAACAACGGTTTAGTTAGGATGATGAATCGTCTTAACTAATTTCCACTTTTCAACATCGTAACATGCTAAATACCACTTCGTATCCCTTACAAAAAGCAGAACCTGGACATTAAACAACAGAATCAGTTGCATATCATATAAAACCTTGAGCAGGACGCAGCCATAATAAGCCATTCTTCTCTATTCTTCCCCTCCGTATCATGCGCGAACGTTTGATGCTCTTCCATTCCACTGGTTGCCCCTTCACTTGTCATCGCAGCAGCTCCCTTGACGCTCCTCAGCCCATCCTATTTGTCTTCATATCCTCGCCAACCAAACAAGGGCTGTTGCTCGCTCCAGCAATTCTACCAACAACACTCTTCCATCATCGTAGCCTTCTTCCTCCCTGTGAATCTTACGTCATGGGTAGGCTTCATTAATTGCTCCTGAAGATGAAGAAGCGAATCGACGTAAATATACATTAAAAAATCTTACACGTCAAAGAAATATATCTGAGATATGTGGAAAAATAGCATTGAAGTGTAGTCGCTTCAGTAGAATCGTCGTTGTCAAATCAACCCCCACAAATTATAGTAAAAGTTTTGTTGTCTGTTGACAGCGTTATAATAGTATTGTCTCATTCGTAAATAATATAAGTACATACTACGTTCTGTCTTCTCCAAGAACCATAGAATTAATTATTTGATATCTAAAACATACCTTGTAGCCTTGAATTTTTAATGCAGATTTCTTTTTTTCTTTTTAAGTGTAAATACTAAGTCAAATTACTGAGACAAATTCTTATGCTTCCCGTATTCTCGACCTCATAAATATGTAGATGCGATCTAAAAATTAGTGAAAACTGGAAGATAAGAAGATACTTTTAAAGACAAATTAATCATCAATAACTACATATTTAATTACACACGTCATGTTCATAATTATTCATTAAATGAGAAGAAAATGGTCATCCTGACAGGGAAATAATGAGGACAGTTTAGGCGTAAATAATCAATGTTTTAATTTACGTCTTGTTGAGAGCACGTATACTACGTATTTTCATATTCATGCGGTATGTATCAAAATTCCTTACCGGTCTTAATTCAATTATGATAATGTCCCGAAACCTTTTATAAAAAATACCCGAGGGTAAAATGATAAAAAAAATTATGTGACTCTTAATATTCGAAATTCACTTATTATTATAAATGTAAAGAGTCGGAAAGAACCAATACTGTTTTATTTTAGAAATAAAGGAAAAGAAGCAATTAAGGAATGAATGAATGAATGAATGAATGGAAGATGAAAGGTATTTGCGCTGCATTTGAGACTAATTCCACAAGAATCCTTTTCCTATTACCATCGTTTTAAATATATTGTAGAAATTTAAACAATAATATATTTTATGATCATAAAAATCACGGACATCGCTACCGTTGTTACAAAATTCTTCACGATCCTCACGAATCACAACAACAGATTTCACGATTTTTACTCATATTCTGTGGTCTTATTCGATTTTGACAACGAAAAGGTCATTAACAGAGAAACGACTGATGATTATCTAAGTGAATTACGAGGGCACAAACCGAAACTGTTTCTTCAGGTATGTGAGTTTATTTTATGTGTTTTATTTTCTATTTTTCATTAACTTCGAAACTTTTTAAAAGATAGTGCTGTAGTGTAATTGACAGGCTGACAACACGCGAAAAGACGAGCACGGTAAAGGCGAATGGGGTATTAAAGGTATCGAAATATCACAAACCAACCATCCTTCCTGAGTCGGATGATGTGTAATGGGTATCAAATTATGGGTAGAATAATTTTGTAAAACAAAGTGAAACTCGTAAAAAACATATTTTCCCAGCAATATATTTAAAAAGGATAACCTTTTCATTTTGGTCCATTTATTTCATCTAAATTTAGTGATCCATTGTAAATAGACGCATGTTTGTTTTAAAGTACTCTTACCTGTCCTAGTTCACACATAAAATATGACCAATTAAATAATACTCATATTCTTTTGGGTAATTGACTTGCAACAGCTATTGAGCAAGAAGTGTAAAGTACAAGAGGATTTAGTAGCGGAAGGAGGATAAAAACTGTTCCCAGTGCCACGTTGGGTTCCTCTGGCGTCTTGGCCGGCGTTGGCAGCGGCGTAAACGCCGTCGTCGGCGAGTCGCCAGGCCTCTAATGTCACCACCCCCATCACCACCACTGCCTTCCATTTTGCCGCCTTTCCTTTCGTCCCTTGTCACTCTGCCATCGCTTCCCAAGCCAAGTAACACCGGATCGTCATCCAGAATCGTTCGATATGTCAAGAATACCATCGCATCAGTTTCTATTCCAACACCAATGTGTCTGATTATATATAATAATATATATCTTTTAAGCTCCCAAACCAAGCAATAATGACTTTACCCAACCTTTAACTTCATCTCAGGCGCTTCCGTCCAACATATTCCCCGCACGAATAGTTGACACACCATACGTAACCCAACATCACGAGACGTGTCAATAAACCAGAGCAAAACTATCTTCCCCTCGTCGTTTCGTTAACTATCCACTGAGATTTAGAATGTTTCTCTTAAATTCTCTTCGTGTCATTTATTTATTTCTATTGTGGGTTAATTTAATCGGGTGTTGGACCCGATCTTCTCCCGAAGTTGGTGAAAAAGGAATTTGGAAGGAGAGATAATGAGATGCCAGGGAACGCATGAATGACAGTCTTATGTAGGCGAGGCAAACCACATTTGAAAACTTCACCTGGTCCAGTTGAACGCGTATTCTCCCTCTCACTTTCACGTTCGTTTTCTCAGTTTAAGTCTCTTTCCATGAACCTATCGTGGCTTATTTTCATATTCTGTCACATTTCACCAATCAAATGAGTAATATATCTCTAATGTGGCCAAATTATTCTTCTCTTTGGATTACTAATGCACTCTCCTGGGTGGTACCGTTATTTATTCTATAAACCTACTTAATCATGATGAGGTTAAGGAAGTAATTTATGAGTGTAAAACGACTTGTTGGCTGTGCTGTTAGGAAGGTTTATTTAGTGCTCAAGGGTGGTATGGTTAAATTACTGTAATGTAAGTAATGAATTGTAATTTTCTCTACTTTCTTCAACTTATGAAGATGCTCATACCAGACCACAAGACAACAGTTTTCATTTGATCACAAATAGCTGGTAACTAATCTTAACATCATATTCCATCTCTTCCTCATAATTCATCTGCGACTGAGACAAAGTGACTACTACGCGGGAGTGGAGGGGAGTGTAGGACTCACGCGTGACAATGAGTCCCTCGTCAAGGAAACAAAGGTGCTATTCGTCTAACATTTTGTTCAAGGAAGCGTAATAATAGTGGCTGTTGCCGCTGCCGCTGCCGCTGCCGTCGCGTCGGACGCTTTAGTACACGTGGCGTAGAGGTGTTGAACGACGCATCATCCGTAAAAGCCGAGGGATGGTTAAGGGACAGTCACTGATTCGTTGTGACTGTCCTTCGAGCCGACTCACAAAGAAAAGAAGGCTTAGGGCGCAAGATATCGAACCTTATTCAAGAGTAAATCAAAACTATAAATCCATATCTTGAAGAGAAACGGCAATATTTAAGGTTTCTATCTTTTTCATGTGTAATCCATGTCGCTTAAAACCATAAAACCTAGAGAAGTACCTTGAAATACTTACCTTTTTTATCCCGAGTCATTCGAATAATTATGAAAAGAATTAAAATTACACTCTTAATAAAAAACAACGTAAAATGTTCAATACGCTCAATATTGTTTTACATCTCAAATTCAGATATAATAAAAGAAATTCAATCTTTTGATCAAAAATACACTCAACATTTCCATTACTTCTGTATATTTATTTACTTATGTGATTGAGAATCGATCGGAACACGTGTCTCCATCAACAGCGGCTGGGTATACTTACTGAAATTTTAGGGACGTGGTCACCAGAATTGAATCCAAACCCACGTAATTGTTAGTTTTAGAACTTTTTTTCTCATTTTCCACGCATAAAAATGGGTTATTTAAGATCAACACATGGTGTTTCGTGTTTAAAACATAAAAACAACTTTTGATGATAGTATCTGGGAATATGCTGTCATTTTTATCATCTGACAAGAAAGAATTTTCTGATACCTGCGCTGCGTCCTGTAATATATAATTTTCCTCTAATAAATAACCCCCTATTTAAATTCGGTAAGCATTGAACTTCAATTTGAATATTTCCTCAATAAATTATCTTTCCTAAACATATATTGTCAGAATATTGAAAAACTTGAACAATAAAGAATAGTACATACTGGAAGTGATGTTTGGAATCACAAAAGAGCACATAAAAATAAAATTTAAGTCAAAAAATACAATCTGAGTCAACAGGTTTTAATTTGTAGGTTAAGATTTCCGCAACGCCATGATAATCGTCTTTCCAGAAAAGGCGGGTTGCGGTCTCTTTATGTTGTGCGATGAATGAAAACACGTAATTACTAGTAAATTGTATGAATACGAAATCCTGGCTAATTTATTCAGAAACACGCACAACATCGCTAATGCTCGAACCATCTACGAAAAATGGGTAATGAAGCAATAATTTGCCAACACTTTTGACATTCAAGGTCTACCGCAGACGCATGCGTTAAATAGGATGTAATTCAGGAAATAGACTAACAGATAAAGAGAAGAGAAAAGAAAATAAGAGCCTGAATTATTCTTAGGTTATATGTTTTCTGATTGGAATATTAGATGTAAAGAACACAAATCCTTGACAACGTATCACGTTCTATAAAGGAAAGTTTGAGAAGGTTTTAGAGCATTGTGATAGCGTCCTAAGAGAAAATACATGTCATAACTGGAGATTTACGTCGAATATATTAGTTTTACCTCTCTTAAAAGAGGAAACTCAAACACACAAAACAATCATGTCATACACCGTGATTACATTCTTGATAAATATTTGTGAAACATATTTAATACCGAATGAAGAAAGGGTTGTACTACTCTGGTACTATTGTTCTTAGAATACTTATTGTATCCTATTTTACTCATGTAACTGTGAGTGTACATATTGTAATCATGCAGTTATTTACAAAACAATTTTTCTTTATAGCGTTTAATTTTATTAAAACATTTTTTGCTGGTTATGCTGGTTCGATCTAGCAATTTTTCAAATTCCTTCCAACAGGAAATATTATATTAGCAACCACCACCTCAGAGATGAAATGTCACCATAGTTAATATTCAAAAACAGTCGGAAATTAGCTAGAACAATAAAATTAAACTTGTTCCTGTTTAAACCACCGAACGCCAATCGAACCTCACCCATGGATATTGGATGCAAAGCAACAATGTCCTCTATTATTCACCTCATTCATTCCCGAACCAGGCTCATCCGTGGACCTGATGCACGAACAATCTCCTTCCCAAATTCGTCCCCACACTTGTCATCTTCGTATATAATTGAACAGCGTTATATTAATGAGTGTTCCTTGCAGCTCATGAATATTTAATGGACCCGTTCGCTGTCTCCGCGTACGCACCTGTGTTTTTATCAGTCATCACTGTCGTCTTGCGGCGCGGGATTCTCGGAGAGAGTCTCGCGGCGGCGCGCAGTCGACCCTCAATCAGAGAGTCGTTCATCTGTCAACGGCAATCAGCGGGAAGTCGTTGAGATGATCATTTGAAGGACTGACAGGCCGGCGGAAGAAGCGATTCCCGTAAGAACGGTTACACGTCACATTTCTTTTGTTTTCGTTTTCACTGACCCAAGATGATTAGAGAGAGGTTTCCATCATCCCAATTGACAATTACTTGAAAACGGCATTTGTATTCTCTGAGGATCACTTGATGATCGATACTGATTTTGGAATACTGTATGACATAAAACAATAAGTTTTCTATTCATAATTTCCATTCGATTATTCACATATTTTGTAAATTTTTAAAGTAACATGTATACATATTCTACGTTTATTTATTATTTTTGATATACAATCAATGTAATGAAAAGTTTTAAGAATATGCATTTTTTAAGGGAAAGAAACTCCATTTTCTTACGTATCGAGGAACTGAGAGAAACTTCATTTTCAATTTGGAATTCACAGCTTCCATTTTTAGGGATCTGAAGTAGTATACGGTAATGGAGCTCTAAGGATATGTCCCTAAGCAAAGAATGTCATGTATCAATTACAGTCTTCATTAATTCGAAATGGTCTTGTATTTTGTTCAAATCTTAATAAAATTACCTTCACATATTCAGACACAATATACATAACGTAACACACATACACATGTAACACATCGAAGAACATGGAACAAAATGCTTGATAACATAATTTAAGAAACATACAGTTATAATTATAGGTAACCGATGAACAATTTGAGGTTTTGTAAAAACGAGTAACAGAAAGAAAACGTTAAAATGATACAGGATAGTCAAGGTATTTTCGTCATGTATTATGTAAAAATACAAGTTTCTATAGAGAGGTGAGAAAGATATTTATGACGGTACTTCGAGGAAGGGTACATTTAATAACGATAAGAGGAAAACTAAGGAATACGAAACTATGACTCGATTTGATGTTAAGATTTAAGTTCTTTACACCACGAAAGCTGATGATGATGGGATTGTTGGGAACTAGTTGGACCTCATAAAATACACCCTGATCATCATATGATTGATACAAATTAAAGTAACAGTGATATGGGGGAGATTATAGCTATAATTCATGATTGAGTTCTTACATCGTTTATAGATTATTATCTTCACTGATTTTATTTCTGTGCAACCATTCCTATCATAAAAACTTCTTTTCAGGAAGAAGAAACGACCAACGAGGGGCAAGCCAGCTACTTAAATTATTCTTCATTCCGTGAATGATATCAAGTTGAGCTTCAGTCGTTAAATCAAATGGACGACGAGGAAAGGCAGAAAAGTCACGTGTATCATGGGTAGTTTCATAGTAAACTAATTGAAACGAATATGTTCACTCGGATTATGCAAAGCCATTACAACTGAACCAATAGCCTATACACGGGTAGGGATGTTAATGTTAAAATTTGCATAATCATAAGATAACAAGGATGTCTTTTTTCAGCGTTCCGAGTAAACCAGATCTCATTTATTTTGATCTAAAAAAACAACAAATACGAGCAAAAATAAACTCAGATACGAGAAATCTATATTCTTCATACTCTAGGAATGGATATTATATGAACCCCATTACCGACGTAAGCAAAAAGCGAATGCTAAAAAAAGGAGGGAAACGTTGAGATAAGACAGAAAACAGTACCGGCAGACCTATTTACAGCATGTCGAATCAATCGCAACACGAGATCAAAATGCATGACGTCACAGTCCACACGTGTTCTCCAACGCCTCCTCTCAACAAGCCTCAACGCGGGGGTGGCCTTTTAAGGCAGAACAAAGGTGCCGCTTGCTCTGTATAGATAGGAGGAGGGGACGGTCGTCGCTCTATAGAGCGTAGAGGCACTGATCGGTGAGAGAAAAGTAACCGCTGTGGACGGACGAGAAGAGAAGCTTCTACGAGGTCTAGTTCGGAGGAAATGGATTGATAAGAGAACGAATCTTCCGGTCTAGAGCTCAAGTTAATTGAATCACGTTGAGCAGAATCAATCGAACCGCAGTCAACAAGTGGGTGCGATTCTGAATTCAGCTAAGACGAAATGATGTTTATGATGGGGATGATCGTCAAAAAGACACGAATGACATAGGAAAATGGTGCATGTCAAGGAACTTTTAAGAACATATTGATGCTCATGACGAATTGATCCTTCAATGAAACTTAAACAAGATTGATATTATTTATTTATTCATTGTTAATTGATTTATTTAAAGAATACGTGAATCCCGTTCCCAACAGAGTCATTCCAGTTTTTTGAACTCGATCCTTCATCACAATTATTTTATCGCTTCTGGACTTGAAAGTGTATTGGCTTTGGCAGCAGAACCTCATAGTTGTGGACGGCATTTACCACAATCTCGGAGCTTCTTCTAGTAATCCAATTTTTATGCAATATTACACACAAATTTCATATTTTAATTTTTGTTGACAGTCAATTTTGTACAGTTGTCAGGTTTAAAGTATCAAAATCCGTGTATTGTTTTAGAAATTCAGCTCTTTTCGGGTCGTATTCCAGAAAATGTGTTTAATAAATTTTCGCATATATTTCTTGATTTCGAAAAATTGTGTTTGTTGGACTTGGAATATTAATGTGAAAGATCCAATATTCGTTCGTCATCTTATACACGCAATATTGGAACAAACAGAATGTAGAAAATGTTTTGATGATCCTTCATGTTATAGTGATGAGTTAAACGTTATTTCCTATTTCGCTTTGGAGGAAGGAAGACGCAAGGTCTGTAGTCAGCATCACAAAAGAAAAACTCGAACAGATTTCTATAGCGCGATGCAATTCAAGACAAAGTACGTAGATGGGAGAACCGTCACAGTAGGCGGTTGAAGGCGGGGTTCAGAGGCAGTCTGAAGGAAAGCAGAGCGTGGTGTCGGCGCTGTATTTGGGTGCCGCCTGATGGAGTCGTGAGTCCAATCTAACGAGGCGAGGAGAATGCGACTGCTCCCCGGATGAGATTTGCATGAGCGTTGCGACTCAGTCTCATGAAAGACGCCGAAGGTGATCTAACGCGTGCACTGTCCTGTCGCTTTGCGAAGTAAACATGTGATGTGTTGCTGGGTATACACCCGACGCATTTCTATGCTGAAAACTGTTGAGAGGAGAATGGGCTTTGTTAAATGAGATAAAATGAATTCGTTATAATGTGATTAACCAAAGTCGATTCAAAACATCTATTTATATCAAGAGACACTAAATAATTAACTGCAATTTTGTCAGGATAGTATAATTCACATACCAATTCCCGCTGGTTACAGTCGTTCCCATGAAAAAAAATTATTTTTTTCTACAAGAACTATAACATGCTAAACATCATTATGCTAACTGTGCCACAGGGATTTCGAACAATGCAGATTAGTGAATACCTTCAATGAGGCTGGCCCACGTATTCTCGCGTAACGAGAAATCTTGGTCAAAGCGTCCGGAGCCTAACTTGATTTTTCCAAATACATTAAAGAACATATAACACATAATAGTTTAATTTAGTAAATGAACTTCAACGAAGAATGTGTGCAATGAAGAATTTCTATTCCCCGGAAATAAATCATAATAAAGAGGTTATGGAAGGGGTGTATAAATAGCAATGGCATTTTTCTCTGAATCATAAAAACAGCTAGTAAGGGAAAATGCACTTAGCAAACCTATTGACTAATATCATTACAATCAGTTTTTTTAATACTAACTCATCAATATTAATAGAGATTAATTCTGGCTACTGAAGTCTAACATATTTAATAATTCATTGTAAGAGACAAAATGGAAATTTGTTCCTTGGCACATAAGGAACCCGAGACGAAGCTGGCTGTCAAATATCAGAAGACACATAACAAGGCATGGCACGTTTATCGACTCCTCTATTCAGTTAGTAGCAAGAACAAGCTTTTGGAATCTCAAGAGTCCGCTAGGAGATAAAAGCATCCGCAAAAGGATCAATGACACTGCTTGGGACGGACTAGCACACATCGCTAATGATAGCTGTCGTGTTCACCTACACATTAAGGCTGTCTAATGTGTCTGACAGGAGGAAAAGCGTCTTTTTTTCTTTTGACTTCATATACTTGACGTCTTTAGGAAAGTGGTTGAACTGAATGGAACATCTTATGACGAGAAACGGTTATATTATTTTTAAGGCATATAAAAGTTTGCTAAGAACTCTTTAGTACATGGAAGAAACTGACATAAATAACATTTCGATGCTATCTGCAGATCAGAATTGAAAACAGAAACTCAATGCTAAAAGAAAATATGGCTCAATTTAATACATTCAAGTAATATACTTTAATACTAGTATACCTCGCCACATTTATATTATCTTGATTGTTAATAATTATTTAGCGAAGTGGACACCTAAACCCTAATAGCACTGGAATGGTACTCGGTAGCGTCCTTGGGAAAGAAGTAGGAATACGGTAATGCCATTCATTTGCCTTCCTTCCAGTACACACAGTTAAAAAACAAGCCTCCGATTTTAACGAACGCGACAATATATTTGTATTTTACTGATGGTTAATCGGGTTAGAATTTTAATCTGTGATTTATATCATCTGAATACTTTGTATAATGTTTTATTGAGAAACATTGTTTAAATTAATATATAACATGGAATATCCATTACATGCATTGTTGAAATTTTAAAAAAGCATGGCGTGACGAAGATTCGTTTTCATAAAAAGAAAATCATGCCTTGGATTGGCTACTGCTTGATACACGTTATAAATGAGAGCAAATAGAAGAAGAACTCGCATCATTCCAAAAGTGGAACGATGACATTGAAAATATTTCATAATTCTGGAGACGCACGCGTATTGAGCCAAAGCATTCATTATCCGAAAAATCCTCTCGGAGTCACTTCCGACGCTGTCAACGGAGTAAGAGATGGCAGCAGCCGCTGCCGCGCCGCCGCTGCGTTGGTGAGAGTGTGGGCGACGAGGCGCGCTACATTTTGGCAGCGCAGCAGACGCTTCGCCTGCGCCCACCGCACCTGCGCTTCGCTCAGACGCGGACACGACTCGCGTCCTCAACTTCTCATCTCTTCATGAAGGATATTCATCTTCTGAGAGATACAAGACCTGAGAAGTTCTCACATCATGAAGCAATTATTGAGAGGGAATAAGTGTCTCCTGGTAAAAAAAAATTATAATCGACAGGTCGATTTGTCGTAACAAAGAATTGCCGTTATCCATCCACATCGTCACCAACACTAAAACATCGTTTTATGAAAAATTAAGATCTCTTAAATTCAAATTTCGTAGATGTCTAAATTCTTGTGATTTCAAATGTGATCAAGTGATATCAATATTTCGTAGGTTCTCAAAATAATTTATAAAAGTCCTCAATAAAATGGATGGTTGCGTTTTTTTAGGAAACAGTTTTTCAAAATTCACAGACGTGATTTTATATGAATTATTTTAAGGAATCAATGGAACCCTAAAAGGGGAGACAAAAAATTAAAAGATGTTCTTTTCTCTATTTCCTGGTGCTTACAAAGTTTTTGGATGGTGAAATCGGAACACGAAAAATGATGTTCCGATTTTACTATCTAACCCAGTATAGTTATAGCTACAAAGAGCCATACTGACTCCGGAAAATCACACAGAGTTTTTCACTATAATCGAGAAGATCGGTTCGATTAAATTTTATGCCAGAGACTGATAACTCTTCTTTCTTTTTAATACCGTTTTCTGGATGAGGCTTGGCCAAAGATTTTGATAAAAGGGCTCAATCCACTGAGTTCGAAATGGTTAATACTTTTACCAATGTCCGTAAACACCGAGCGAATACTCTAATGCTGACACATAATGAAATGTTCTGGGCAAGCTTATTAAAAACATTTTCGTTTTAGATTAACACATAAAAAGATAGCTGTTAAAATATAAACGTAATCACAATTAAGAAATATTGAAAAAAAAATTGAAAACATTCCAAAACATGGGAAGAATTGAATTGATAAAGATGAAGATGAAGAATTGAATTGATAAAGAATTTTGCAATAACAATTCGACGGCAAATCACGGAAAATAAGCGAGCCAAGAATACTGTTTTCACCACATCATTTGAATAACCATTAATTCTGATATTAATACAAAATCTTTGAAAATTACTATTAAAAAATATTTATTAAAAAATTATACGTTAGCTTAGTAATATCTGCTAATAAAGTGAAACTGTTATAAATAGTTGGATAATTCTGATGATGCAAAGAAAAAAAGAGACAAGAGTAGCAAAAAGTAGCATTGATGCATTACATGCCGTTACGAATTAGTCAACACTATAAAAAGTATAAAACATTTGGAATATGAATTAATCTGAAAATACCATAATTCTTTTTCCCAATTTTCATATTATTCAACTCTTTTTTCCTCATTACAAACCATATTTATTCTCCCAAAACATTCCATAACCAAATTCATATTACTAATCAATTATTTTCTAAGAATTATAAGGACTACAAAACAATTATTGTAGAGAGAAGTTAAAATATAACATAAATACGAACTTTTATTTAAAAACAATGTAAGATCAACCTCAATACTAGGTAAAATACAAAAATGAAATGTGAGCACAGAGTTTCGAACATGTGACCGAAAAATGCTTGGCGCATTATTTTCGCGAAGTCATCCTAAGAAGGCATTGGAATGGGATAATGCATTTGAGGTAATGTAAAAATAACGACCAAGGCGTTTGTCTGGACAAGAAAAAGAAAAGTAAAACCTGAATAACCAGCTTCTCTGTCAACCAAGCTGCCGTGGGAAATCGCGTTAGTAGATGCGGTAACGTGTGTTTGCCCTTATAAAGTAGGTTTTGGGAAATCGTACTTCGAGGTACGTGGTTCTTTCATAAATATAACAGTACAGTTAAGCAAATAAACCAAAGTATGATATTTTACGTAAAAGTAAAATGATACGAATATTAGTCTAGCTATTAAAATTATAGACTAAATTTATAGATAAGCAATTAATAACAGAAACCAACAAAATGAAGGTATGTGCGATGATAGAAGCTTTATCGTTAGACCTTGTGCTCATTAATAAATTTGGTCAAAATTTCACTACATACATAAAAAGAATAATGTCAATTCTATATAAAACAAAAATATTCCAAATAAATCTTAATTAGAATTCGAGCAGTAACTTCCGGATTTATAAATGAAATGCCAATACTGAAATAAACAATGTCGTCGGCAATTAAAAGGTATTTGAAAATAGTGCTGTTTCAATTCAGTAGACAATATATTTTTAACAGTGCTGTCATTAATTTACTAGCACAAAATCCAAGAAATTACAAGAATAGACAGAAAATCTATAATAACATGTACCACAAGAATCCTAAGATCTAGGGAGGTTTTATATCTAGAAGAAACACTACTCCATCTCGTTCCAAAAGAACCTTCAGCGTGAACAAAAACGGCAAGAAGCGGAAAGCTACACAACATCTCGCTCAACTACTAAGCATCAATGTTTCTTCTGGCACCCGAAAGAAGATACCGGCGCAGTCCCGCAAATATCCAGGATTCTTAAAACCACGGCTGTCTGAGGACTTGCGCCATTATGTATTCTGAGCCATGGACGGCTACTAGGAACACGACAGCAGTTAAATCCGACTTGGAACACAATGGCGAAGAAAGCTGTGAGGGAAAGAAAGCACCACGCGCCGCGAATGGATGGTGACGGTGTCGAAGCGAGGCGCTCGCTGGCGTAACGGCTATTTGTAAGAGACGCGGCGACGCTCAGCCGCCCACCTGCAGCACTGTCTCCTCTGGGAAGTGGTTGTTGCAGCGGCGTCGACGTCAGAGGCCTATGGGGAACACAAGATTTTGTCTCAACAACTCTAGTAACAATGCGGAATTGGTATGCGAGTAAAAAGAGGCTCAAGGAACCGCAACCAACGTATTTGGAACATTGCGAGATTCGGAGAGATAGGTAACGGGGCCTTTACAAAGCCCTCACGCA
Organism: Laupala kohalensis; assembly: GCA_002313205.1. NCBI lineage: Eukaryota > Metazoa > Arthropoda > Insecta > Orthoptera > Trigonidiidae > Laupala > Laupala kohalensis. The sequence continues at coordinate 458,417 of NNCF01128035.1, forward strand.
TTAAAAACCCCGTGATTTTGCACTCAATATGAAAATTCAATCATCCGTCATAAAACATTCCTTGCATCTTTGAAGATCCGACTTGAAACAGTTTCGACACATAGCCAATGGTTGCGAGTTCGAATGTGGATGTGTGAGCGTATTTTCACTTACCGTATCGTCAACTTAACTCATTTTTTTCGGGCTGTGAAACAGACCATGTTTTCTACACGTTTTTGAAACCGCTGAATTCGAATCCGGGGTCCTTTTAACCCTATTACGTCAGGGTTTTGTCATAAATCTCAAAAAATAATAATTGGGGCTTTTTAGTTTTTTTAACGCGTATGTTTCAAACTTTAAACACAAAACCCAAACTTTCAACTCTAAACCCATAACCTTATAACCATATACACTCATAACCCCATAACAAAATAACCCCATAACCTAAAAAACGCCATAAGTAAGACTTTTCATCCTTATTGAACGCATATTACTTTGAGACACAAATTGTCAACAAGCATTATATTGCGGATGCTTGTCCTATCTGTATCTGCATCCAAGGCATCTCCTTGCGGTGAAGGTGGGCTACGGAGTTTTTCCACTATCCAGAAGAGTGCCTGGATGATAGATTTCATACCATCATGGCTCTACATTAGTTAGTGAGTTGACTAATGAAGGGTTTAATACGACAAGAAAAAAATTGGAAATGGTTCCACAAACTCATGATTGTCATGTAAATCATTACATTTTTTGCTACATATTCTCTAAATTCAAGGTAAGTTCTTTGCGAAAACCCATTGATGACAATATACTTAAAATGTATGAGGAAAGTTTCAATTTAGAGATTGATCAGATTAACAGGTGGGTTCCACACATCATTTGCAACAGTTGTAGAAAGATGTTAACGCGTTGGAAGAATAAAGAAGATATAACATACTCTAGTCCAGCTGTTTGGAGTAATCCAAACCAAAGAGAAGAATGCTTCTTCTGTTTAACCCAAATTAAAGGTTTCAACGTACGAAAAAAACACTATACTATATATGTACACTAAATCTGTAACGGCTCCAGTTTCAGTTAAACGGAAAAAAGTGTGAAACTGAATCCGATCGTATATCTGGAAGCACATAGGACACAGATAGGACAAATATCCGCGAAATAAAGTTTGTTCAGGGACTCTGCCGGATAGCGGAACAACTCCGTTGTACACCTTCACCGCAAGGAGATGCCTTGGATGCAGATACAGATAGGGCAAGCATCCGCAATATAATGTTTGTTGACAATTTGTGTCTCAAAGTAATATGCGTTCAATAAGGCTGAAAAGTCTTACTTATGGCGTGTTTTAGGTTATGGGGTTATGAGTGTATATGGTTATAAGGATATGGGTTTAGAGGTGAAAATATGGGTTTTGTGTTTAAAGTTTGAAACATAGACTTATATGAGTTAAAAAAGTTTTTTAAAATCTCAATTTTTTTTAGGTTATGGCAAAACCCTGACGAAATTGGGTTAAACGGACCCCGGATTCGAATTCAGCGACTCAAAAAATGTGTAGAAAATCGGGTCTGACCCCCAGGCCCGAAAAAAAATGTCTTTTTTTGTGACTATGTTATTCTGGTAATTATGAGGTGCTAGTAAAGTAATGCTGCCTTAAAAACTTCCCAGAATCACGCAACCATTCATTGCTCACAGCACCAATTCCTTAGGTGGTACTGGAGCGAATAATACAACAATAATATTCCTTTTATGAATTTACACCAATAGAAATCACGTTGAAATTCAGCGGGCGATATCTTTACAAGGTAATGTGCTCCAGAGGAGGCGCGCCAGACACGTGGTTGTGAGAGCAGATTTCTCCTTGGCACTGCATACTCCCTCACTACCCACTGAAACAACACAAGGGGTTTTACGCCCGTCAATCACCAACGGAGCAGTGTATTTAGTTTCTACGAATCTGACACGAGCATCTAAGAGAACCAACAACAAAATTCTATCTTGTCAGATTAGATGTATCCTTAATGATGATAATAATAAAAGTCTCATTTGGAATTCATGCAGGATTTTGGAGAGAATTCATGGACCTTGATATCATGTAACACGTGTATCAAGTGCAAATGTTCATCATTGAGCTTCGGTGAGATATTGAGATAGACTCCAAACTGTAGTAGCATTGAACATATCTGTACTATTCATGCAAAAAAAAAAAAAAGGATTCTGATAATGCCGGTATTCTGATAATACGCTAATACAAAAAGATTAATCTTATAAACTGTAAAATGAACAGAGTACACACAAAAATTCTATATTCTGAACAGAGGGTGGTGGAAGCTCAGCTTGTAAACAAATGTTCTATACAGATGAGGTAACATTTTTTATAAATAGCTGCGTTAATCATCACTATTTCCGGCCACCAAGTTTTCAAAAATTTCAAATTTTCTTTGTGTTTCAACAATATTTCTGGTATACTCGAAAATCATATGGATCTTCAAATATTCATCCATAAATTGTCTTCTTACTTAATTAAAGTGTTATCCCATAAAATATGTTCCACTGTATCTTTATCCTCCCTACTCATGAATACTTCATGCCTTGTATTTTTTCTTTAAATGTGCATTGAAATTTCTATGTGATGTTATAATTGGTTTGATATCTCTATTTGGTATAAACTATTTCTCTTTTTTTGTGCGCTATATCCATCTTATCTATAAATTTAATGATGCTTCTCCCTTTGTTTCCATATACCATGTATTCTTCCACCACTGAGTCAGTATTGCCATAATCCTTGTCTTGCATTTTTATGTCTTATTATTTCTTCATTTATTTCGATGCTTTCGAATTGACGTATTAAACCTTTTTAACGCATTTTTTCTACCAACAGATCTAATAGCATTTCGCTGAGGATCCTCGCCTCCAATGCCGGTGTAGATACAGAGCGATGGCAATTACTACATCCTAAAAGGCATATTCTTTGAACATTCAGTATAATCCTCTTAACATGCGCTCTTAATATTATATGACCCCAAATACCAAGTTGAGCCATAGGTTATAATTGGCAGCATTGCCCCTCAATATAGTTGTTTTAATCTTTAGTGTCGTATGTTGTACTTTTGTATTCCAACTCTCGTTAGGGTAAAACAACTATTTAACCGTTTCGCTCATTGCATATATATATATATATATATATATATATATATATATATATATATATATATATATATATATATATATATATATANGATTTATCTAGACATGCATAAATAGTTTGTGTGGAATTAAACAAATAACTGGGCAATATATCATCTTCATGCAGTAAGGAGCCACACCTCAACTTCATCTCTCAATATACAAGATTCTAAACCCAAGGATTCCACATGATTCGATAGGAAGAGATGCGCCAATTTCCAGGAGTCATCCAGAAGTCCTGATCTTAAAACCTTTCAACCTTTTTTTAACAGATAACTGAGAGATATTGTGTATGCTGAGGATATTCGTGATTTTAGGCATCTTCAATTTGACGTGTAAATCATTAAATTATCTCTAACTGTTTAGTTTTTGGGTTGCGCCTAATAAATATAACGACATTCTTTCTCGACGTCTTTACCGATTCAGGATTTTAGGCGTAAAACAAATCGCGAGGAACAGGAAAAAAAATTGGGTGAGAACTGGTTGGAAAAAGTGTATGAATTAAAAGGCACAAAGGTGAAGAAGGAGCAGGAGGAGGAGGAAGAATTGAATACTGTAACAAGCCTTTATTAATTACTTTAGAATTACCATTCAGGTAAGGTCCAGGTCCTGCGAATTATCAAAGTATATTCAGCAACTGGACGTGTAAAAATCTATGATGACTGTGTGCACTTACGAAGATGATCTACCGGATGAGGAACTATGGTATCGGATAGTTGTCATAAGGTTTTACCTATCGCACTTATTATCTCATAAATACGCTTAGATAAATCTATACCATGTGCGTTAACCATAAGGAAGAAACATTGAACAGCAGAGAACTAGAAAGTGTTTTAAATACCCTCTTTCAGTTCTTGATGTTTCAGCTAATGGAAATTCCTTGTTGCACACCATTCATGACAAAAAAGCAAACATTGGTCGCATTGTACCATTTTATCAGGAAATGTATCTTGTTCTAATATTATATTTTATATTACTGATTAGCATTATAACTGTTCCCGATACAAAATTAACACACCTGGGATTATACACCCGAAGCACGTACACGTAATGACCGTAGCTTCATTTTGTAAAACATCTGAAAACCTAATTATCTAAGTTATCAGGTTATGAACATCCTTTTATACGTTCAAATTTTTATAATTTCAAGAAATATAAACGAAAAATTTGTTTAAAAATCTCTTTAAACATGAACATTAGATCTCAGACAGCATATTTTTGAAAAGAATATGGAAGCATGTTCTTGGTAGGAATTAATAACTCGATAACAACTAATCCGTTCAGAATAAAATTAAGAACTTGAAAATCACATTTGTTACGGTCTAAAAAGAATCTTTGGAAGTTATTGTGCAGTCAGTCTCATTTAATACCTACGAAATGAATAAATGTAATTTTTAAGTGAAAATATTGGATTTTTACCTATTCCTTTGATTATCAATCGCTTTCGATGAGTCACACAACTATCGGGATTTGTAAATAATTCGAATATAACACTTTTATTTCGTAAATACACCCACATTAAACTATTTCTGTCGTTAAGTAAATCACTGCTGAATGGAAATCAATTGTGCAAATAACAGATAAGAACATTCTCAAAAGTAAAACAGTTAAGGAGAATCATTACAAATGCTTTCAACTTTCACTAATGCCTTTGAATCCACAAAAATATTACAAGACCTGATTGCTCCCTCTCAACATTTAGAGATAATTTTTTCTACGACTTATATTACGTGAGCATACCACAAATAAGGATGCAAATAAAATTAGGTGCTAGTTTTTTTTCCCTTAAGGTACCTCTTTGTTCAAGAGCAGTGAGAGTTAGTTGTTTAATTCTTCTAAATCCATGGCCACGAATACTCTGAGTCAACTCCATAACGGGCGATGGTATTCCTTTGTTTCTAAACAAACAGCGTAATAGGCCTCGCCCGCTCGGCGCCTGTCCAAACGCAGACGTAGAGATGGCAGAGGAGGAGGAGAAGAAAATTTTTTATCTGCATCCATGATAAATTTCGTTTCCTTTTTAATGCATATCATTTACACGTGCACATGAATCTCGATGAACAGCTGTCACTGAGTATTTATAACAGCTATTTACACTCCACTCAATCATACAAAGCAAAAATAAATGCATGTGTGCCTTAATTTAGCTCCTATTATTTCCCCTTAAAAATGTGAGACTCTTATCCTTGAAAATTTGAAAAGTCGTTGATATAAGAATTATGGAAATATTGTGGATTAACAATTTATTCTTCCAGTCCATAATTTGAGATTCAATAAAACACAACCTATTTTGAAAATAGACTTGTGATGATAAATTGTTCTACAAACATGGGCAAAGAATGTCTCATTAATTACAACAATATGAAATAATTAATAAATGAGTCAAGAAATCACATGAATTAATTTCTGGGTGTTACATGTGGAATTACATATATCTCTCACTTTTTCACTCTTAATTCAATTATTTTATGAATTTAAGAATCTACAGACAATATAAGGTAAATTTCGTATGTTAAATGTGTAACATAAGACCGCTTTATTTTCACACGAATTTGGAAGAAAAACCTAGTTTAATTTTCAGAAATTTCTGAAAATACTCATCTAATAATTTACCTTTCATGGTTGCATTTCAAAACAAATTTAAAAGGCTAAGATAATGATTAGAGACGATTTGAAACACAATATATAAAAGAAAATATCAGAAGTGTTTTGATGCAAACACAATGCATGAAATAAATTAACCGAGAGACAAGTTGTATTCTGTAAAATAATTCTTTGTCAAAATAATGTTAAAATATTTTTTTAACGTTTAGAAAGTAACATCCATTCAGTCAGTGTTGAATATTAATTTCATTCAACCTCCCATACGCATTTGGTGTAGAAGAATGATGATTCAGAAGTTGTAGATATTTTTTATAAGAAAAATAGCTCCTGATATGGGATTATGACAACCTACAACATACAGATATAAATTCAATCTTAACATTTTGTAAGTTGTAAAATATTGGGATAAAAAAATGACAGGAAATCAGTAATACTCATTATACATGAGAAAAAGGATAAAAATCTACTCATAAGAGAGAAGAGAAAACTTATTTAATATGGCAATTAAGGGTTTTTTTTTAAATTAAAGGAAACGTAATAAGGTATAAAAAGTACGGAATTATCCCGATTTTTTCTATGAATTCATTAAAACCTCTGTATAAAAGTAATTTTGCTAGTTAAAAATGAAAAATGGAGTATTTTGAGATCTCATAACTACTACTTTCTATTTCTAACTTATGACATGATGTATAAAGTTGGCAAGTTTACCAAAGGCTAACTTATATCATACTATTTCTCAGAGCAGATTCGTTTGCTCAGACTGGATGTGCCGTTAGTTTAAGATATGTTTTTCTAAAACAAACTATCTCATAATCCTATTCGAATGCCAGTATAATTATTGAAAAATTAATTTTGACAGCCAATTTAAAGTACCACTGTCATCTATGTTCTAAAGACTTCATAAAGTATAACAGTAGACACATGAGAATCTCTTTTCATCTCTTTCCAAAACAAATGTGTAAAAATAAACCAGTTAACACAATGACATGTAAAATTATTTCCAACGCACTCAGTAAAACCAACACGCGTATTTGTGACACAAATATAAACAGTCTTTGTAATATTGTGGGAAAAACATTTCGGGTTTCACCTGGTATCAGCAAGCATACGAACCCGTTCACATAGAGGCAACGTAGTTCGAAAAATGAAATCACCTTAAAACTCATTTCATAGATTTATAAAAAATTTCACACTTGTATGTTAATTGACATCTTTAACCAAATCGATATAGTTTTAATACTTCAACAATATTATAAATTTGATTTGGAACTAACGAAGGTTAATTATATTCCTTGATATTTCTACGTTATTTATATTGTACATAAAAGTACTCAAATAATGTCATTTAATGATAATTATTTTAAAATATATCATTTTAATTTTTTCTCATTGTTATGAAATTTTTATTCTGTGTATTCTCAATTTTTTCCATGTCTTTTTAGAAGAATATTCTCAAATGCCCTCATATTCACGTATATTGTTTTTTTTTTTAGATTTAAAAATCTCAAATCAGAATTCTGAATACACATGTCCTGATACATCTATTTTTGGCACAATTTTCCTCAATATAAAGATTGTTCTTCTTCACTTATAGAGAACACATAAGTACGCTTGCAAAGAAGAACAACACATATTAAGTGGTGACTCGTTCTTCCTATTATAGAGCTCAACAAGGAACATGGTGTCGTCATTTCACAGACTCCCAGAATCTCTTAAAACTCTGCCAGCTCCTTCGAGAAACATCACAAACAGCTCTACTCTTACCACTACTAATAACCTCAGACACATGCGTGACATAGCACCCGGCAGCCTCTGCCCGCAGGAATCACAAATCAGGAGAACCCTCTAGAAAGAGGTGTCCGCACGGCGATGCCTGACACAAGCGCATTCACCCTGCACACAGTACATCTCTTCAATGAATTTGATGAAAACAGGCGAGCAGCGCAGAAAAACACAAAGAAGACACCTCGTTCTTAATGGTCGCACTACCCATGAATCAGTCGAAAGGAACGTCCGACCAAAAACTAAATCTAGCGCCAGCAGTACAAACAAATTCAGAACTAAGGAGCACAGTGTTGGACTTAGTCTTGTGTGTCTTTTTCCCTCGTATAAATTCCTTGCCAACTTGTATTTCTTCAGTACAAGAGAGTCAGAGCACGGAATTTTATTTCTTTCTTTCCTTCATTATTTAAGTAATTTTCTCCCTTGAAAAAATAAATTCGTATGTTAATATTCTAACATTTGATTACAAAATATGAGAAAGAATACATTTATCCTAATTATTTCTAGGTAGAGAAATAAATAGCATACAATTAATACTATCTTCAGTTCGATAGGTTTCAGTGAAAATCAAAGAGCAGAGAGAAGATTTGGGGTATGAAAAAGCAATCTAGTCTCATTTCCCGGTAAAAACCTTTTCATTCTACCGTAAGACAAAAAATGCCCCTGACAAGAGTAGTTATGGAGCACTCTTTATGTTGTACCCCATAAACTCCAGACACGAGAAAATACTAAAATTTTATCAACACATATTTTTCAATTTCAACGAAAATTTCTCCATGAAAAAATTTTATCTTCATAATTCATTAATGAAATGTATTAATTTTATTCGTATACGAATGCCACATTATCGCTCCTCTTTACATATAATTTTGATGATATCGTGATATCGAAAATTGATGGGTAAGCTATATTAATCTTCTTCCACCTATAAATAGGAATTTGAAACAAAAAAAAAGCATTTGTACTTACGATCATAATTTTGATTTAAATGAGGTAGTTGTATTCTGCGCAAGCTCAGATAATCGAGTTATACTTCACAAAATTGTAGCTATACCACGTTGTTTTTGTTTTTACAAAGATTTTTCAGTGAGTGAATGAATGAATGAATGAATGAATATATCAGTCAAAGCGTTTGAAGGGTATCCCGCGTTTCATAATTAAGGACTTTAAATTGAACCATTTACTTCGAGACACTGTATTCTTCCGTCTCCGACATCACAAATACACGAATTAACGTATGATAGGGCATGCATCATAAGCTATTTTACTTTAATAACTGACACAAGGTGCATATTATACGTATAACTGAGTTCATTAAGCAATTACAAAAAAGTATGATAATTCTTTTGGCTTGAGACGTAACCAAACAATTTATGGTACTTCAGTACAGCAGCGTAATTTCATTCACCAAGGATATATGTCGCTGTCGGCTCTTACAGAAAGAAACCGACACGACAGATTCGAGATACAAGATTCGACTCGTGGAATGCTTCACCCAAGGCGACAAAAGTCTCTCCATTCAAGAAGTCTACAGAATTTTACGCCCCTAATGCGCTCTTTGAATTAATGAACGGTACTTCCCTACTATTTTAAATTAGGTAGTGAAAGAAAACTGAAACATTTCGGTCATCAGAATGTGTACACAAGCTCTCGTATTTTTTAATAATAAAAGACTACACAATTTTAAAGATCACATTTTAACAATTATTTAATACAGTTTAAATACAATTATATAAATTAATTGAAAATATAATAATAATTAAACATTTTATTGGTTTTTTACAACAGTTCTTTGAGTTACGTGATGTCAATGAAACTGATAAATAAACATACCAAATGTGTAGCGAAGACATCAAAACTGAGCGCAATGTATAAATGAAAATCTATTTACATAAAAGATGAAACATTTCACAAAGTCAAAAACCTGTTGGTAGCATTGTGTGACTGAGATTAAAAAGATTATAACTAACATCAAAAAGAGTCTTTTTTTATATATCGAAGTAAATTAATCCTTTCTGTCACGTTTCAAAGGTATTTCAAAATGAAAGAATAGAAGAAGTTGGTGACACACATGCTATCCTCTTTCTACCTTCATATTCCCAATCTTTAGAAAATGCAATTCACATCCATCGAGGACGCAAATGGTGGACACCTGATGTGATTGTATTACTGTACTTCTGAATGATATCCTCGACTACTCTCAGTAGACGGCAGCGGCGGCGTGTTTCCATTGAGGCGAGTCCTCATCTAACGGGCCGCCAGCGAGAGCGTCGCAGCGCGTCTCGACGCGTCGCGGCCCCGGGCGATGGCGACGGCGACGAAGGAGTGAAGGAGGGGGCGGGCGTCTCAGCGGGCAGCGCTCGCGTCCCCAGCCATAAATATCTTAATTATAGCGCCCCGCCGCCAACCCGCCACCGCTCCTCTCCGCTGCCTCAGCAGCAGCCGTGCCGACGAGGTCTTTAAGGACGAGCTGTAGCAGAATGAAGTGGCTAATGGGCGCAGAGTCGAATTTATTAGCGGAGGAACCGCTGCTGAAGGGACAGGAACTCAGAAGAATGAGGGGTTGTGTTGAAGGAGTTACGAAGTGGGAGGGGGCGTCGACAGGGATGACGAAAGAAATGTGGGAGATTGTGCTGCGTGGAGAAAATTCAAATGTAGAAAGAAATTAACAGAAACATGGTGTATGAGCAAAGTTAACGGAACAGTTCGGAAGATGGACACTATGATAATAAAGATTGAAGCAGATGACGATGCGGATACTAATACGAAATGAAGGAAACTAATATGCTATCGATGATTTTTAAAAAAACATGGCGACGGCCCAAGAGAGTGATGTGATTTCTGCCCGGTATTCTGCATGAGATAAGATGTAATAATTAAGAGAGCTTGAAATTTGTTCATTATTGCGAGTCCATTCACAGGAGTATACATGGTGTTACTTCAGGAAAAAGCCGTATTTATGGAGCCAGAATATTTGAAACATCGAATAAATGAAAATGTTTTTAACAAATCAAAACTGAATGTGGTCATTTGTGTGTACGCGCCTCTTGATTGAAAATAAACGAGACACGATTGTCATGGAACGACCGCAGGAAGCTGTGAATGCCATTACGGACGAGGCAGCGCGATGGAAAAAAATGAATCTAACATTCTCCAAGAAACGTATCATGTGAACGACTAACTTCCACTTCGATCTTAAATTACTTTTTTTCGACACACATGGCGTTGCAATCCCTCAAGTTTCTCATGCACTAAGTTTGAACGAACTGAAAATACAAATAGTTTCGGAATAATATAACTGAACTAACGAATGTAGTAAAGGTGCTTATTAAATAGACTAAAGCTATTCAGAACAATGGTGTTGACAGGAACGACCAATGAAAGGGGTTGAAACAACCGTATGTAAATGACCAATTGGAGTCCAAACTATCTATAAAGGGTGGGAAGCGTAGTATCGAAACGGCAATGTTACAGTGGATTCGATGGAGGAAGATAGAATTCTGTGCTGTGTGGAGTCGATAGATCAAAATTGCAACGTATTGACTTATAATTAGCGAATCCAATGGGAGGGGTTAGCATATCATCACAAAGTATATCTCAAGATTAACCTTAAGAAACAAAAAAATAATACTATTTATTATAATTAAGTTCCGTGAATTTATGTGATAGGTCGTCAAGTTATCATGTTTACCACGAACTCACAAACCTTCAAAAATAATACTATTTTTAATGCAATTTCAGGAGTTTTATAAAAGGTCAAGGTCCAATTTTCAAACAATAATCATTTCACCAACATAAAAAAGTGGTTTATTCATATTTCATGTAAGCAACAAAGGAGCTGAGAAGGGTCGAACAAATCTTAGAATTTTTACTTAAGGTAGGAATGAAACAACAAAACTCTTATATAAGACTTAAAATAATGTCGGTGTCACGTAAGATTTCCATTTCTAAAATAATTTCTGGGTACGGCAAGAATTGGTCATTCCAATGCCATAATGACCTTGTAATCCGAGTTTTTTTTTTCGTAAAAATCTGAATTTACGGTTCTGAAGTAAAATTTAAATGGTTCGATATGTTTTACAGTTTGAAGGCCGTAAGGCGATTTTTAAGATAAGGGTGTTTTGCACTATTAGTAATAACAAATAAAAAAATATATAAAATTTGCTCGAATTCTTACTCTTTCTTGCGTGGGGGTAGGGGATATGATATTTTCGACTTCCATGTTTATGAATTTCTTGAAAGACCCCAATTATATCTGCATTATAACGAGATATGCAGCGCGCAAAACTAGGCAGCATTCAAACGACCCTGGTAATCAAACGTCTTATTAATAGTTTAAGACAACTTCAAAGACTACTGTAATAAAGAGGTATAAGCGAATGGCATCGGCAACGACGTGAGCGACACGCCGCGCCGTCGAGATAGGCAAAGACAACACGACGTACGCTATGACGCCGCCGCGCCGCTGACGTTCGCTTCAGTGACGTATGGGCGGATGCTGGCAAGCGCTTCGATTCTCACGACGCTCGTTTTTTTACCTCTTCCTGTTTGCTCAAGACCAGGACATACTACTCTTACGTACACGCTTACTAACAAAGTATAGCGTATAACTGAGGCGCATAGGTTCTGGTTAAGAATTAAAATACTGATTATCAGCTGAAGAATATTTTGGAGCAATACAAACCATTACATGGAAACCTAAAATAATTTCGTGAACAATAAATGTAACTGGAATTTTATCATAAATTCAATATTTACAAAAAACATTGTTTACATCAACAGTAAACGGAATTTAAGAAATGTGCTGTATGTACCTACAACCCAACAATTTTATTTCATGACATATTATTTTGGATTTACAACCCAAGGTTTGCTTTTTTATCCAATCATGTTTCAAAGGTATGAATGTTCGTGTTTGGTAATATGTTAGATAGTCGGGAAATCTGAAGTTATCAAAGTAATATTTTTCGAGATTTGGAAGTGGAATCAGGGTAAAACGATTCTGGTAATGATCCATTAGTTCTCTCTCCTTGAGAGTCCTATAAGGAGACATTAAGACCGAAATAAAAAAAAAGTTACAGGATCAAAATAAAAAATAAAAAGAAAGCTTGACAGTTTATCAGTTCATCCATTCAAAAGCAATCCCAATATTACTAATACTTTCAATTCAAAATTGACTAAAATGAGGAATTAATGTAAAGATGTATTGTATCTGTTATTTTTAGCTGAGAGTTATCACACTTGATAAAAGTATATCCAGCATGTATTCAATCGAACCTTGTTTTTGCTCCGCGCCTCCCTACAGCACCTTTTTCTTGATACACGTACTAAAGTCATTGTATGTCACTTTCCAGTTGTGGCAATGTGTTGAATTATATAGCTATTCTTACCCCAATACCATACTGCAAAGGGGAATGTGAAGGAGGTACCTCAGAGATGGAGAAAAAGAAGAATTCCAGAATTCAGGAAATAACCTCGGTACAAAAGAAATTTTGTGGAATGAGGCACGGGTCGGTAACCGTTGTAGAGTTCCGTCATTCGGACATACATAAGGTGCGGCACGGAGCGAAGGTGGAGGAAGAGAAAGAAGTTGGAGGGAGAGGGAGAGCTGGGCTCTTCAACCCGCGACCATCTGCCGCCTCCAGGCTCCTCTCCATGACGGCGACGGTCGGCCACAGCGCGCCGCCGCGCCGCACCTCTCGCTGAGCCAGCCAGCCGGCTGCTCCATTCACGGTGCGCCCGTGGGCGAACGGATCCTCTACGACTGTCCCTCCTCCCACAGCCCTCCGCCTCCCCCGCGCCTATGCATTCACCTTCAAGTCACTGCATCCACCACGAACGGCTACGAAAGCAGCTGCCGCCGGGAATATCGTCGGTACTATAAACTAACGAGGCGGAAAAATGCTCTTTCGCTCTATTACACGGGCATTTATCATTCTTTTGACACAGTAAAACGCGAAAACGTCACTTATCTAATCTTAACCGATTTCATACGTTTAGATAAACATAAATCACGTACCTAATTAACATTCTAATAGCAAAGACAGTTTTCGAAATGTACGCATACATTTTAGTTCGAAAAGGTCACATTATGACAAACCTGGTTGTGTAACAGGTGAGATGAGAACGTTTTTTTTCTTCGCTTCTAGCGTTAACCTTTGTCACAATTCTAACTTTCTACCCAAATTCAGAAGTGTTTGGATTCACTTCAAAATTAATCGTTCGCATTAAAACCAAAAACTTGTTTAAATTGAATATCACCTTTACAATTTATGCAATATATGACGCTCCATGGTATCCGTTACTAAATTACATCCATAACATCCATAATTTATGCTAAGAACAATTCTTGGTAGTTTATTTTCCACTTAGTGTCGAACCGTTTAATTTATTCCCAAAATTTTTTGTTTCAAGCATAAATGTCAAGATAATGTAGATTATTACATCCACTGAAGAAATCTTCATTGTTTTTTTCTGTAAATTCTTCGTAATTACAGCCATAATTTTTTGCTTTATTACTACGTACAAATTCTTCATTGCATTCAAATTCCACCAGAAGAAAAGTCCAGAATCTCTAAGTCCCTCTTTTCGATTCAACTTTCGCACAACCTCCTACACCACCCTCTCTTCCTCATCTCAGCACATCGTCTCTTCCACCCTTCATACCACGCCTCCTTCGCCAGCCACCAGCCGCCCACAAAGCAGCACCATCGCCGCTGTGCCCACGCGCCACCTGCGACCAGGTGCTCTCCCGTTTAAGAAGTCTCCATGGGCCGTGGGATGCAGGAGCGTGATGTTCGACAATCAACAGCAGGTTTCTTCGAGATTTGTGCGGGATGCTCTTAACCTTGGATAACGAACAGAAAGCACTACGAAAGGTGAGACCGAGTCTTCGTGTACATGTCAGAACGAACAAGTGTAATAAGTCTTTCCAGTTTGTTTTAAAATGTTATCTCACGCCGAAAGAGTTACGTTTTCATCACTGGTATCCACTGGTATATTTGACTTTTATAAAGTTGGTCGAAGTGGCATAACTGTCAACTTGTGCCGCATTCATAAAAATATAAGATAGACAGGATACAAAGTATACAGAAATATCGCGGAGAGATAATAAATTATCTACCGGATCTTAGTCGACAGAAACGGGTAAATGTTTTCCAATGATCTGTAGTAGCTATTATACCAAAAGATTTCCCATTCTTTATCATCAATACCTCATGTATAAAGGGGAATATTTGTGACTTTGTATTGTATACAAATCTGTACTCTTTGATAGATATTTATCAAACTTGGTAAAACGTTATGGAAGAGTGCCATATAATTTTGACCAGACACTCGCGAACAGAAATTCACGCGGCTTTCGTGAATGTCTTTAACTTTTATAGCACCGAAGAAAAAAAAGGAACAGATCAGGTCACCTGATATGACTTAGAAAAATAGTATGATATATTATTAATGTTTATAATATTAGATAAGAATATAGGATACACTAAACCCGATTGTCTAAACGTATACGTTAGTAATTTAAAACATGTATACATATTTTTATGAATATTATTATTCACACGTTATAGAAGAAACATGTTTTAAGGATAATTATTTAAGTTATTTTTCCTAAATCGTTTGAAAATCCTAGTTTCTTGTAGTTCAAAGAAAATATGAATAAGATTGAGATTGAAAAAAAGAAGACAAAAAAATTCCATTCATAAGGGATAAAAACAAAATTTAATTTTGACGTGCGGAATGTACTTTCATGGATGATGTGTAGTCTTACAAAGGACAAATCACCGAGTCACGCTAACAAGGGGGATTCCTTGAATCCTTCGCATGACTATTGACTTCGTGAGGACATCAACACGCTGGGAGGTCTGTTATGTATACAACGCATCCAACAATCACTCGGACCAATGAAACTGGAACCACTAGCTTCGTATAATAGAAGTAAATATACGTAATAATCTCACAATGCAAAGTAAACAATTTGTGTGTACAACGCTAACCAGTTAAACAGCGGATGGATCCTGTTGTCCATTAATCAATGGTCGGTTGCCGAATAATGGAACTGGGACATCCGCAATATAATATTGCAAGTCATCATTTCACATGCCTATGGTAAAAAATACGCACAACATAATAAAATAAGAAAGAGTTAAATAAGACACACAGGGATTAAACACTGTTTCAAATTGAAATTCATATTAAAAATCAATGCGTCGATGATATGTGTTCAATTAAATGCTGTTTTTCATTTCGGATTTTCACTCCGAATTTTACCAAACATACCACGATTTTATTGTGTTCATTTTTATGGTAGTTACAGATCGGAACAGTTATTTTTCTAATAACAACCATCACGGAAAATTGCAATGTTTTAGATAAGGACCGACGAAGATTTCAGAGATTGTTTAGACATTTTAGAAACAAAGTTCATAACTCACCAACTATTAATGCCAAAAATATTTGATGATTATTAGTAGGAAAAATCACGTTTCACGAAATATCAATATAATACGGGAACGTATATACATATTTTGCTTTAATATTTAGAGCGAAACAAGAGAACATAATAATTAAGTCTCTAAGCATTGATCGCAAACGCAATTACGATATATATTATATTAAACTACACTGTTAACAAACGATATAGAATAAAACATTTTAATAAACAAGAAAAAAATCTAAAAGTAACTGCCTAAGCGCTACGTAACCGTCTTAGCAAAGCAGACGGTGACAGGCGAAGGCATATGAGTGCACGGAGGGCACATTCGTCATGTGAAAGAGGACGTGACAAAATCTCGCCAACTAAAACCAGACGCTTGGCAACCCTCCGGGTTTACCACGGGGACCATTCATATGACGAATAAACAAATTTTTCAAAGTTAAAATATTCAGCATTACTTAGAGAGTTTCATCTTCCCATGCTCCGTTTTCCCTCTTTGGAAATTAATGCTATGTGCCGCGGTGTTTTGGCTGGCTATTTGATATTTCTTCAAGGATTTTGATGACTGTTAACATCATTACACCAATCAGAATAATTTAAACAATGAGAATAAATTAATCAATAGTATTCACTTTTGTTATCTTTATATAATACACAATTTTACTAATGGTTTTAATTATTATTTATATTTGTACTCATGCTTCGATAAACATTCAATAATTATTCAATCCTATATAAACTATAGAAGTGTGGTTTATTTAAATTTGACGTGATTAACGTAAAAAATGACAAGTAAAAATAGCTTCTAATTTACTACACAAATAATATGGATTCTTCTTATAATTATAGAAGATCATAATAAACAATCGCAAATTATCCTATTGTAACTTCGCAAGACACGGTATAAATGTCAGCTTTATTCTCTTTGAAGATTAACGAGTGGTTGGGACTTCTATAAATAATATAATATGTATTGCCTCCAGCACTGTATTAAATTGGTGTAAAATTTTAATTGAATTTTACTCGAAAAGTTTTGTTTTTTTCACGTAACCTTTGAAATGGTATGAGAATTTCAAAGTATTATTCAAATCTAAAATACAACAAAATACTACCTGTATGATTCCAATACATCCTCTGAACGATTTTGCTTGATGTCCTATCTTTCATTCTCGCAGTGTATAACAAATCGAAGCAATTTATTGAAGAACCTGGTTCCGTGAGAATCATTTACATCTTTACATACCTAAATAAAGTATTAATTAAAGATATTTGATATTTTTCGGTGAGAAAAAAAAAAATTAACCTCTATGTCACAGATACAATTTTTGTCGGAGACAAGAATTTTTTAAAAAATTCTTTAATTGAGATGGAACCTTCTGTCGCCCATCTGCCGCTTCAGTTACCTTCGTCTTCTCCTGAACTCCTTGGTCGCTGCGGAGTGCGATGAGGATGGGACGGTCGGACGCTGGCCTCGCCAGCCGGCTCGACGCCGCGGCGTGAGAGCTAGCGCCCACGCCACAGCGACGCCCCGCAGCGCTTACAGTGGGAGTAAACGGAAATGCCGCACATCCATCAAGCAAGCATAGAAATCAAGTCCACCACGAACCTCGACTCGCTTGCGATAAAAAGTGGAGCGAAGAAACAGTCGGTATTATTTATATGGATAATCCTGTACGAGAATAAAATCGAATGAATTAATTGACATTTTGGATTTTTGTAATAAAGAAGTTGCTTGTTCAGATGAGCTGAGTTATAAGGTTTTGGATCCCGAAAGCATGATGTACCTCCTTCCGATGCATTGCATGTAGAGAAAGATTAAAAGAAACTGAATACAAGATCAAACGAATAGTATCAAATATTTGTTAGAACGTTTTGTTTACAATATGTGTTTTATCAAAAACAAGCCTCATTTTTTAATTCTCAAGGCAAGATTTTTGGAGTACTAATTTACAACATCAGAACTATTCATACAATATTTATTGGGATTTTTTTGGTTATCTTTTTGTAATTTTCAATACAATATCAATATTTAGATGTATTTTTAACTGGATATAGCTATATCAGCAGATGTTACAAAGTAATGTTACTGAAAATAAAACAACTTTAGAAAGATACTGATCACTCACTTACGGTGGTGGAATATTAACTTCACAATATATACATAAAGAAGAATAAAAAACATGAAATTTTCGTCTTCTTTTTGCATTAACTCAATGAAACAATATCAGCCTCATGTACACAAGGAAAGAATCGATGGTGGTAAGGGATGAAATTCATATTGACTACTCTTGAGAAACTTCAACATAAAAAAATAAGAAAATTGAGAATTAGAAGTAGAATACTGATTACATATTACGAATAATTATTTACTGACACAAAAACGTCCTAATGTTACAAACAAGAGCATTCTTTAAAAAAGGAAATGAAATTTTTAACTCATGAAATTATTCATGTCTGTATGATCATAGTTCCACCTATGTATATTGATATAGTTTGTCCACAATTCTTCGCACTCCTTTCACTGTGCGTGCACCGCGCCGCCGCGCCGGTGGCTCTGAGCCCGGGGCCATCTGCGGTGACAGTCGCTTGGAGGCGGAGGGCGATGGCAGGCAGTTCAGAGCGGAGCACCTGTTTCCTGCGGGGCTATATTCGCCGCCTTGCAGTGCCACATCCGGCGTTCGCTCGCCCGCTCGCCCGCCCTCTTCTGCGTTCCCAATGCGTACGTTCCCGCCCCCGCAACGCGGGCCGCTCTCAGCGCTTTATCTACGTACCGAAGAATTCAAGGCGCCCTCCCCCTCCTTCCCTTGTCTTTCCCTCACATATCCGTCGATGGATCATCTACAAATGTCAGCCCCCCAGGTCACTTACATCTAGAAAGTAGGTGTCGGGCAAACACGGGGTCCCGAGCTGAGACTGGCAAAACTTCCCCTTACTTGTGCTATGCTCCTTCCTTTCTCTTTCCTGACCTCCTTTGGTCACCTCTTGTTCTTTTAGATCCCGACGCTATTGGGGCTAGGGTATCTTTCATTTTCCTCTATATTTTTTAATTTTAAATATTTTTTTTGTAATGATATGTATAAAGTTTGGAGATATGTTGATATTTGAGTTTTGAGTTGTAATTCACGAGGGTTTTTAGTTGGTTTGGTTGAGTCATTAGGCGAGTCCCATACGTGAGAAGAGTCATGTTGGCTCTCCTTAGTGTGTAACTGCACTTTCCCTACCTGTACAGAATTTTAGGGCCCTAATGACCACGATGTCGACGAGCCATAAAGCCCCACAAAAAAAGAAATACAAATGTCAGTTGCAGAATCTTCAGTAAAAGATAACGTACCTTTTAGAATATTGACACTGAATTGAGGACGAAGTAGATGAGAAACGATTCATAAAGAACAAATTAAACACGTAAGAATTTGCCACAATGCCAATTAACATTCGCAATGAGGATTACGTTATGTATTTAGTCCTCCCATTGCACTTTGCTTCCATCGTCAAATTATTCCAAATGTACCTTAATTTAACCTTATTGCTTCATGTGATTTGAATTAATACAATTTCTCTCGTCCCTAGATTCTCGCATGAAGATGTATTCCTCACTAACAACAGTTCTCCGTAGTCTCCTACTGATCCGAGCGCCTTTCTCTCTCATCGCCATTCACGCCCACCAGTCTTGTCCTGTAGCCTCAGTGCTCATTAGTATAACCTCACACCCAACATCTCCCATAATCTATCCTCTTTTTTGTCTCCCATCGCCTCGAGTCGACCTCACGCCTACATCCTCCGCCCACAGAGAGAAATCATTTACTTCTGTTCTCCACTTTCTCTGTTTTACTCGCCACCCGAGGTGTCATCCAACCTTCGCCCCCTCGCCGTCCTTTCCTTCAATACATTGCTACGCTGATTGATTCCCCACGCCCAACACGGCTGTTGTCGTCGCATCTTATCCCGTCTGGCCGCCTCCGCCTCCGCCAGCGTCGCCCGCCCACGGTTCTGTCGCTTCGGGACGTCGCGTCGCCCGCGTCGTCTGCTCAGTCTCTGCCAGGTGGCCTCTGCCTTCGTCGCTAACTCCATCCGATTTATTATTTCACCCTGAGTTCAATCCGAGCCAGTCCCCGAGGAACACTAGCACTGATATGTTACAAGACATGCCGAGTTACGTCGTTACGCAGGTCTGTTCGAACATTCGCGAAGTCTAAACATTCAGATAACCTACCCATAATAAAAGAAATTGTTAAAGTACATATTAAAAAATAAAGCTTCACATATCTGTGTTTCTATTTCTAAAACGGAACAGTTTGGGAGGAAATAACTTTTCAATAAAATTTTTTTTTCAATAATAAATACATATCAAAAAGATCATTAATATAATGTTTTAAGCAAAATGTACGATTTTCTTCTTTTCAGAGTTTCTCATAATGGATCTGTAAAACAAGTGGAAAGTTGAGTTCAAATATTTTCATACTTTTTATTACGATATTTCTAAAAAATATATTTAAGAATTCTTTCCGAAATCAAGAAGTATACTCTTGCTTGCATCTATTCTTAACGCATGCATTTTTATGAACATCTAAGACCTTCAGGTGTCTCTACATCTCAATTTATTCTAGTACCTGGACTTGGGCCAGATCTTAGTACCGCACATGCAACAAGAGTCTATTTTTAGTACTTCCAGGAAGTCATACACTTACGTCCCAATTGATGGGAGAGTTTAGAAATGATAATCCCAATAGCGTGTCACTGCAAAGTGAAGAATATTCTTGCAAACATTCCATTCGAAGATTGCCTTATCCATTCATAATCCACTGTAAATTTTAGATTAATATTACATAATAAATTGTTATTGAAGAAACAAACAGCGAATAATTCACTCAGGAAACATCCGTTAATGTTTCTCTATTCAGTATTCTAAGCGTTCCGTGTCATCCCGACTCTAATTCATTATACCAACACACAAAGCAAATAAGCTGAGTTCCCCACAACTTGAATAATACGTGTCACATCATTTTCCAATCCACCGATTCCTTTCAAATCGCGGAAAAAACACATCTTCTCAATAAGGTAGTACAAAGCAAAATTCTCGTCGAATCCGTCTCATTCACAAGTCTCATTCAGAGAACAGTCGACTCCATTCATGATAGACCAACACGTGCATGCCTCGTCTATTGTCCGCGCGCAAATGCAGTAGCCCGCCGATAGTAATATGTTGACAAAACGCGTCACCAGGGTCCGAATTAAGATCGCGCGGGTGCGCTTGCACACATGGGCGATTAGATACGCGCATCTGCGACTTGGTGGAAGCGGAGGGGATGGTAGGGGGTCACACCCCACGAAAAGAGGCCAGAATTCAAATACAGTGAGCATTCTCCGAAAACAAGCATCTGCAATGGGGTCATCATAGCGCAGGCTTTTCGAACAATGACGCATGGAATAAGATGTGAGACTCTCAAGAGCGAAGGTCTTATTGACAACGTTGGGGATGGAGCACGGTAATAAAGATGTTTTCCGCTCGACCAGAATCTTTATTGGCAGGCTACATTGTCGGTGGACTAATCTAAACGGAGCAAAATAGCCACTTAGTTCCCCCCAAGTAGATCCCTATCGATTGTACCATATTCTGGTTCCTACGTATAACCACCAATAGCCATCACAATCAATCACTCTTACCTCCCACATCTGCATTTTTCTTCACCTGTCTCCTATGTTATATAACCTGAGAAGATTAAAATCACATACCTTCTACTCGCTCTACGTAAAACTTTTCAAGTATAATAAGAAAAAAAAAATTCAACAGATTCTCGTGCACATCCTGTTCATAAAATACAACTGTCTAAAATCCATTACAAATTGGCGATAAATCGTTTAAGCATTTCTTTGATATTCTGTGTCAGTAAATCTGTCGGGACGCGTCAACATCTAGGCCGAAATAGACATCTGGTAATTCGGGTCGTCTTGAACCGCTACAGCAATTCGCATAATCGAAGCTCGAATTGGAGCGAGCTCCCACACCCTGCTTCCCCACTTACACGCTCTGACTGGCGACGCGACGCGACGCCTCGGGTGCGAAACTCCATAATAAGCGCGGGATGAGGCGGTCGAGTCTTAATTATGCAAGGAGAGCAAGTCGCGTGCGAAGCTACCAGCATCTGGCGGCGCAGGCCGGAGGGAGACCACGCTTCCAAACTGAAGGCAACAAGCTGCCAATTCGCGATGACGAGATCTTGATGTTTGTAAGATGCGATACTCTCTAAGAGAAGATTACTATTCCGATACGACAGCGGCAATTGCGAGTTATAGAGGCAGTATAATTTTCAATAATTTAAAATATGCTGAATCGGTTTTTTTAATTTAAAAATATAATCATGGAAAATTATGGTGATAACATTTAATGAAATATAAAATCGTAGAATATAAGTTTTTAAGTATTCGTTTCGAATAACCAAGAACACATTCATACATCGACGAAGAGAGATAAAACTCGAAATGTAAATTATATTTTCTTATAGAAACATTCAGTGATAAATTAGACCTATTTATTTAATTTTGAATAAGATTAAATCACAATTCTCAAGCCTGTTTACATATGTTTGAAACGCGGCACCTTGACAAATGATCCTTCCCGTATATTATATTCTCCTGAAATCAATTCATTCAGAAACAGATATTATTACAACTATAAATTTATTAATGGCGATCAAATGACTTTTATCCGTAAATATAACCGATAATTGAAAATTTAAAGTAATATAACATTCTGTAAAAAAATTGCACATCTAATGTGAAAACTATAGTAGCTACCTAATATGCTGCAATATTGAATCCATGATATTAAAATACAGTACACAGCGGAGAGGATTATTGATGAACGAATTTGTAATGTATGCAAAGTGCAATATAAGCTCCTTAATGTATTAGACCTTAAAGACAATTTAAAAACCATGGTGAGGTTTTCTTGGTAATGAGACTTGGTTATTTTATTTCGTCATATTTTGTTATTGTCTATAACCCACCATTATCAACGCTCCACTGTCTACTAATTCGTTATAATAAGTGACTTATAATAAGAAAATATGAAATAATTTTCTTTAAAGAGGACCTTATTGGAAAAAAATTAAAAAAGAATCACAGGTGAGCCATAATAGTTGGTAGTTTCAATTAGCAACATTGTCGCATGCAATTCGTTTCCAAGAAAATTTACACTCAAAGGATAACAAATTGTAAAATAAGAAAGTGCCAAAAAAATTGTATTTCGCCAAAAATCTTCTTGATAGTTGATTTGATATGACAGCCAAAAGATAGCGTGGGTGTACGTATTGTCGCGAGACAACCATGTATTACGCAATAACAGCTGGGGAAATAGATATTATAACTTTTTTACTTTTTAAAAAATAATTTGTAGTAAGACCAGGCAAAATGATGGTTACTAAGAGTGGTAATACATTCTTTTGGGTACTAAACGAGATACTTGGAGTGTTTTTTGTTGTTGTTTTTGAAATCACGTGCTTCACTTAGAACATTCTCCATATTTTACTCTTTTTGGCACTTACAATGGTTTCAACAGAACTTTAAATTAGTATAAATGGATGTAAGGATTTTCCATAATTTGTGATAATCATGTATGGAGTTAAATCATTCTTTGTGTCTGCTTTAAAAATTGTTTCTGGCACTCAGAATGTTCTCTATTTACAATTCTTAAGTATCGCCGTAAATGCACATTATTATCGTCGCTTTATTCTTGAATAAATACCACTGATGTCACGATGATAGATTACACATCTAAGTACTTTTCCTCTTATTCTCGTGTGCGAATATGACCAATCGAAAAAGAATCGGATCCTTGTGAATCAAATGGGGTTCATGTTCATCGAGGAGATAGATTGAATCCTAGCAATGGAGCAGGAAGTGCTGGAAAGGGATGGGAACGGTTGCAGTGGGGCGTGTGCGGGACACGTGTCACGTGGCGCACGCCCGCAGCGACGCGCTGTGTCTGTGACGGGTACTTCCCCTCTACCCGTCGCTCTGCCTGCCAGCCTGCCTGCCTGCCTGCCTGCCTGCCTGCCGCTCCCTCAGCGCGGCGCGCCTCCACTCCAGGTGAATCTCCCGCCCTCCTCTTCTCCAGGTGACACAGCCATGAACGATGGAGCTAAACAACTTTATCCATACACGAGAAGGAGACGCGTTGCATTAGCATCACTCTGTGATTTGTATAAGAAACCCACATTTACTGGTTCGAATTCTGTTTTCTTGTTTTTGTAGTTGTTTTTTTCTGCAAGGAGGGAACTTGCAAAAGCTCTCGTATACCAGAGAAAATACGGGATTAGCCAACAAAAATATTGGATGTCCGAAAAAAATTTTAAACTCCGCGACTTAAAACTCTGTTTTCGACGCTTTTACGCTCCGCGACTAAAACTATATGTTAAAGTTAAAGGATGCATGTACTAAATAACTGCATGTATAAATTAAAGGTCACATGTACCCTGTTTGCCCTTACAACGTAGGCAAGCCCCGACTCATTACGAATTGTATGTACGTTATACCTTTTTGATGTTTAATTTCTTTGTCCTTTTCTGCATATTTGCAATATTGAAGATACTGTAAGATATTGAAGATATTACACGTTATAAAAGAAATTCAAGCTCGTTCGAAAATTTCTGGTATTTTGTTTAAACGGTAATAATTATTCTTTTTCTTTTTCATATAATCGTAAGATGGATTAGTTAAGAGCCACTCTGAAAAGAAAATCGAAATGTTGAAATCCTGTTCCTAATTTCATGTCTTTGCACCCAGTCACCAATTACTATGTATAAATTATTTATGAGAAAACTCTCTAACTTAGACATAAGATCAATGTCCTTCGGACTCTTGACTGAGCAAGATTGGTGAAAGTGAGTAGAAATGCATTCATGTTTATCTCAGAACAATCTAATTCACTACTACATGGTGTTTCCTGTCAATGATGATCTCCGACTCATTCTTCAGTATATACACGGGAAACTAATTTTCTACAGGGATATTCATCAGCTAAGCGAAAGTTAGGATTTCGACTAATTCGTCGAAGGGTGAATGAATCCAACTCTTGCCCAAAACACAAGATTTTTATTAAGGGTCAACTCATTTCTTAACAATTAACAGCTGGAAAAAGTGGAAGGGAAAATAGAATAAACTAATAAGTGAGATAGTACAATGATAATTCTTTATTAATCAGAATAAACATAACTTAAATAATATCAATTAATGTAACAGATCCCGATCGCGCTCGTGTCCTCAGTGTTCTGTTGTTGAGAGTCTAGTTTTAACTGATTTTAGAATAAGAAGCTGGACGTTTCGACTGAACAGATGACTTCGTCCGATTGAAGATAAGAACGTTAGAATTATCTCTGACGTGACATCATCCCAAGAGATGAGTTGTACCTAGTTAACCTTCGACACAGATCATTTGTTGATCTTAAAATATTACTAGATACTACTTCGATTAACATAAAAATTAAAAACAATACAAAACGTTAAAGCTCCGTATTAAAAAACGTTTTAATCATTTTCACTTATCACTATAGAAATATTAACTCGAAAGAGGTGTGATTACCTCTCCATTATACCTCATATACATTTGTTTGTTGGTGACATTTATCAACGAAATCGTGGAAGAGGTCAATCGATTTTAGGTGATCGAGGAAAAAACGTCATCTCACCCCTTCAGAAAAACTTTTTTGTTCATTTTTCCTTATCTAATAGGATAGTTTTAAAATATTATTCAAAAACATTTATCAAGTCTGGTTACAAAATGGCAACCGTTTGTTATTTTGTGCTTTCGGCATTTTTGGCTTTCGTAAGCGTTTACGTAAACTTTAATATCTCATTATTAGTTCGTCCTAGCTACTTTAAATAAGTGTCATTGTGTTCAGTACATTTTAGGGTATAGTCTTAAGGTGCATTTAATTTCTAGTTTCCTGTGTCTAATTGATTTCGTGTCTTTAATTGGAAGTTTGAAAATGAACAAATTTGTATTTTCGAAAGCAATTTTCTAAAGTAAGGGATAATGTTGAAACGTAACTTTTCTTGTGCTTATACATGTATATACATAAAATATATACAATTTTATCTCTGAAACATGTCTCCTTTCCATGTTATGATCTTCCAAAAATCAATTTTCCCGTTTTTGATGGCTTATAACTCTGTTAGTGAACCTAATAGAAGTTTCATTTTTATACACTTGAAATGTAACAAATTACAGCTTTGAAATTACAACTTCAGGAATACAATTTTTTTTTACAAATCCCATGAATTGAGTGCTCGAAAAAACGTAGAATGAGTGTAACATATGTGCTTCAGAAGAGATTTTTCCAAAGAGAATTTATTTTTTCTTCCCTGAAACCAGATATAATTGGAATTATCTTCCAATACACGCTAAAAATAAAATGCTAATCTTTATGATTCAACGACTTTCGGACTACGCGAGAAATTAATGTTAATGGTATACGCTCATAACATTTCGTTACCTCCCGTGTCAATTTCACCAATTTCTATCGTTATTATTTCCATTTGGAAAATTTGCACGTTAATGTTGAAACCAAATGTATAAATAAAGAATTATTTATTTTATTTTAACTCAATTTACACCATTGTGAGTTAATAATAATGAGTCATTATAGGACAAGTTTAAAGAGGTGTGAATAAAATATATTATCTACACCACTACTAGCAACGTTTATTCTCCTTCGGTAGATCCTTCAGTACTTCCTCAGCGTCACACCGCGCCACCGTTGGCGATGCCGTAGTGAACACCGGCGGCAACTACAACGGAGACAAGAAACGTAAAAGGCGGTGACGTCTTTGAAGTCGAGGGTTAAGATTGTTGCTGGACGAAGGCAGATGTCACCTGTGTCAGTGGACGGAGAGGCTCAGTGCGTGGTTACCCTATTGCTTCATCGACCGCTGTCTCACATTGCGATGGATTTTGATGGACGCGCGATAATGTTTACTGATGAAACTCGTACAGGTTTTCGTAACACAAGGTATGAAGAAGGAAGGAACTCATGGCATGAAGAAGGTACATCACGTGTTCGTAATTCCCAGTTAATGAGGATACACAGGTAAGACACAATTTTACAATAATACTGCGGCTCAGGATTATTAAATCATAGTAAGACATTTATGAAACTATGAAAGATTCTCTTGTAAATCATAGAGCTGAATAAACACGTAAGTGAATCATGATCCAACATTAAAAGGTTACTTAATTAATCTGCCGTTTGTTTACAAAACAACGCTTTTAACCGCAAAAACAATTTTTTTGTCATAGATGTATATTAGATTTTGTTCTGAGCAAATAAAGAGATGAAGCATCAATAAATGACTCCAAAAAACTAGAAAGAGGTCCACTGAAAACATAATGATATGCAGATAAAATATAAATTGTTACGTACAACGCATATATTATATATATTCGGAAATTTAGAAGAGAATGACTTATTCTTTGATCACGATTAATTATACGATATCCCGTATTGGAAACCCAGTAGATTTAACAAGGCATTTTCTGATGTGACATCTTTCAGATTTTATTATTATTTTCCACACAGTAAAACAAAGTAGATTGTATGATGAATAAATAAGAACTCTTCATAAATTCACGATTTTTTTCTGTTTGCATCACTGTATTCAAAAACCCAGATATTTCCCTGTAAAAAGTTAGTGTTTAAGATAGACTTTTTAAAGCTTGTTCAGTCAAATAATGCATGGAATTAACGTCATCAACACCCAGCTTGTGCCTATAATTCTTACAAAATTTGTTGTTGGATAAATATTCCCTAAATATTTCCCACTTTGGTAACGAATGCTTAAAGAATTCATTAATTCGATCATATCTCTCTTCAATAATATTAATTAATTGTCTTACCCTATTTCACTATATTTCAATAAGTAGGAATTTTAGGGGCTGCTAGTTTGAAATATTTTCATGATTATTTGCATTTACTTATTAAGTTAAAATACTTTCCTTCCTCGAACGTTACTAGTGTGGGTTACACAGTTTCTTTAAAAAGCTCATCATAAAACTCAAGGTTGTAGCTTTGTAATAGAGGAAGTTTGAGGGAACAGTTCACAGTTAAAAATATTGATAGTTTCATTTTAGTTCCGATCAATAATAGCGGATTGAGGAAGTTATTCCAACGATGTATCAGTTCTCAGCAAATTGAAAAACAATATAATTATACTCGAAAATTAAGTTATGGCCTTCAATATAATTTTAATTTACGTTTCTCAGAACTTTGTCTCTCTCTCTCAAATACGAAACGAAAGTAAAACGAAAGAAACTATATTAGGTTTACAGTATGCGATAATAAAATTGCTCTAATATAGCTAATACAGTAAATAACTCCAATTATACTGCACGAAATTACTAATTTAACGAAAAGTATTCAGAAAGAAAATTAGATGAAAACTACTCATTGAATGAACATTATCTCAATGCATCGATTTAAAACAAAATTCCTTATTGGTGACTAGTTTGTATTTTAGCAGATGTGAGAAAATGTAAACACGAATTTAAACGTGAACGGTAATAAACTACTCCCTTCAAAAACATTCCAATACTTGCATAAGTGACAAAATCACATATCAACACCAGTGGTTTTACAATTTGAAGTTTCCAATTTATTTCGTCATTAACTTGTGACATGCGACGTAAAGAAGTCCATGTCAATCACAACATAAAAAAAAAAAACAACCGTTAAATACAGTATACGATTTGCGAAAACTTAGCACGACTTTATTTGCGGACATCGCTTCACTTATGACTGGGAAGACTACCAGTAAATTAAAATTTATGAACCAACTCCATGAACTTGTGCTCGTGTTATGTGCGTTTTAATGTCGACCCATAAAGTGTTGAAACGTTATGAGGCAACCGGAGAAGCTGACCTCACAAGCGCTATTTTTGGGTTCTTTTAACTCGGTCGCTGAGTCAATTACTGCTCTATGCTTTAATTGCTGAGTTCTGGAAGAACAAGTAGGCAACGCTTGTCAAGAAGTTGACTACTTCCTTGTGAACCCATTCAAAAATTATTGACTTGTTGACTGAAATTATATTGCATTGCACTGACACCTTTACATCAACGGTGCGAGGTTTCACCGAATGAAGATTGACGCAAAACACGGAACATTTACTGCTATGCCATGAAGATGATGACCTAATGACATGTTTAGAAAAAAAAATTTTTATGTGAAAACAATAATTATACCCCAGTAATTAATATATCATCTGAATCAAACTAAGAAAAATGGAAATTACTAACAAAAATGAGATACAGGAATTACTTTTACATAATACATAATATTTATATAATTTTATTTAATTCAATTACGTCTTATTCAGGTGACAATCTTTGTTACGTTCTGGTTTTCTTTTATTAGAATAACTGAATTGGTGTAATGCTAGTATATGCATTAATATAGAAAAGAAACTAAGCTCAAGGGCATTCTAGACATTTTACCCTCCAATAACCTCTTTTGAAAACGATCAAAACTTTTCCATTCCAACTGAGTAAGGTTCTGCACTCGCCATTGAAATCCTAAACTAAATTTCTCAATCTAAATCTGAGTGCATCAACATACGAATGAAGAGGATTTGAAAATACTTCCCTTTCACTACACTTCCTGCGCAAAGTTACCCAGCGTACGAGAGAGAAAAGCATTTTGCCTACGGGCGTAGCAAGTGTACAATAGCAGACTTCGCTAATTAGTTCCAAATTAGCCCCAAATGGACCGGGAGTCTCCCGCACGGACTCGCGATTGTTCATACTCGTTCCTTCCTTCTCCCTCGCCCTTTCATGCAACTCACCACAATTGACATTCGAAGGAACCGCTCTGTCGAGCAGGAGATGGAATGGACAACTTAGAAAAGGACTGCAGCGCAAATCATACATGTGCGATAAATGACCGAATTCACTTTATGATAAGAACATTAATTCCTTTTCGAACTGCAAAATTACACAAAATAACATGAAAATTAGTGGAAATTATTTTTCAATATAATGGTTATCAAAATGAGTCATTTATAATATTTTTAAGATGTATTCAATAGTCCAAACTGAGAAAATGAATTCACTGGTCCGAAGTCAAGGTTCTTACTCTTGCAATAAGTTGCCAGACAATAAAGATCTTTTGTATGCACAGGATACTTCGCATACGTTGACAACTCACAGTAATGGACGAATTTTGAAGTGATTGAAATTTAAGAAAATATTAGTCATAACAGCGTTTACTACTTTGAGCTAAAATATTTTAATTTCAGGTAGCCATTCTAGGAAGCTGTTCCACAGGAGGTAACCTATACTGTTAATTCATTCAGATTTTAATGAGTGTATAATAAGAGGGTTTGTTTTAAATATAAATCAAGAAGTATTTATCAATTTACGACCAACAGCTATACTCATAAAAAGGAGTAGATTATATTTATGAATAATTATACGCTACTCATTTATGCTAGGTATAGCACCAGAAGTCAAATACCTAAACTGAAATCCTCGAACGTATTATCCTTTCCCGTAAGCACTTAACGATCTGTACGCATGCGCGCTGATTGTAATGCACGTCTAGGCTCAACTCCCCGCAGAAATTAGTGCGAGCACAGAGCACGAGTTCAGCGTCGAGATTTCCTCTGCTACCAGCATCGCAGATGCTTCGCCTTGAAGGTCTACCGTGAACAGGTTGAAATTTTAACTCGATGTTTTATAGCACTGAAATCGCCTTTCTCGAAAAATTGAAACAACAAAATAATTAATCTGAAAAAAAAAAAAAAAAAAAAAAANAAATCAGGTTCAAATGTTTCAATACAGAGCTTTTACTGTCAATAACATGTAATGAACCCTCGCTAATATTTGAAATAAGAAACGAAAAACTAAATATTTTTCGGTTGAAGGAGGCAAAAAGGATCAAAACTTCCTTATATATTATTATTAAATATTTTGGATGAAAATGTATTTAGTAATAAATGTAGGAGTAGTTTGTTCCTTCAGGAGTCATATTTCGCGATACACTCAACATATTAAGTATGCGCTATTATTCTAAACGCATAACGTGGTACATAAAATATGTTACATTAGATTTAGAAACACATTAATAACAGTATCACGTTAAGTAATACATTAAGAATAATTATATATAGTATAATTCAATCCAATTTCACGTGCATTATACTAAGTAACGAGATGAAGGATTGACCAAAAGATGAGGAACCCTAAACATTCGAACTTTTAAGGATAGAGAAGTATTATTCATTTCAGTATATTTTTTTATTAATGCGCATTCACTGCACACATACTCTTCATTTTCGTATGAAATATATTTGTATGAATTTAATGTCAAATAATAAAAAAAATGTCTAATAAAGCTATTAGTTTTTTCCCGAATTGAAATGGTAAAGTTTTGTTTAATTCTGAGAAGGGCGATTTCTTTTCGTCCGACATTACGCAGAATGACCCTATATTTCTTTAAAAAAGATTAACTTTAAAATTATATAATATTGAATTATTCTTCAGTGTTTGCTTGGGACCCTCGCTTTCTTGGGTCATCAGGCACTACTCTCTACATTTTTGAATTCAAGTGAGTTTCTATTTGCGTGATGTATGCCAGTGGAAGGGATGTGTGAGTTATGATACTTCACGAACAACTACAACACAAAGGGAAGTTTCTCATACATTTCTCTTGCAATCTTAAATCTCTTGACTGAAGCGTAACTTCAATTTTTTATGGAAAGTGAAATGAACCGAACAAGGATTATGATGGAATGTTAAAATATATTAATTACTTAATGTTCCCCGATATTATGAAAGTCAATTGTTTTTACCTGAAAGTTAGTTTTCTTATGTTACATTAATTTTATACAGCACATGAGAATATATGAAATTTTGCTCACTGATCTACTACCCTCAACTCCAAGAAAATGCTAAGTGAATCTCTTGAGCTTGATTGGTTGCGAGCGTTAGGTTTTTTGATTGTACTCATAATTCGTTTCTAGGCTGCAACAAGAAAAATTGACCCGTTCGATTATATAATTAATATGTTTCAATTAACCTTCAATACGTCCCTAATTGTGAGACGATATTCTATGATATTCGCTTTTATATGACTGAGTGATCGGATAATTAAGATTCGGAACTCGACTGAATATTTTTGTAGAATCCACTATGTAAATTCTTTCGCCAACGTCTTCATTTAAAACGTGTTTGCAAGTTTGAATCTGTCTATATATATATATATATATATATACTNATAATGTGTATCCTTAATAATATTTTGCTCAGAATTCCCAGTCTTTTAGGGGTAACTCCACATTACGTGAGGTAGGGTTGTTTAGGCTGTTCTAAAAAGGTGTTCAAAATTATTTCATTGTATCTAAAAGTAAATACTCAACATTTTAACCCTCAAACTACAATCTGAATTGTTCACAGCCAATTTTTATTTATTTAATTTTTTACCTTTTTTGAATGAAAACATCAATATATTTTCATCCAACGCAAAGATTTCCAACTAAATATATCTCATTGAAAATTTTTGCGAGGAATATATATGGTGATAACTTTTTGATAGAATCATTCCTTCCGTGAGAATATAAAAAATTCAACCTGGACCTTTTAACTTTTTGATGTGGAATTGCACTTACAAACTCACGAAAATTTCAATAAGGAATACATCACAAAGAGATTGTTAACTTCTGCGACACTCGTGGCTTAAAAGCAGAAGCCGTTGGTGGTGCAGACTCTAAAAGGAAAATGATACACATTAATTTGAACGTCACTCACACATACTCCAATTCGCTCAAATGCCAATCAACAAAACTACAATAGAGTAATATAATCAACTAAACAATAGCTCCATCTAAACTTCCATAGAAATTTCATATGACAATGAAACGTCCTTGGACGAGGTGTAAATATCTAAAACAATAAATGAAATAAAAATAACATTGACATCGCTCGGACTTAGGACAGATCACAGGTACATCCACACCTATTTCCATATATGCCAAAGAGTTGCTTCCATAGGGAGCAGTAGTTTGTTACTCCAAGCCACTGGGGTCTAATACTCCAGATTCAATACTATAGAGGTCTCATGATCGGAATCGTTTGGCCAAGACACGTAGTCTCTCACTGAGCCACTGAAGCGGCGAGGTGGTTGCTCTAAGCCAAACAAGACGAAGCGGGGCGTGTCAGAGCGTGGGCCATTTGGCGGGTCCGTCAGCCGGCGAGACACGTAATGAGGGTCCGGTTGCCGTCGCTTTCAATATTGATTCAGGCCTCGCGAATTCCTCACGGAAGGCGAAAGACACGACGCTTCTGCATATCGCAGCTGCAGATCACTCGCTCCAGCAAATTCGCTGCGATTACATGAGGTGGAGAGACAAGGAAAGGTGAGGAGTAGAAAGTGACTGGAACTATTCTTTATTCAAGGCTCCTCAGTGGATTAATAATATATTATTAATTATTACTATTATATATTATTGTACTGTTTTTTGACAATAAATTTATTATTATAACTTAATTTTAAATAATGAACTGCAATATTTCATTTCATGTTGGTTTTGTAGAGAAACGTTGAGGCCAAAGATTGGGTCTAACTTGCAGAACACTGGAAAGACGCATAATTAAAAAGACTGAAACGAGATATCGAAGCAACAGCGATAAAATGTTTTCTGTTTTCCATATTAACGGCCACTTTGAAGTCGAAGCGTTTCATTTTCATTTATAGTGAA
Source organism: Laupala kohalensis (assembly GCA_002313205.1). Classification (NCBI taxonomy): domain Eukaryota; kingdom Metazoa; phylum Arthropoda; class Insecta; order Orthoptera; family Trigonidiidae; genus Laupala; species Laupala kohalensis. The sequence goes on from NNCF01128035.1 coordinate 492,142, forward strand.
ATATGTTAAACTACTAATCAAGAAACACCGAAATGCAGTATATATTCACACAACACTGTCACAGGAACCTTTAAATCATAAAACCAAATTAATTTATTCGTTATATTAATGATGAGATTGAATTATTAAATCAATTATTTACGATAAAATTGATTGAATATAAAGTTTTCTATCCCAGTATTCATGAGAAATGATAGGTAAACTTGTGAGCGAAATAGAAAAGACTGATAACAAATGTTCGATGTTGAGAAGTTAGAATAACATAAATAGCTATTGCATTTTGGACAAATTATTTTTTTTTAGTTACTGTTAAGTCTTGGTAATGCCTTAGCGGGATTGAAAACAAAGATAAGAAATGGAACTAAGTAGTACGGCAAGTACGAACGTGGTGAGGATCACGTTACAAAAAACCGGTCTGAGTGACATTGTCCAAACTGTTACTTCAAAACTAAACTGCCCCTTAAAAGCGATGCAAGCCTCGCACCGACATCGCGTGGATTGGCGAATAGTCTCAAAAAGATGGTATAGCTTTTTTATTATATACATATAATTTGAATAAGAGCTTTCTTGTCTCAGGCTTGTACTTCATACATACGCAGGTGATGATACAAGTAACTTAATCGGACACACAGATGAATCATCGACAAGAATGAAATATTTCTTCTTTCTTTTTTTGTTATATTTTACTTGTTAAAAGTGGAATTTTATGTTTAACTTAAGCCATGTTAAATTACAATGTTAATATTTGTGCAAAATGAAATTAATGAGTTGGGTAACATCGGATATTAAAATATCATTGATGAACTTTCTAGTGATCACTTACTTGACTGTGTAAAGTTATCGCACTGTCTTAAAAAGTAAGAAAGTTGGAAATTGGTAATGCGTAATAGGATTATGGTCAGTGCCGCCAAATATTGGTTAATATTTATAAAATTAAGATTGAACACATAAGATATCCACTACCCCATGGAATGCAACATATTTGAATTTTCATGTCGTAAAATATTTCCAGGGATGTTAAACGTTTGAGACACTCGGTTTTTAAGAAACCCAACTCAAAAATAAGAACAGTTCTATACGTTATTGGAACTACATAATTTAGGAACATCAATCTATCGAATTGATTCATTTTGGTTCAGAATACGATAGGGTCTATACATACAATAATCTCCCTTTTCACAAATTTCAACTCTTAACACGAGTAAATGTGCTCATACGGGACAGAAGGATACAAATGGTTATTTTGTGCGAAATGATTGTTACTCGTATGAACCCTGAACAGTCTCGTTTATCACATTCCTCACGTTCTAGAATTTTCAAATCGCTTTTCAGACAGGTGAAAAATTATACTCCTTAATCTACTGTAACGTCTAGATAAACATCTAATTAATTACTAAATTGCACACTAAGACGTGAATTGATTACTGGAGATCCCTTAAAATTCAATATAAAATCTGGAGCTCAGAGGATGATATTCATTAGCGAAAGAGATGACAGACCGATGAGATCTTTCTTATTGATTTCATTCACTTCTCACTCGTGATTGATGGCATATTCCCACATTTTCTGAAAAATAGCCCTTTTTCTCTTCCCCACAAATATATTTTTCTGAATCTCATAATAAATTACTTTCCACAAGATTTGCCAATATTCATGATTTCTCTAATTTAACATATATTAGTCCTTTTCTCACTCCAGAATTTCTTTTCTTTCTTTGCACACTGGAAACAGAATGTGGAATATAACATACTGAATTTCCGTATAGTTTATAATATTTGCATACTAATATATTTACGCATTAACTAGAAATAATAGAATGGTACTCACATTCCATGCACATCCTAACCGTTCACATTTTGGAATAACATCTTACCTGTGAACAAACAAACAAAAAATTATGAATATTTCAAATATATTTTTAAAAATACTGAGCTATAGGACATTCATTTTGTTTCACCGAAAATCGAAAAATAAATATTAAATACTCATATTTCTACTTCTGATACACAAATGAACTAAAAAAATTGCGGTAAAAATATTTTTACCATAATTGTGTAACCAGTGAACTTCACTATAATTGTTGATAGCTCTCAAATAAAAATGATTTGGGTAGATGGAACTGGATGTTTTAAAATTAATCCTTTTTTACTGGATAGTTTAAAAGGCAATCATCCGAAACAGAAAACCAACGAAGTCCCTTACAATTCATGTCATCAACTCAAGTCTTTTTATTCTCAGTGTGTTTAATACATTGGATTGAGGAAGACCAGAAATTTGAATCACGTTAACAGTGAAGGCTCGGAATCAAAATGCGTGGAGAATATTACTAATTTTATTTCAACGTGGGTGGCGTACACTACACCCATCGTATGTTTCATACGAAGATAAGTGACGTACCACTACGGAGAGAGGAGCGAGAAGAAACAAGCCATAGTAGTAGTTACTCGAATGGTTACGTTTATCGCATAACGTAGGATATTCATTGACAGAGCGTGATATCCTCAGAAGCCAAGCATCCATGTTTTTCTACATGTGTCACGCACGCGTATTATTGTCAGCTTTCTCATACACATTACTTTGAATGAACACACCCGATTGTACATGGTGTACGACATGTGAGTGCGCAACGTGGATCTAGGCACGTAGTCAAGAACATTCAGTTTCCTTTTTGCTTCTTATTGCAAGAGACTTGTTTATATTTCTCAGAGCTAAAATGGGAAGTGAAGGTCAAAATGCATTACTGACTGCGAAGTATTTCTTGATATTGTAAACAACACAATAATCCCGTCGATATAATAGATTACTCGTGACAATTTGATTACTAACTGTGTTTCTCTCCTTACAATCTGATAAACATGCAATGTATCTAAGCAATGGGAACTTTGTGGGTGACCAAATTTTGTCAGTAACACATTTACAAAATAAAGTCTCCAATCTGCGTACAGGAAAAGGATTTTCTTCGAAACTTTCACACATTTATACAAATGATGGCTAAATCCATCAGGAGGATATTTTTTATCCTGATTTTCTCTTTTGACACTGTCCTTGTGATCATATTTCTTTTTAAATTAACGTTGTTATCTAACAAATAATGTATCTATAGCGTTATTTTTATTTTGTTTACTTACAACGAAGAGTTCTAATAATTTGGTTCAGTTCGTAGTCTCTCAAAATAAATTCTTCTTCATTTAAGTTACCATAAACTATGTAATGATTCCTTCCTATCTCCCATCCCCATAAACGAAATTTAACAACACTAGTGTGATTTTAAGATAAGTATCGCATTTTTTACAGAAAGTTCCAGAAATATAAATCATATTTTCAAGATACAGCATGTACGAGTTAAATTTGTTATCTGAACATTTTCAATCTTAAAAGTCTTAATATGTTCTTTGAAACGTACTAGATAAAAAACAGTTTTATGATTTCATTTCTTGAACTATGTTAATGCGCGTGAATAACACAGGAAGATGTAATCCTTTTGTCCTTTCCTGTCCAAAGCAAATAACAGTAGAGTAACTCCGGTGTTCGCGTTCCATGTTTACTTTGGCGTGTAATACGCGGCAACACCATGTTCACACTTGCAAAAGGCTCCCACTGGCAACACCGTCGAGGTGTAATGTGTCGCGCAGGTGCACAGAGGTCAATGCAACTGCACGAACTATTGTGAAAGAGGACGGCGAAGGTAAGATGCGCGATTGGCGCAAACAACGAGGAACATCGTTGCCGACGAAAGTTATAATCTCGGAACAGAATACATAAAATACTTTTTAAAGCAAAACACATTTTACTAAAACATTAAATAATAAGTTGAGAACATATTAACACGAAAAAATGGATATTGCTCTCTAAATAAGAGTTAAAGTAGATCAGTTCCTATAAAAATACCGGAGACAGTCCCGGGGTGGTATCTCCTTAATGAATTGTCCTCCGGGGTTATGTTTGAATTCTTGTCCATTCTCAACCTCTACAAAACTTAGACCTAAAAGTATGAGAATCTAATTTAGACCATTGTACAGAATTGTATAGTACCTCTAGTAATTTCAAGAGAAACCATGTTAAAATTATTTTTTATAAAATATAAATTACTCCTTTATATAAATAAACCTTTAAATAAAGGTTTATATAAAATACGCCCCTGTGTAATGAAACTGAATAACAGTATAGGTAACATTTTACATACATGGGTGATAAATCTCTCGGTCGTTATCTATTTTCCTCTAGCTCCTGTCAAAAAGAACAAGTAGTGCACACGTGGTATCGGTGTCTCTGAATTAAAGCACAAGATAGTAGCGACCTGAGCAGAGAGAAGCGAAAGCGACGCGCGTGTCCCGTAGAAGCACACAGCTACCCATATAAGGCAGGTCTACTAACAGCGTTGCGCGCCCGTGATGCGGCGCAACGATGAGACGAGGTAACACCAGGTGGTAACATTGCCTAGCGAAGGAAGTACTACTGTCTGATTTTTTATTATAGACCCATCACTTTGAATTGCTGTAGAAGGCACAAAAAAATCATAGAAAAAATCATTACACCATAAAATTTATCATGTTCATGTGCTTGTACGTAAAGAAAAATATAGTTCTATGAATGAATAATACTTTTAAAATAGCAGAAATGATTCAAAAAACGCGAAAATTTCACAGCTTTTCCCGATACGTCGACTTCACAAATTTTTATAGAGTAAAGTATAGCAATCAAAAATAATTCTTATTCAGCAAATGATTACTATCATGTTTATGACAATATTTTAACATTTCAAGCTTCTACATGCAAAATATAACGAATTATTAACATTTTTCGAAAACATTGCTTCAAACGGCCAGGCACGTTTTTAAGGAATAAAATTTATACCGTCGCCTTCAGGAAAGTGCCGTGATTACATGATCAATGACTTTAAACGTTTAAAACTAAGTATGTTACCACAAATAAGTAATAAACAGAATTGTGTTTTCATTTGGCGACCAGCGATGCCTCAGCGGGGAAGTACAGTCTGGTCGTGTTGATGTTGCGCGCAAGTAGAAACTTGCATATATTGAATGAGCAAACATGATATTTTTGAATGAGCAGTTTTATATATCACACATATTTAAACTTTCTTCCGTTAATGTAATATAACAAATACCGTTAACAATTTACAAAAACTATCAACAATCCCTAACCTCGGAGCCGAAAACACGACAAAGTTTTCCAGTGATAATTGTTTAATTTTTATTGATTTTGTATTAAGAACCGTCATTCAGGCTCCATTTCTTGAGACCGGGAACATACTGCTCTCCGTGCCCCCTCTTCCCGATCTCCGTATTTATGCATTTGGTGCCGGTAGAAATAAATTATATTACGATTAAATATGAAAAAAAATTATATGCAGATTATATCCTTCAATATACAATAATTCGATCAGTAGACGAAGATAAATTAGGATCAGATAATGTGACAGGTGAGTAAGGAAACAGGAAGACCTCGATACCAATCGACTTAAAAAAATAATGACAGCCGGTGGTAAAAACAATTTGAGAATTGTTAAGAGGAATGAAAGCGAATACAGGTGAAAAAACGAAGAGTAAAGTTGAAGGTAAAAGTGAAGAGATAGCATCGCCGGAAACTGTGGTGAAAGTAAGCACGGACGCAATAACATTAAACGTTTAGATACAATTCAAAAAAGGGTTTGCCGTCCTCACTGAACGATAAAGGGGAAGTAAATAAGAATACGCTAACTTTGACAACAAAAACCAGTTCGATATGGTCATAATCCATTATGTTGTTAGATATTGTTCCACAGAAGCGAGCGATTATAACAACAATTTCAAACATTCGACAAACCGAGTATTAAGTTCAGAGACGGAAATAAGGAATTTGGTATGACGAGAGAAACTTGAGTACCATTTTCGGAGATGTTAAGTTATTGATAACAGTGTTGACCTCATTCAGAAAACTTTGTAATATATTTTCGATTACTTCAGGATGTTTAATCGTATCATATTCTAAATAATTTTTTAACGCAATTTCCACTCTATTTCTTAATTTAGGAGTATTTATCACAAACATTTGAAGTTCCTATGATATTATGGATATATGACATTAACCTAAGCTTACATAGATCGTAGAACAAAACGAAGTAATTCGGTGAGCGCAAGGGCAAAGCAAATAATTATTTCCTTTGATTTAGGAGAGATCATTTTCTTCCCCGTCTCCCCCCTTAAAAATGATTCAATAGAGAAATTCACGGAAGTCATTACAATGAGATTCGGACTACATGTTATGAGTCGGAAAATGCTAACACCTCAAATAACACCTAAACAAAAAAGGATATCGAGATGAAGTTTTTACAACAAGTCGTTACATGGGACTAATCATTTGACATACTTAAATAATCTGTTACTTTTCTATTCGTCGAGCTATTAACACTATCATTGATTTTTAAAACGAAAATAATTCTTTTCAGCACTGCTTTAGCACCCATGAACAGAAGAATACAAAAATACAACATTTATTAAAATCGCAGAAAGCACAGCAAACATTTACACATTTACGAACGAAATGAATGGAAAAGAAGTGACTTTCCACGTCTTGAGGCGAGTGTTTCTTGTTATTCAGTGCGAATAATCCACATATTTATCACTCGACAAAAGTGTATTTTTAATTCAATAAGTTTCTTTTTTAAGTTATCAAGTAAAACGTTATTCTCATATATTTCCAATTAATACGTGTATCAATAATGGTTTAATTGCGACATATCTCATCTCTCCTTATCATTGTTAACTTGTTCTGTCTTTTAAGATATATTTTATTGTTGTTAATTTTAGATTAAAATTGATGAGGTTTACATTTCTGATCTTCATTCTTTCCTTACATTAAATCATATACCCCTCCAGTGCTCAACTTTTTGTATTACTTACTGCTTAGAGAAATAACGAACAAAATCCATTGCCGTCCCTACCAGCATGCAACCATTTTTTATCACAGGATTGAAAAATACTAAATAAGAAGGTTGCTTCTAATATTGACTCGTCTCATACTCGTCTTTTCATAGTCTTGTTTCGGTTCATTTGAGTACCATTCGCCCCTACACTGGAACCTGCGCACATCCCCTCCAGCACAGCAGTCTACTTCTAGACACCGCCCTCAGACAACACCTGGGAGACCACCAGCACGAAAGCGTTCAGTGCGCCGAAGGCTACTACGCTTACTACTCGCGCATAAGGCGTATTGCTCGTACGTCCTGCATGACAACCAGTAAGAACGCGACCCTCAACGTGCTTACCCATTAGATGCAAATGACCACAACGCGCTCTTACGTTCTCTCCAGAAGGTAAAGGTATAAAAAGGAACACAAGTATTTAAAGTGGAGAAGATTACACGTGCGAATACTCGTGATACACTCTTGTACTTCGCATTCAAACAATGAACAAGTGCCATGTTATGTTCTCGGCGACAGCCGTACTGTGAGCAAATTATAATACGAAGAGGGCGAGTATACGGGGACAAAAATGAACAGCTCTTCCACATTCAGACCGGAGGCTACTCCAACACCACAGAATGTAGGATCCATAAATGTATTTTGTAGATGCACATCAGTGGAATTTGCACGTGTGGATTAAGGTGTGCGTTCGGGTTCAATTATGACTTCCCCCAAACCCCCTGCTATATATATTGTAAACAAATTATAGTATGTATAATAGTTGCGTAGTAAAAATATGTTCCAGAATCATCTTAAATGTGCATTATTTTGTATCAAACTTTTCACATCCCCAGACGCCATGGAGATCTGAAAAATTCTGAACGTAACACTGCTAACAAAAATTTAAATTTCTCCCAACACATTTGTGGGAAACCAGGTATTGAAGCTAACGTTAAATAAACATGTATAAAAGAGATACAAATGTACACTCCCGGTTCACACACTTGCTGAAGTCATGTTAAGAAATCAATGGGTGTAGGTTTCAAGATCTACACATCCGCAGTCACAGCTTTCCCACCGAAAACGTTATAAAGGTTGAATCAAATAAATGTCGAAAGGTTGAATGAAACACATGAGTACCAGTCTGATAGATGGTGCTATGGTTTTCAGGGTTGTTTTGCGAAAAATTAAATGAGGAAGTAGAGTTAACTAGAACCATTCTGGAAACTAACGTTGCGTGCTATATTCTACATCACTAACCGAGTGTAATACTTCTCTATCAGTAATTACAGGTTTCATCCTATTTAAAAACCAATGGTTTATCTTATACCAAGCATTTGGTTAACACAGCATAGCATAGCAATTTCTCTATGAAGTTAGATTTTAATTTTTACCCTTAAATTTTGTCTGACGTATGAAATATGCGACGAAAATAGTATTACATATTTGTTCTTGGATAAGTGAACGTTCAAAGCGAGCGTTTTTATAGAGCGTAATGCCTAGAGGTGGATAATACTTCAACATAAACAAATAAAATATTTATTTGTAATGCATCTTAATGCTTACTAATACTCAAAGACTATCGATTAATTTAAACACAATTCGTTCTAACAGTTTAACAAGGACACAGAACTCAATTTAAAGCTACCAAAAACGTAGAACACACTTCATCATAAACAGGATCTTTAGTAATTTGGTTCTAACTGACATCGATATACCGTCCGAAAAAAATTGGGTCGTAGAGAAAATTACAGATAGTTCTCTGGAACGAAAGGTTGATGTCCCGATTAAAACTTGTCACCTACAAAAACGATATGTGGTCTGGTGTCCACAAAAAAGAAGGGTAACGTTGCTATCTGGTTTTCTACGATGTTGGTGGTCCAAAACAATTTAGAAACCAGTTTCAGTAGAAAACGGAAATGCAGCACATCAACCCTCATCCGCAAGAGCATTGCGGAACACTTCTCTCATGACTTACCGAGGTTACATAATTGAACTGTACCTGTTGCTTCGATTAACCCTCATTACCTGACATGCTTCTTTTTTTTTTTTTTTTTTTNATTGGCATTATAAATATTTTATAGAACACTATTAGTACATACATAAAAGTAATTTAAATTAAAAATTTCAAAAATCTTATTAAAACGTATAATCTTCCTCATATCTATGAATTTTGCTTACATCACACAATGTAAAAGCATATTCAGTACGTAATAAGAATGCAACATAATATGCTTAATAAACTAATTTCACCCTAATGCGTTATCGGAGTCGCAACTTATATTACGTACCCACTAAAACCCCCAAATCTTAATTCTTCTTGGAATTACCAACATTTCAGGGACGTATTTCACATATTCGCAACAATCATTATTACTTTGAGGCGAAAGCGAGGAGTAGTAATCATGCATCGTTTCGGAATATTCCCTTCCGTCAGACATCGTTTCTGTGAGGCACTAGCAGTACTACCAGGTAAGGCCGGCATCGCGCTTCACAGGCACCACACTCATTTTTGTTGAAAGAGGGCTGCTGCGTTGCGCGGGTCCACAAATCAGTGAATCCAAAAAGATTAAATATTGAATGTGCTGTTCATGAAAAACTTGAATTCATTACGATTGTAATAAATTCAAAAAAATTGAGTACCTGAAAAGTACCGTGTTTCTAAAGAAATATTAAGTATTCCCATAGATTTTGGAGGATAGAGCTTCGCGAGCTCTCGGTGAAGCCACGAGGTGCACCACACACCGAGACTGGGAGAAATTGAAATGTGGTTAAAATTTTACAATCTCACTGGGAGACAATCGTAACATGTCTAGTAAGCAGCCACGGCACATTGTAATCATTGTACTCACGTACTTCGTTGTAAAATTAAGGCAGTTCTGCCGACAGAGCATTAAATCGTTTAAAATTTGGATGCAATAATATACGCTTATATCGATTTTCGATTTAAAGAACATATCTTACCGGCAAATTAAGCAAGATATAGTCTATTGAGTATTTGGATGAAATACATTCTTTTATATGGAAAAAGTAACTAACCGAAACTATAAAACCGATATTATTTTAAAGTGTAATCAAAAACCTATATTAATAAAAAAACATTTTATAGAAGCCATCGGACATCCTGAAGATATATTTAAAGTTTTATTCATGGATTTCGTCTTGTCCTTCGTTGTCTCCTACGTCATGGGCATACAGACTATTGTCATGTCGTGCTCTCTGCTAAGAGAGTCAAGTGATTTCAGAATTTATAACACTTTATTCATAAATAAAGTTTGTGTTATGAATTAGATTGTAGTTATTAGTGCGTATTATTCATAACACCAATATACAAAGTAGTTAAAATATAAACAAAGAATATGGTTAGACTTATGAATGATTTAGCTTGCATTATCCAGCAGAACTACCTTAAGAACTATTTATAACCTACAATATACGAAATGTATAGCAACTTTTCGTGGTGTAAGGTTTCATTTGGTCAAATAAAATGTTAAATAAAATCTGAAACTATTCCACATTGGCGAGTTGAGACAACTAAAAAGATTTTGACTCCCTTTCTTACGAATATTTTATACATATTTATAAACAATTTTCACCTACCCAAAGTGGGAAGAAAAATCACGCAAAACGTTCACGCGAAGCGGAACAAATGTGAGTTCTCCGCCTCTTCACCCTATCCTTCCCATGTGCAGAAATAGTAGTAGAGGAATGTACAAGACAGAAATAGAATGCTTTCACAGCTCTTGCAGTCATCACCAAGAGCCATTAGATTTACACGCAGTGTTACTGCGAGAAAGAGATGTAAAAGCGTTTTATTAAAGCCGATGCGCATGTATAGCATGCGTTAGGGCCTGCATCTTCACGTCTGACTTTTCTCTCACATTATTATGTGAGACATTACTCTTTTAATACATATAGTCTTTTTTTAAAATATTTCTCTTTTGTTTTCAACAATGTTCTTTAATGACGAGAGGAAAATGATATTTAAAAAAATTGAAATTAAACTTCTTTGGACGCATTAGGTACGAAAGTCCGGGGGAGCAAACTTGAATCGGCATATTCGAGCTTTGAACGACTTTGCGTTGGCGTATTTGAGCATCACGATCCGGAAATACTCGTCGCTCGAGTCGAGCTTTCCCGAACGAGACACTGAAGTATTGTATCTCCTAGCGACAACACGAATTTATCTCCTAGCGCCATCAATTGTTAACGATGAAGATTGGTAAAAGTCTTGTTTTGTTTTTTATCGATATTAATGAATGTGTCAAATCTATCAGTCACAACAAAGTGGTCACGAAATAGTTCGTGGATGAAATGTCCAAATACAGTAACAAATAATTGTGTATATATTAAGTATACATAATAAATATTATATGTAGTACAAATACCATTATCCCAAGCTCAATAATCCAAATTACCAATTATCCCAGTCGGATTTTGGACAAATATATAAGAACGTACAACGATAGAAAAAGAATATCGAGAAAATAGCAAGAGAATGGTATGGACGCACTCATGTATGGTTAGTTCTACATAAGATGTTGCTTGGTAGTTCAATTTTAGCAGCAAAGGCTTAACACGTTTAAACGAATAAGTGTTTAACAATACTAAAATAAATTCAGTTGTCGTGTAGTAAAATTCATTCAAAGAGAGCAGCTTTGAAGAGCTCCAAAGGTAACCAGTTTTAAGAGTAATATTTCTTGACCATTTAGAATATATTGATTTTATCATGAGGATTTGATCAGGATCCGGAGGGGGAATAATTAACGCGCCAACGTTTTGGATATATTCTATCCCTTCATCTGGGCTTAAAAACCATTCTTTCCCATACATCACTCAACATTCCACTGCGATATGCAGGACCAGTATTACTCTTCCTCCACGTAACATCTCACCCGTCTTCAACACCACACTGCTGAGTATATTTACTAAAAACGGAAAAGGCAAGGTTTGTTGTTATAACAAGGAAAACATATTATGAATATGCTATGCATATTCACAAACAAGAACCATAAGTAATTATAAATTTATAAAAAATATTGATTTTTCACGAACAAGGCCCACGAATTAAAATAAGGTTAATATGTGATCAGAACCGTAGATATATCACTAAGTGCTGAGAAAATAAATATCTCCTCCAGATTATCAAAGTAAAGAAAATAATGTTCCAATTTTTAGTTTGACAATGGTTTTAATAAAGAAATTTTAAGTTCAACTGTTTCGATAGGAAACCTGATAAATTTATATAAATAAAAAATAGGAAGCCTGATAAATTTATAACAATGAGCTCAAACACATAGTGGAAGAAAATAGTATTCCAAAAGGTGGACCAATCTGCCAATTTGATATTCAGGGTGTTAAATCTAGAATTGAAATATTGTAAATAAAAATCTTGAATTAATAGTATTGATATTCGACAGTTTACAACGACAAAAGAAATCATTATTTGCACCAGTTAGAATACTACTATTTAATCTTTACTTTTCACCGATGCCTGCATCTCAGCTGACGGTCAGGGAATTAAGTAAAAAATTCGACACTCCGTGACCAATAACTTCTTCTGTAGTGGTCCTAATGGTAGGTCACTCTCGCGCTAACATTATCTGCGCCATAAGAAACTACGAACATATTTCCTATGTAGCAAGAAGTATGTAGTTACTATTTCCCAGTTGTTACAATAAGAAGTTTTATTGGTTTCCTTCAAAACTTAACTATCGATAATCTCCAATATCAATCAAATATTCAATTACAAATAAATAACTGATAATTCAACATTTATTAAATAAAAACATAAAGAATTCTTAATTTTACTTTTTTAGTATAATAACTTATAGTTTGGTGTGTCACCATGATTTACATACTTCACGAAACATACGTCAAGAGTGGGTCGACAGAAGCTATGTTAACTTACACTTCTGGATGTAAATTGCCGTCTCATTCCAAAATAAACTCTGGAAAGCATAAGTACACATCACAAAGCCGTCGAGACACACATTCTCGAGATTTAGCTCCTTCTATAGTGTCGCAATGCCGCACTCAACATGAGAACTGCACTTAGCGCAAGACTGCTAAGTACGGACGGCACCCAGCGCGGAGACAACGCCTGCTACCGACCTTCCCATCTCCCACTTCCACGTTACCCTTATTGCATTTTGAAGTATATATTTTCTGAAATCCATGGAAACACATCGATTTCAAGGTGAATTATTACCAAAAAGTTAAAGAGTACTTTAGTTGAAATTAACAAAGAACTTTAGTAAATCGGGAAGGTGAATAATGTTAATAATACTGAAGGCACTCCTACCTTAGTGATAACTTTTGTGAAGATAATTGTGTAATACAACAAGTTGCCAGTTCTTCTCTTCCCATCTCTAAGAAGTTCATCTAGTACAGAGGGTAATACAGCAGGTTAATTTTGGCAAGTTTTAATGGACGTCAAAGTGATTATATCTCACGATGATGAGTGTGGAAGATGGAAGGATGATTAATGAATGAGTAATAAAATGACATTATATAAACGTCCACTCAATAGTCGAAACCAGAACCTTTGGAGTACAAGAGCCCGCGTCCTTAAACTTGCAGCTAATATTCAATTAATCCAAGTAGTTTTGAAGAAAAAGAAGTTATTATGTGAAATATTAAAACAGAAGAAAATCATTTGATTCTGAAATGAAATAATAAATAATCGGTCATTGGAAAGGTTATGATAATTATTGATATGAATGTTCACTTCTTCAAGAACACTTTGTAAGGTCTATAAAATTTATTTATGTTTCCTGAAACATCTCCGTTAATTATTAACCATGGTAAAGGTTTCAAATCTGTGGTTGATTTTGACTGAGGATATGCACGAAGTAAATTATTCTACACGACCGCACTGCAGATTAAAATGGTTTCGAACCTTACAAATTCTACTCACGTTGCAAACCAGGAAAGACGAACTAAGCCACATTGCTGTTTAATGAAGAGAAACGTGGTGTTATTTAAATTAAAGGTTATTTCCTCTCTCCCCTATTAAAAAATAAACATCTCTTAAACTGCAGCAATTACAGGTCATCGCGAGAGAGAATTGTAATTATTGACGCCTAATGTGTAGATCATGCCCTGCAGCACCGCTTGGCAGCACTGTAAAAACACGGCCGTTCACTAAATGTGGGAGTCAAGTGGCCCAGTGAGAGTGCTCAGCTCAAAGACCGAAGGGAAGTGGACTCAACAGGTGGAAGACCAGAAAAAATAGATAAATGTTCTGTTGCGTTTCCTTATAAAAAATCCTGAGAATTTATCCGATTATGTGCAATAATAACCAACTCCGCAGGAAAGAGAAATATACAGAACAATTCTTGAATGATGTTTCTTGAGTGATTGAAATGTTAGGACCATGAATATAATTATGTTGAGGTGGTTAAGAAGGAATTTTCTTATAAAAACAATTTTGACACTTTAGTGATTTCGTCTTAACAAACACCACAGTTGTTTCCAAGCACTCATTTATTCGTACGATATTGTGAAGGGAATACAAAGATAAAAATGATCAAAGGCTTGAAATTCTTGTTCAATCCATAATTAACATTGTGATAGAAGTTACAATATTATAGAGAGAAAATAAGAATATCCTAACTTACCCATTGATCTCGGTATTTCCATACAAGAGAATGAACAAATGCTACGGAAGCGTGCAAACAGTGAAACAGAAAGGAGAACAACAAACAGTTCATCCAACAGCGAGGACAAATACGCCAGTCCCGAATGAGTCAATAACTCAAATCCTCGCCTGCACTGAAACCCAACGTCGATGTCAAAGGTCAGTGATTCAAAATTTCAAATTTCAAATTTCAAATTTCAAACCAGAAATTTCAAAAGAACTCTTTTAATTATTCATATCAAATCTCAAATCTTTTGTAATTGAATAACAATATTTCGCACGTTAAATGTTTTATTACATAAGAAGAGGAATAAGTGTACAACAAAATTTTGAAAATGCATAAAATTAATTAATGAAAATGGAACGTATGTTATAAATAAAAATTAACATCGTTGCACAACATAAAATTTATTGTTATGTACCACGAGGTTTAATTTTTGTGGACCTTTAATAAACATTGAAACATTGTAACAATATTTGTCCTACCATTGTTCACTCAACGAATCACGTATTACGGAAACTCTACGTAGTGAATCCACCACAGAATTCTTTGACTCCACTTCGCTACTCAAAACAAAATGAAGGATTCCTCTCAGCGATAAAAAGACACACGACGTAAAAGCTCCAAGAAAATCAAGGGTAGTGACTCAGTGGGTGGTCGGGCAAAATTACTAGAAGACGAGGAACACACACAGAGGCACCCTACTGATACGGGTTTCAAGAGGGCGGGTGCAAAGAGAGAGAACAGACATATGAGAAACTGTCAGAAACAACATCCAATACCTAATAAAGTCAAAGGTGAGATAGTGGAGCAGGTCTTGTAAAAATTTCAAAAGGTTCATTTCTTGCAGGAAACTATATATAAAAATAGAAAATGAAACTATGCTTGGAGAAGTATATAGTTTTTAAAAATAAAGCTCAAATCTTGAATCTTTTTGTCTTATTAAGAACTTAAAATTCAAAGGATTATTAAAAACATCCGTAAAAAAATATCTCCGTGTACAAAATAGTGGCTAAATGTGGGATTCCATTACAGTTTTTATTTCATTAACGCTGAACATAGTACAAGAGAATAAAGTTCAGCAATAATAAAACATTTTAAGTTACATTTTCAGTATTTACAGCTATAAAGGTTTAGTTTGATTTTTCTTTGGTGTAAAATGTATTTTACGTCAATTGGTCAACTTACTTAGATGACAAATGACACTGATACAATGATTTTAACGTAGTAATTTTTAGAATTACAAGCAGTGGCATAAAACTTTAATTTAAGAAAAGGAATGTTTCCAAATATAGATTGATTCTTACGTATTCTTTAAAGACGAGTAGGAATGTGAAACTATCATGCCCAGTAGATGAAAAATTCAGTGTAACACATGTAGTCCTTCATTGTTTAAATTTACTATTCATGCCTATCCAGAAAAACGATCACAAATATTAACGACACAAACTATTAAACGTATCGCTGAAGCAACAATTTTCTGAAGTCACAATAAATCATGAAAGGTTTTCAAGGAATGTTTTAAGGCAAAGTTTTCAGATGGGAAGTAATAACATCAAATTCAATATCATAGGAAACCCGTGTGACCATTACTTGATGTTTGAGCGCGGATAATTACTCAAAAATAATTCTAGGATAAAAACGAATTAAAATGAATGAGTTTATCTGTATGGTTTCGATCAATATAATTTGTTGTAAGATATCACGAGACAAACCGCCAAAGTCGCACTGGTTGTTAGCAATAGAAATAATATAGTTTAAGAGGCCTGGATACTAAGGAGATAACTGCAGATAGGCATGACGGGTCGCATGGGAATAGACATCGGGAAGAGGAAGGATAATATCACGGTGCCAAGGGGACATCCTAATAGCGGATAGAAGACCCGTGAGGAGAAGTGGTGGGAGCGGGGAGAAGCAAGTGGGAGGCGGTGGTGGACGAGCCGCACCCACCAGTGTTTGCCCACAGCAGCCGAGAGGTGCCCGGCGCGCGCGAAGGGCTCTCCACGCAGCATGACGTCAGACCCAGGTGCAGGGGACGGTACCTCCTCCAACTCCACCCTCACCTCACCACTCCACTCCCATCGCTTCTTTGGTAGTAATTGGCGCTGAAATACAATATCCCTCCCTGCTCTAATAGCCAAACGAGTGAACTCCTTTTCCCTTCACCGATCTACAAGACATGCCCTCCACTAGAAATACGAGCGGATTAAAAAACATTTTGACTAAAATTATATAATAAGTAAATTTCGGACTGGTGAAAAAGGCGACACTTCCACCTAAGTTTAAACCCGGAAATAGTGTACAGATGTGGAAGGCGAACGGGTGGTTTAGTAGTCAACGCCCCTGCGATCAAAGCAGGAGTCGCAGGTTCCATTCCCGCCATTTTCAACTAACTGAAAGTTATCACACATCTTCTCCACGAGTAGGCACACGGAAGAGATATATGCATTTATAACAAAATTTGTGATTAATTTATGTATCAAACTGAATAATCAAATCAATCGATTCTAAGATAATAGTATTTTTTAAATAGTAAGTTCCGTATAATTAATTTTCACTTCGTTCAATCAGCCAACAATGTGGCCCACCCAGCAATACCGGGTAGCCAGATAAAATGTATCGCCCCTTCCACTAACGTTTTATAACATAAATATGTAGTACTTTCCTTCTAGCTCATTATGTTACACATTTATCTTTTAGAATGTCTAAAGGGTTGAGAGGCTTACTTCACCGTATCATATCCAGCGACAACACAAAGCCGGACGCTCCGAAGCACACACCAATACAAGGTTTCTATAAAGAACGCCTATTAATATAATTTTAAAAAAGGTTTGTCTAAAATATTTGTTGTAGTAGAGTATGATTTGTGGAAGAGATAAAGGTCGTGTAATACGTTTTTGAGCTCTTATATAATTCCTTGAAAGTTTCTTTAAGATTTGGTCAAATAATAGCACATTAAAACTCCAACAGTTTGGTTATACTGTATTCCAAACATCGTCAGGGCTTGTAACTCAAGTTAAAGACAAATGTATTAACAAATCATCATGATGGTTAGAATATAATCGAAACGTTGACGACTTGGTGAAAACTTTATTATACAAAATCCTTATAACAAATTGCAAGGTAAGGGACAGGTTAAGTCTTAGATTATTGCATCACAAATTCTGTTTCATTTTTCAGAGTCAGTTGTGATTAATTGTTATGACTAATTACTTATTTATGTAATACGTACCTCGGATCTTTAGATAAGTGTCGTAAAATGTTTCACTCTTACCATTTTTATATCCAACCTTTCAAGTGTGTTTTCTACCACTCCTTAATTACAGTCATCTCTTTCAAGATCTCTGTCATCACTTTAATACTGTTTACCGTTTCCTCCTTCGACGACGCTGACACTTCTCATATTACGTGTGTCTTCTCCGTTTAGACTAAACCTCTTAACTACGACCACTCCTATACGCACCGCCACTGCCTGCGTTCAGCGCCATTGATGAATGGGCGAGCGCGTTCCTCCTTTTGGCGAAATCGCAAACACCTCCTTCCACTCTACCAGGCCTCGCTCTGATGTACATTTAAACTCCCGTTGTTTTCCTTTTGCACACAATAGCATCGCCCTGTACCTGTTCCCACTTGCAAACGCAAGCCGCGACGCGACCTCTGTTTCTTTGTGAGGGTACCTGTAGGGGCAGTACACAGAAAAACAACCTGGAACTTTCAGGGACATGTTCACAGTCACTTTTCCAGCGGTCTTCGGAGCGGTACGTATGGTGATCTCTCATCACTCCAATTTCCCTCCTAAGATTATAAAATAAAATATGTTTCTAATATTCGTGTTCCATGGATTACTTGAAGAAAAGCATAATCAAATACAAAATTGCTGGTCTGTAAAGAACCAGCAGCAGTAGAGTTTAACTATTATAAAAGCAACATAATGCAATACATGGCAACGGAATAATAATGCACGTATCTACAGAGCGAGTAACATGGTTTTATCATATATGACCAGGGAATTATTGATATTGTCCTAATCGTGATCGAGTAATGAGGTTCCACAAAGCAGAAATGACAATATTACACCAATAAACAAAAGTAACTCTTCGAAAAATATGAACATTTTCAACTACTTATTACAAATTTTTTAAAAAACATTGAATTTTTATTGATACTTGTTATAAATTTAAAAATTGAATTATGACCCAAACTCCGAGAATTCGTTTCATAATTTAAAAATATACGAGAGAAAAATTGGTCAGGTCAATCGTTCAAAATTGGAATAAATTTCACAACCTACGTCCCCATAATTTTTTATTTTTAAATAAGATTATCCTTTTGGTGACCAACTTTGTACGAAGGTACCACTTTCCCCATAGAATATTCGCTCTGATGGTGGAAACTGAATGAGAGTAAAAGTAGACCCCTGTGAATATTTATGTCGAACGCCAAATTGTTCACATCACATCATATGAAACATCTCAATTAACTCATGTGGTTACTAATTTAATTCCACGCTGGACAAAATTCTACGCTGGAAAAGAAAAAAAATAATGAAAAAAGAGTAAAATAACTAAGAACAGTCAGAAATGTTCTACAAATTGTAATCTTTTGCATAAAAGTTATTTATTCTTTACTCTTAATTTAATATGATGGATTTCATTTTTTTATGATGTAATGTCATAAAATGCAACTATGTATACTCAAAGTCATGTAACTTACCGAAAATAATGCAATATGACTGCCTATTACGAATTGCCAATTTCTACCAATTTAAGTAGTATCCGCATAAATATTAATAGTAGTCACAAAAGCGACTATTTGCTGTTAAGATAATATACGTAACATAACATAACAAACCAGGACGCAGGGTAGTATTCGTTCCACACACTCGATGCGGAAAGAACAGAATAGCACCATAATAGCAAGTGAATTGAATTAATGGACGATGTTGGCGCTAGATTTAAGTTTAAAGAAATATGAAAGTACTGACAACATTAAGGGAGATACCTTTATCAACACCCTTGTGAGTCATGGAATAAAAGCATTGGCTATGCTTTTTAAATTTCCTACACCAACATCAAGCCTGTTAGACTGTCAATAAATAAATAAATTAATGAATGTCAAGAGAGCGGTTACAAACTGCCTATGACCAAGTTGAGGAGAATAGCTAATTTACTGCTGCAATTTTACAATAAAGTAATAAACACAGTGCGTTCCCGTTCATGGTATATTTTCTTGGGTTACATTTTCTGTGAGAAAAGTTACATCACTTTGAGTCTAGATTTGTCGAGTGTATGCGACGTCTAAATTCGCAGAATTAAATAATGCGCATGAGTTAACTGTAAAGTGATCAGCGACGGGAGAGTGAGAGGAAGGTCGGGCTGAGGGTATAGAGGGGCGGGGCTGAGACAGCAGCAACCACCTGCGCTTTTGCCGCGCTGCACTCCGCTGACGCCTGCGTCCGCTGCCGCCCGCCCTGCCATTGTCTCCGCAACCAAGGCCGAACGCGGGGCAAGGACGCCGGAGGGTCGTTGCACCGACGACGGACCGCGCTGCCACTCCAGCGCGTCGTCGTCGCGCCACCGAGAAATATGGTGAATGCATGACACTCGTGCTTCAGATAACGTGCTTTCTAAGAGCTGCACCTTATGACATATGGAAGTCTACAGGATGAACATTAAAACTGCAGACAATCTCAGGGTTGCTTTCCGACCACTTGTTGAAACGAGAGCTAAATTCGTCAGAAGCCTCACTTTTAAATACGAACCAAAGAAACGACAAACTTTTAAACGCAATTATTCAAAATGAATGGAACGATTTTTTAAGACGACATTTTGCCAAGTTTTTAACAGCTTTGATTAAATATAATTATACTGTAAAATTATTCCTCCGATCTTAACGGATAAAAAATGGCAAGTTTCGTATTTTATTAGGAATTGAAATGATAAGTGCAAAACTGTCCAGGATCATAAATATTTACAAAGGTGCGTTTATCAAACTCTTATTAATGAATTATGTATTAATAAATTTCCCAATTCAGGTATCAATCGTTTTTGTGCAAAGATGAAATGACTATTCACTAATACACAATATTGTTGAATCATGAAGTGAAGCCCTGGTTAAGGAGCTGTATGTTCTCTTATATTCATGTGTCTTTAGTACTTAGTCTGTTTACCTTGCTACTGAACTGCCAAAAACCGTTTCATGCTATATGTTTTCCATACATTTTTGTCTATTGAAATAAATAGCAAGCTCTGTTGAGACGATTAGGGGTCCCAAGTCAAACAACTTTTCATTTAGAGTATGTTCTTCTCGTTATCTCTCCTAATTAAGGTTTCTGAAATTCGATACAACACAAAACATTATTTAAATATTCGTCGAATCAGTAGTATTATTTTAAAACATTTGATAATGCAAAGTGATTCGATAAATTGTTATATATCCTACGATTCACCAATTCCTAATTTAGAGTCCAAACCAGTGAATAAAATTACAGACCAATACATATATAACACAAAATGGTTTACATATATAACGCAAATCCGCACGGAGAAAATCTTTCAAGACACTCCCTTACGTCTTTACAATAGTTAAAGTAAAGATTTGCTAGTTTGATAGAGAGTTGGTTAAGTAAATCAAAGGAAGAACATAAAACACGCTCCGACCCGATGACATTTAATCACGATGGGCGTGAAGATAGAAGTAAAAGCAACGCACGTGTGTCTAAGACAATTCGTCGACGTCGTGACTATCAATGGCTTAATTTGCATAAGCTGTGATTGTAAATTCGGCTGCCGTCGATTGTCTCAATGTTAGACATGGTGTAACAACACGACTACCGCTGTTGTATTTCGAAGACATGCGTACGATTCTAATTGCATGACTCTAAATGAGACAAACATGAAACGGTAAAAACCTCTTTAATCTTTTATGGTACGCACAAGGAGAAAATGCATAAAATGATTCAGTGCATATATATGACAAATAATAAATAAATGTTAATGTCAGAAATCTATTACCTAAAACTATTTCTTAACGACCAATAAAAGTTTATGGAAAGAAACTATCGGAAAAATATAAATGTGGAAATAAGACGTTTGGTTCATCATAGTCTAAGGAAGAATGAGAAGGAATCCTGTACAGGAGCCTTGTTTTGCTCAAGGTACAGTTGTAGCAGTAGGAGTGGAGACACTAGGAAATTGAAAAGACTGACAGACAATGTATGCTCATCAAGTGATCATAGACATCATCATCATCATCATCATCATTATTATTATTCGTTTACAATATCACACTTCATTTTATCTCAGTCTTTTTATTGGTTAGAAAAAAAATTGGAGAGATAAATTAACCGACATGTGCGAAATTCTGAAGTTCTGTTTGATGTTTATTCCATGTACTAACGGAGATTAGTCATTGTGGGCGCAGCATAATCCAATATGATCTAGTCTATCTCATTACACTGAACTAAGAAAATTGTTTAATTTGCTAGCATAGGAAACATGAGAGAAAACTAACTATTATACACTTTCCAGCAAATATTCAATGCCCTGATCAAGGATCGAACATGTGTTCCTTCGTTTCATTGATTAAACTTCCAGAAAGTCTAGACACACTGATTAGGTTGCTACTAAGGACTACAATGTTGAATCCGTTAATTTAACAGACATGAACAATGATAATTAAGATGAATATATTGGAGGAAAGTTGTACCCGACCTGAAAAAATTTGACTTCGAAATACTAACCATGTATGGCGTGAAACTGAATACTAAACATGTATTGGTCTAATAGTGGCATCTAATATAGACTTGGTAAATTGCTGTAACAAGTTGTAGTTGTTGCTATAATAGTTACTCAGAGTTGAATTATTTTTAAGGTTAACTAAACGAGGTATCGTCATTTCCGGAATAATTTGAATACCCAATATACACAATACAAACTTGTAAACATAATACATCATAAATGCTCTCCAAAGAATATATCTCCGTGAACTAGCATTGCGAGAGAAAAGAGCAGCGTACAGACAAGATAAAAAAGCCATGACTAGAGAAAAGAAAAAAGAAAACGGATGAAGTGTAGTGTGTATGTACGTGCGCTTGCATGTGTGTTGAGGCCGGTGGCAGGCGTTTGAAAGCCGTGCGAGGCAATCGCTTGTGCTACGAGTGGAGAGTGAGCCTACAGAGCGATTTGTCAGCGTAAAGTCAACACATCGTTCGCACGGGAACACTGGGCATCGTCCACCACGCCGTCCTTCCAGCGACCCCCGAGGAGACGTCGATGGCCCGGAGATACACCGTTCGTATGCAGTGGGCAACTCTTTCGAAACATGACACTCTTATGTCTTCAGGTCCGAAATATTTTATACACTCAAGTGTTGTTATTGTTTAGTGCTCCACGCACTATTACTCGTAATGTATTTTCATTTTTAATCAGTTCCGTATTTATACAATAAAATTTTTATTTATTACTATGATACTATGATTCCGTTTATTAATTAAATAACTAATTAAATTCCAATTTGCCTGCATGCTATTGTAGTTTCTTATTAGTCATATAAGTCTATTTTTGTCAGTTCTCAACCTTAGCTCGCATGCGTACATGTACCACACTCTGGTCCCGGTTTCCCTACGGGTAAATGTTGATTTCCAGACTCTCGCATATGCAGTATAAATAATTCTATTGAAATAATTAATCTTAAATTTAAAGCTATTTTAATAGTTATGATTTATAAACAATATTTTCTCAATAATTTAAAGAGTTGAAAATAGAATCTTAAATTTAAATAACTTTTTTAGTACTCAATTAAATACAAATCTGAGGGTATTGTTGATATTACGAATTTACTACTATTTCATAACTACTTTTGTTCTTATCTTAGGAGGGTGCAGAAATGATAAATCCGCCTCTACCTTAGGACCCTTGATCGGATGGGAAGGTCGCTTACTTACCATTGGAGAGTTAATTAGTGATTTTCCTACACGCGGTCAAATTTTTTTTAACCATTTGATTGATTTGATTAATTTATGTATATATTATGCAGGACTATCACTAGCAAATGCAAAAAGGGATGCTGCCTCTTTCTCGTAGCTGCAAGAGTGAAGGATCACTTAACCGACATTCCTCACGGAGATTGATAATGGCTAATTGATATGGAGGCTGAGGAGAAGTAAATCAATTACCATATGAACACAAGATCTTTATTACTTTTGTACGCTCAGACATTCATAACGAGTAATCATTTTTAATTATCATTCTTGATAATAATTCCTTGAAAATTAAAACCGGAGACCAAACATTCAAATCGGCAATGACAGGGATCATTTTATGGGAAGTTTTACCACCAAAATTAAGTACTGTTTAGTGCGGATATAGGAAACGGAATTTAGCGGGCTCTTGGTCCGTTACAGATCAACGAAAAGTCACAATCCATGCTCTCCATCACTACAATCCGTGCTCTGCTAGTAATTATAAAGACTAGTTAGTTTCATGTTATTATTTCGATGAAATAATGAAGTGATAACACTGGACTTTGATAATTTAACTCTTACACATCTATTATAACTTTGCAATTAAAAATTCAGTATGACGTTGCCTGAATTCGTAGTAGAGGCTAACAATAATTTTCGAAGTATCTTTTCTAAATGAGAACAAAAGGTGAAAATGTTTTGTACGTCTCTTGCGAGACAAACTCATTCACCGAAGCAGAGAAAAAAATACAATTAGAGCTAAAGTTATCGAATTTTGAGAGGATGTTTTTTTTTTCGTATTGAAGAGGCTAACCAGGAATGTACTTTTCTCTATTCTGATTTTAATGGTGTAAATTGGGTCGCAATGTGATTTTTCCAATTTTAGCTATATCTCACAACGTATTATTTTTGTCTACACTAAATGATAAGAAAGAATCAAACAGTAACTCAACAAAAACTCACACGCAATGTCGATACAGGTCACTATTTTATTGAAAGATATGAATGAGATGAGAGAATAAACTCTCATCAAAATGACAACAAAAATCTCGTAAATCTCATAAATTCGTAAGTTTCAAAAAATTTAAGAAAATATTTTCTAAATTAGTAATTTATATACTACTAAGTAATTTATATTTATATATTATTTACATAGGGTGAATCTAATATTTTAAACAGAGTGAAATTATACATTGGAACATTACTGAATTAATCAACAATTTAAAAATTACATTTGAATTCACAAACATTTAATTAGCATCAAATATATAAACATCGACAATAATACCTGTACACAAAGTATATTTTTCTTCATTCTTTAATCACTATTTTGGAAGCAGCTCAAGTTTTGGAGCAGGTTTACATTTTATTAAAGTTTATCAAGACTCCACAACGGTATAGATGACAATTTTTAATCTCGAGAGAGTATCGCAAAGTGGGATACACCATTTTCTATTGATACAGAAAATTTTAGAAACAGATATTCGATGTGAATGAACATTGGGAATCTTTGAACGCAGCGCTGAGTGGCCTATTGAAATCCCTTGCGACCGTACGCGCTTCACGATATGGTCCACTGCATCGTCTGCTGCCGGTGCCTCAGGGCGGGGTGGAGCGGGAAGGCGCGCGCGCCCATGCAAATGAGCGAGCGACAGAGGGCGCTGTTTGCCCACGGCGGGGCCGCGTGGCGCACCCTGGCTGCCCGCCCGCTCGCCCGCTACGCTGCGTCGCGCCAGCGCTCGTCGGTAAACAGTTCGTTACGCTGCAGCCACCGCCACCGCCTCCACAACCAACGCCACCCTTCTTGTCACCACCACCCTCCACCCTCTCTATCTCATTTTGTCTCGCATCTTTCTTTTCCCTCTCCACATCTCATTGAAGGGTGAAGCAGACGGAAGAGGAACTCCGTGAAAAGGGAGTGTCCAACATGCTGTTGTAATAAGTGAATTCAAGGGTGATCGAATTGTTGTCAAGTCATAACCTCTCCTCACGGGAACAATTACAATTATGGAAAACAGATACTAAAAGCTAACTACTCATTAGCAATGCTGTTTCCAGAATGGAATTGTTTCAATTGTGAAAACACGTTACGGCAATTACTAGCGCTCTACCACTCGGAGGGTTTCGCGATATGACACATCGTTCGAGAGGTGTGATTAGAATGTTGAATCAAAATCGAAATTTTATTCTTTATGAATCTAGTCCTCCCATAAATTAATATAGAATTGGGACACAAGAATTCGTGCCCATTATCTGCACGGATCTATTAAGAGATAGCCTGAATTTTAGCAAGGAATACCTGGAATTAATTCAAGTAATATCCCAAAATGTATCTACAAAAAGCTTTATTGAAACATATAATCTAGCTTTCATATTTTTTGGAACAAGGAACCACGTTTCTCTCGCACCTAATCCATAAATATTAATTTTTACTATACAAGATCTGAAAACTTAAGGCAGATGTATTTCATGAGAAATGTTAATATAAGTCAGACTGGAACAAAGAAACTGGTGAATTTAAAGAGCCTCGCTCAAATGAGTTTTGGGACTAGTACGAACTATAATTTTCTGGAATGTTAAGAGAGAAGAGACTTCTCTCAGTTTAAAGCGAGAATAAATTCTTATCCTTTGGAATATCAGTAAAGAACCCTAACAAATCAAAAACAGACCCGCTCTTCCTGTTTAAAAAGAGTAAAATGGAGGTAATTTGTGAATGTGTTATATTATGAATAATTTCAGTGATTGTATAAATATTTAGGGAGAACAAATTTGTGATTCTTTTAATATTAGTTTAAATAACTTCAGAAATTACCAGTTTGTCAATATGTTTTATAAGTGCAGGATGTAAAAGACAAATTAATTTGTGAGTGAAGAAGGTTTGTTCGTTTCTCGACATTCTATATAATATTTTTATAATTATATTTAGTACGTTTTGAAAACATGTAAACATTTGTAAAATTCCTATTTTAATTCACATAATTTCAATCTGTTCTTAGAAATATAAAGTCTTCAATCCTTACCTGCATGAAATAATACTATTTTAGGTTTGAAAAATATGTTCATGGAAGAACATACTTGATAGTCAACGCTAATAATGTATTCTATTCCTTTCTATACCTTACTATTTCAGCAATCAGGTGATTTTATATCACCAATAAAGTCCATATCATTTTCTGGTAATTTTCCCATTTATGAATTTTCGAGGGAATAAAATTTTCTTTCTGCTTCGTTCTTGCATGCTTTCTCCTTCGGGCACCTTCAAACGAATTTAATGAAAAGTGTAAGTTAATACTATTCTTTTGATTTTACTGGTTTATTCCTCTTATTAATGACTCCTGTCCTTGCTACCACGGAAGTCCATTTACGAAATCAGGAGTTCGTTGAAGTTTAAAGGTGCTTTTTGTCTTCTCGTCAGAAGACAGTGAGTATTGCGGGTTGCATTCTTGCACCACAACAGGCATGAGCCGAAGTTTGCTGAAAGATAGCAAACTGTGGTCCATCTGTACCTCACGATCATTAGTGTTCGTTTTTTATTTTAAGTTCTTTTCCAACACAAAGTTTCCATCTTCTTTAGGCGTTCTTCAGGTTTTAATGTCTGTATATTTTTAAAGAGCTTTAACCATCGGGAATAGCAATACTGACCTAGAAATCGCAACCAGAATGACATGAGTAAATGCCACAAGGAAAATGTGAACAGTTTGGGTGTTCTTATAACAGTTCTCGTGAATTAACTCTTCTGTTTCAAAAAGATATACGTAGTTTTTTGATCGTAGACAATATTATTTTCTGTGATTATTAACACAAGACAGTAAATTAATTTTAAACAGGGATTAACTTCTCAGTTCATATATCAAGATTTGGGAAACACACTCCAGTACCGTTGCACAAATCTTTCAAAGAACATTTTCAATAATGAGTCCACATTACTCATAACAGAAGACAAAAGAAGAACGCGTTGAAAGAAGAAAAATCTAACGAGACTCACAGAACACCGCTTAGCACTTTCTTCGCTTCTCTCAATGCATGATGCTTTACAAAATGACGCTGTTACTTGCTCCAGACACACTAATTAACGTGCTCCGGAATTTATGGGTTCTCTCGCTGGAGCGTGACCATCAGAGAGAGAGAGAGAGAAAGCCGAGCAGGGGATCTCCCAAAAGCTAAAAAGAGTAACTTAATTTATGAACGGTCTTAAACTGTGACACAGATACGAAGACATGCCTCCACCAGGATCCCTCAAGATTACGATGAATGCAAAGAAGAATGAGAAAATAGAACTATCGACGGATGGAAACGTCATGCACGTATCCTCAGCAATAAAACATGTCAACTTTTGCCGTAAAGACTGAAAGGTCATTAGCATCTGGATGCCATGGGAGCGAGGGAAAGTACGAAACACGATAGAAGAAGAAGAAGAAGAAGGATATCACGAAGCACGAAATTTATGGTCCTCAATTACGACCCACAATGATCAGGTGATTCCCTACACAATAGAGAATGCCGACCCACACAGATATCACTAAGTGGTTTGATCAGCGTGTAACTTCAAATCACTTAAGGATACGCCTCAATCCGGACAAGCGGAAGCTGATGTGTTTTCTTTTAAAGGCTGTGACTTTTTCGTTTACATGCGCAGAGGTATCTATTACGTTCACTTGATAAGAATTTCGAGTTTTATCATTTTAGATGTCATCTTTGGAGATTGTCAGGAAATTTTATTACAGCGGTTTTCGATTACGTATCGTAACCTCATATAATGAAAGGAAGAAAAGGGAGGCAGTCAATAAAAAAATTCTTCCACGGATCAATTTCTGTTTTACTCGGGGTTATGATGTGAAATATCCGGATAGATAAAGCTTTGGGAATATTCACAAATTATATACCGGGGTATATACCCAAAATTCGTACATACTCGAGTAGATAGAAAATTTAACCAAATCAATAAATACTTATGAGGATTATTATATTGCTCTACTTTCAAAATTCAACAATACAATGGAACCGCCCAGCTTATTGTTTTAATTTTAGAAAGAAAACATACATAAGTACATTTTGAACCTCTTATATCTCTCAAAAATTAGAAAACTTACAAATCTAGGTTTACGAATATTATAAATTACAAAAATTACATATTATTAAATTAAACAACAAATTTAACAGGGGTACTACGGGGTTCCTTTCCGAAAGGTTAAAATTTTGGTTGCCTTATTTTTACAAAACAAAGACGAATCAAGTAGATTCTTGCTGACGTAGATTTCCTAAATTACATCCAAGTCAAGACAGCCAAGCAAAGATCACAATGATCCAAAATACCAACTTTTCCAAAAAACATTTCTATTACATTGAAAGAAATTACTAATGAATAATAAGATATATAGACTTGTGAAAACAACCAATATGTTTTGAACTCAAAATCAGAACATCCTGATTTTGGAAACTGAAAAGACTAATTGCACTGTAGAAGATCAATGTCACAATTGCAATGCCAGTTATTTCACGTGACAAAAACATATTCAGCAAAATAGAATACGATTCTACCCTTTGAACACTAAGAAAACCCAATGAACGTTTTCCAAAAATTCTTCAAACAAGAGAATGAAGATGCGACATAGAACTTCCTTATTGTTTTTTTCGTAATCCAGGAATGTCAGCGGAATCACGTACAGGCATCAGAGGACGGCGTGCTCAGGTAGGGAATTACCAAGTGTGCCACAATAAAGCGTAATACATTTATATTTTTCTTTGTTATGATTTTCGTTACTTACTTCCTGTTCTGATTTAGTATTGCTGTACTGATTTGGTTCATAATCAAAACTGAAATATATTGCTTTGCCTTCAGCAATTTTCTTTGACGCTTTCACAAACTCACTAGTTTCATTGCGCGGAAACAAGAGGAGAAATTTGTTTACTCCTTCCTGCCATGAGATGACAGAAACCGTTGTCGGATTTAGATCACTAGACATGCGGAGGTACGCAACTCTGCTCGCGTACCATTCTTTGGACATACTGCTTTCACTTACTTAATGATACCTTTAAATTAATGATTTTAGTACAAAATAGAAATAGACATCTACAACGCTCAAAGAAGCGTCTAAATATGTAATAATTTGCATAAATATGCACTGGTTAGGTTCATAAAAGAGCTGTGGATAAATACTGGGTATATTCCCAATTTTTATCTCCCCACTCACTGGGTATATACCCGGTCCACATCACTACTCGGGGTACGCGAATAAAGAACGAAGAGCCCGTTATCAAATTTAATTACTCTGAGCCCGGGACAATATGGTTTCGAAGATGATTTGCATCCGAAAACGTAATACGCCAGACTGCATAATACAGTCGAGGGTAAACCATGAGCTCTCCATTCTATTAATCCGATTACTGTGACACAGGGCAATTACATGGGGTGTCTGAATACCGATGAGATTGGAATTCAATAACTGTAAAATTTTGTTCGCTGTACTTCACATAATAGTTAATCTTACTTAAATGACAATAATAACACCTTTTTAATAAACATAAAATGAAATTTTAATAATTTAGTGTGTGGATCCCTGAGCTCGATTTTGATTGAGATGAGATTAATTAAAAGAAAGCTAATTACAATCGTGCTCACCTAAATTGGAAATACTAGATACAAGTCGTTTCTTGACATAATAAAAACATGAAGAATTACACAGGCGAAATCGAAACATGAAGAAATCGAAACTCAGAAGGTACACCGTACTACCCCTATGTATTTTGGGACGCTGGAACCGATTATGACTATAAAAAAATTAATTATCCAAGTTTCCCATACCACCCTCGTACAACCCCCAGGAGGGTTGAGATTTCGTACTTCATGAAAATTTAAAATATATGTATCTGCTCCGGTATTTTGGTGAGCTGAAACCAAATATAACGATAAAAACTGATTTCAACTACCCAATCACCCCTTAGCAGAAAATGATTCCGATTACCCGCTAACATCCCTTACGATCCTCAGAGGATGAGAATTGAGCTCGTTATGAAAATTGAAAATGTAAGCATATTACGAAATCATTTTATATCGTCATATTCAGCTTCAGCGCATCAAAATATCAGAAAATATACACACATTTTAAATTTTCAGAAGAAGCGAAATTTCAACCTCCAGGGTGGTTTTAAGGGGATGCTAAGGGATGGTTGGGTATTTGAAATCAGTTTTTATCATCATATTCGGTTTCAGCTCATCAAAATATCTGAGAATATACATATATTTTAAATTTTCATGATAAACAAAATCTCAGTCACCCTGGGGGCTGTAGGGGGGTGCTACGAAAAAATTGGATTATTAAAATCATAATCGGTTTCAGCGCCGCAAAATACATAGGAGTAGTGGGGTGTACCTTCTGGGTTTCGATTTTTGTGTGTGTGTGCCTGTGTTATTGAGGCAGTATATATGTACCAAATTTTTGGCCTTCCTAGACCGAAATTCGGGGTGGCAGTCTCCCATATTCAAGACACATGCAAACATATTTAGGATACCTTACAAACTACTGAAATTAAAAATTGAGTTCTGTTTAATAATAAGCTCGGTAATAAATTTTAGATTATATTACCAAAAAAAACCCTAATATTGTGGTATATTTAATTTCACGCCTTTATACGATGAAACTTCCGAGCACTTCTCAATAGCGGCAATTTGTCTACAGCAAACTACTTCTCACTTTTTTCCTATGTTGACCTTTTTTCCCCCAAAAGCGGATACATCTCAATTGCGGTCAAATTTCAAGATCCCATTAGTATCCTTAGTAGAGAAGTTTCATTGTATTATTTTTGATGACCCTTAGGATATCCGGGTCCGGACTTACCACAACCAACGACGTACGCCACCGGTGAAGGAGGATTTTAAAATATCAAACGAAGTGTGCAATACCGCAGGAACCAATGCAACCCACAGTTTATGTTTTCTCTTTGTTGAGGATAAACACTATCAAGAAACATTATCAAGTTCTCAGATCGAAGGTAAGTAAAGGAAAAATGCAGTAAATGAGATTAAAGGCCCGTTTACACGGGGAAAGCTGCCTAGCAGGTTACCTACCTATGAAATCTGTTTATACTGCAAGTAATCTGCTTGGCATCTTGCCTGTAAATTACGACGAGTGTGCTCATCGGTCATATTTGCGAGTGAAATGGTTCGACATTTATTTCGTGAACCATCACACGAATCATGTGAACTGCTTCTGGACGAGTTAGAAAAGAAAAAATCATGGACTGGGGAGTGGCTGCAATACTCATGAACCGTCGTCGCAATTAATAAATAATTCAATGATTTTTTCGGATATTTTAGACACATTAAAAATTGCATTTCTACCCAAAATGTTACTATACTATGAAAAACCATTAACGCAGAATTCATATTCTGAACATGAGCACTGTAGATCATTGGTCTGAACCTGATCAAAACATTAGAAACATGGAAAATGGAGATTAAAAAAAATGAATAACACGAATAAATAACGAGACTCACACGAGCAAACATGCACCTAGCCTCACATGCTGCTTTGAGGTTAACTGTCTCAAATCTACTCTCGGTGAAGTTACAGGTAGCTTGCCCCATTTTTGAGGCAGGTTCCGTTTACACGGAGCAGGTAATGTGACTCGCAGATTGCCAGACAGCTCAACCCGTGTAAACGGGTTTTAGACGATACGGACAGCGCAGTCACCGAATTGATGAATTAGTGACGTATGTAACACACTTTGTGTGAAACGAATATTTACAAATATTCGTTTCTGCCCGTAGGAAAGAGAGAAAAGAAAGTGGGATGTTGTCGGGGATGGGAAGGGAGGGCGCATGAGCACTCTGAGGTTACTTCTCACTGTACATGGTTCCTCTCAGATGCACGCCTACACACCCTAGACTGGTAGAGGTGAGAGCACCTTCTCGTGTTGGGAATTTACGGGGCAAAGGAATGTTGATTCGCGATCGTTCACACTCACAAGACGAGCAGCGCATGGGCGGGAAATTCTCAAACGGTGTGTCAGCCGCGAAGGGGAGTCCCAGGCGCAGGCGAAGGGAGAAGAGAGGGCGATGCACGAGGAGCAAAAGGTGTGAGTGTGTGGGAGAAACAGGTGTCAGATCGCGGCAAGCGACGTTGCCCGACTACTGCTCGTTGTTCGGATATGGTAGAAATGGAGCATAAAATAAATTTAAGATTATTTCAGGTTTTTATCCTTTCGCTTAATGGATCCACATCCATATGAAGATTCTCTTAAAAGGATGTGTAGCCTACGTATTCTCCGCCGAGGACAAGGAGTGGATGATTATAACATTAAATCTATTTCTTCGTATAATATTTTGCACCATTAGGAAGAATATATACATTTTAGTTACAAATGAATCCAACATTTCGTATGAGGCGTTGTGAAATATAAGAAAGAGGATTTGAATGTCCCAAAAGAACGATTTTTTTGTATTCTTATGGTAAACCGTACTGTTTCTGTATTATACTACAAAATTATTATAGTATATTAACTTTACCTTATAACTACAAAATTCCAAGTCACTTTGTTGATAAATGCTTTTCTGGTGTGTGAATATTTAACATTATTTTAACTGTTCTAAAGTGCATATATATAGTTAAATTTTAGAAACCGTTATAAAGGTCTATTATGAAAAAACAAAAACAATAAGTAAACATCCAAAAACATTGATGATATATAACTTAATAAATAATTGTTTTCAAATTCTCAAAATTTTTATTACTCTCCTTAAATTATGATAGTCTTGTACTTTTTGCTACTTATTTTAGCTAAATTGATATTGAAACAAATAATTTTCATATCATCTATATTAGCAATAAAAGGAATCAATTAATAATATTTTCATGCAATAACATTCGACATCCAGTCGAATACAGTAAGAATACAGTAAACACAAGAAATATTTGTCTCATTATTCCTCTACAACAAACGGACGAACGCTTTCGTACTCTAACAAGACTGGCATATAATCAAAAATAAAAGGAAACATGTGAATTTTGCAATAATTTCCAACGTTTATTGTTCTAATGGGTACGGTATTTATCAGAATCATTTTGGGGCGAAAGAACATCTTAGATCATCAACTTTGATTGTTGCTGTATAAAGACATTTTTCGCTACGGCATAAAATTTTATAAAGGTTCAGGCGCAAAATATTAACTTTACAACATCCAACGAAAATATTCTAATATATTAAAAATTATGTGGAATATGTGATGGAATCCTCTCCATCACTAAGCGTCACAATCAATGATATGTATTCCTATCATCGTACATGAGTGTACTCATTCACATTCCTACATTCTACATGAGTGTACTCATTCACACATAATCGTCACTTCTGAAGGCTTGAAAAGAATCAAGTATTATGATTAAATTTACTGCCAAGAAAAAATATACAATGGGTTCACTGTTAGCGGCCACCAAACAAATAGGTCAATACGTCAATAAACCCCTCTTGAGCTTCTTGCAATTCGAAATAATTTTACTCAAATAATATCCTTGCACTCTCATGTTTACTTTTTCAATTATACAGAACATGTAAGGGAAGTATTGTAATCAGTTGAAAAAAAAATTATTTGAGATCTCTTCGGATCTACGAATTGGCGAAACTTTAGGAGAATCTTTTTTCAAATTTTCGCGATGATGTACAATGTCGTGTGTGTGTGAGTGTGTGTGTGTATGTATGTATGTTTATAATTTTGTTCACCCGGTAACTCACGAACAAATTGATGAATTGAAACTAAACTTGAGATTTGACTTTGAATGTTTAGGGAATAGAAGCCTAAATCTGGACAGAAGCTCATACAGACTTCATTTACACACCGCGCTCCACTTCCGGTTTCTCAAAATTCAAAATTTTGATAATATGTCTGAAGCATTTTGGTTGTTCTGTTTATCCTGCTTACTGATTGCTTCACCGCATTCCTACGCGTCGCACCGTTTTTGAGATACAGTGAAAAATTTATTGCGCAAAAAGGGTTATTACTTTCAATTACACAGAATATGTAAGGAAAGTGTTAAAATCGGTCGAAAAAAATCTAGTAGACGCTGTTTTTAGATCGGCTAATAAGGCATTTGCAAAGATTTTAAGGTGGAAGATAATCCGTGTAATGCGAGTATGTACTTGAATGCACAATATGATGTTCAGGAATGTATTATGTAATGTTGTGAGGATAAATATATTGAAACCGGTTGATTTTTTAAATATGTAACCTTGTTTGATAATTATAAAATATTATGATTTCTTTTCTTTCTTTTTTTAGTGTTATTTTCTTCTTTTCTTATATTTTAGTACAACGTAGGATGTTTAGAGCTTCTTGTTAGGAATAAAAGTTAAGTGGGGCTCATTCTTGATATTTTTATTTATCATACTACGTTTTATTACTATCACTATTATTTCTGTGGTATGTACGAGTGGGTGGTAATAAGAAAAGTATTTTCCTGCACTCTCAATGTTTCCATTTGTCACATAAAAAGAACTGAATGATTCTAAGAACAAATATGATAAAAGTGCTGCTTCGGTGTAATGAACTGTTCGTAATTTCGATTCTATTCAACCCAAAAAGGACTTAAAATTTTTATAAATCTCATGTTTTATGTTGGTATAGACATTTATTCTGAAATAGTGATTGAAGGATTAGTCTTTATTGACGTCTTTATTAGCACTGCTTACAACTCTGGCTATGCATTTTTTTCTTTCTGCAGGGGCGGATCCAGGATTTGATTTTGGGAGGCGCCCGTAAAGAGAAATGTCTAGGTGAGCGGATCCTTACACCGGATTTGTTTTTTCCTAAATTAAATTTTTGAAACTGCAATTTATGACTTTCCTGTGCGTAAATAACGCATTAACTAAATCGTAGTTTTCATAAATAACCCTTAAAATTACGTTTTTTGAAATAATGTGTGGTTTTATCCTAAACTTTTAATTTGGGCTTCCCTGCTAACAAACCTATTCCCTGCTTCAGATACTTTACTCGATATTATTTCAATGGTAATTCACATGGAATAGAAAACATTTAGACGTTCTATGTAAAACTATCACACGTAAGAAATTAGTAATTTAGTGTTATATTAAAAGCGAGGATAAAAGTGGTAATCCTATGTTGGTTATCGAAGAAAAGATATCTTATTTTTTTACAAAATGCGCTGTCTTATGTTTGTCCTATGCAGTCGTCTACTTGCACATATTTTCTTAGTTCGTCTTGTTGCTTTCAATGGTCATACTGGAGTTTGAGTAAAAAGTAACTTCCTTTTATCATTATTTCTCTCTCTTTCGGGAGACATGTGCCCCCCTCCCCCCCCCCCGCTTGGACCCACCATTGTTTTTCTGTTCCCCTGATGGGAAAGTAAAAATTTATTGTATGAAGTAACGACTTCTTGTTAAACTTTTCATGATTGTAAAACACGTAAAATCGAATGTGGATTCACTGAACACGTATTATCGTAACACAAACTGGGAAATACACAGATAAATCAAACCAACATACTTTCATAGAATTATAAAAAATATACAATTCCAATATTATTTTTGTCCGTGTGATGATCCTTTAGAAAGGCGCGATAATTTCCATACGACTGTCAGACTAAAATCTACTGCTCGTATATTCATTCAGTTTGCTGAATTTTATACCACGGTATACTCATTATGTGGTGAGGTTCTGAAAACTCCGCAGTTATTAAATTGTTCTCTCAAATTAATTCAGCAGAAGTTGTATATTGAAACGATTATTTCCTTATCAAATTACTTAAGTGAGGAATGCTAGATCTAGCTCCACATCCCGGGAAAAACTCTTCCCGTCCTAAATAACCCATAAAATGCTTTAAACGGCACTCACAATATTCCTGTTTACGTGGTGACATAGCAGTGCTCTTGAGATATTCTCCAGATGGTCTGAGGAGGAGGTTGGACAACCTGATTCAGAAGGCAGGCAGCCGCAGCGGCGACGCGAGCGACGCAGAGCCAGCCCGTCCGCCCGCCGTAAGCGCTCTCTCCCCGGCTCCGCGCTGCCCGCGTGCGCAGCCCACTCACTCCGTCGGACGGCGGCGTTTATGGCTGGGGAGCACTCGGCCGGAAAATGAGGGGCCCGGCGGCGATGGCGGTGACGACGACAGATGCTGCGGAGGCAAGAACTGCTGCCGTCGCCGCCTTCGGTGGCCAACAATCATGCAAGGGGATGCTACTATTTACGGCAACGTCAGAGACGGCGATTGGCGCAAGCAATGGTGATGTCTTCTTACTGATGCAGACGAACAAGGTGACAGAACACGCAATGCTTATGGCGAATACGATTCAAACGATTTATCATCACAATGGGGAATAGCGTTGAAACAGGAAGCAACCAAGACAATGGCATTGGTAAGGAAATTAGCTCTATTTATGGAGACAAAAAACGTTCATTGTGCTACTTACGACGATTGTACAGACTTAGTTTCCGAGACAGTAGTATAAGATGTACGAGAGTTAAATGAAGCTTGAGATTAGGATTAGCTTTTATTGTTCCGGTTGCAACGATAGCGATCTTGAATCACAAGCTTCGAGAATACAGAGGATCCGGGAAAGGCGCGCAATGGTAGCGGAGAATTACAGAGAAGGTAAGAAGAAAAGGATGAAGGGGAGGGAATAATTTAAGAAACGGCGCTGGATCTTTTAAACGTGGAACACAGCGCCGCGGGTGGCGGTTAAGGTAATGATGGAGGAGGAAGAAACGAAAGTGTTAGTGAGGGCGGAGGAACAGACTTGGAAAGACTTAGGAGAGGAAGGCGAGTGTGGTAGCTCGAGTAGGAGGTGGAGGTTGAAAGACGAAGAAGGAGAATGTCCGACGTACACATATCACGACAGCGGAGGCACCAGTTGGACCTGAGTGGAACGTCACGTATGGCGGGTGTGATTGGCAACAAGGATGCTATCAGCGAGTCAACACCAAAAAAAAGAGGATGAAAAGCGGAAAGAGAAGGTAACTACGTAAATGGAGGTGCCCCAAGCAGCGAAGAGTGGGTGGCAAGATATGGAAAAAGCAGGTGAACTTTACTGAGGGTATGAGGTAGAGAACGTACCATCGAAGAGCTATGTTCTGACGAAGATGTAATCGAGCAAGCGGTGTAACTGATCTTCTATGTGAAAAAACAAAACAAAAAACTCAAGTCACATTGAACTGGACAATTATAAGCAACATTTTGGAGGATGGACGAAAGCTTTAGATTTACTTAAAATAAAAATTAGTCAATGATCGTTAATACACAGATTCGTGCTGAAGATTTGATATTTTACTAAAGCGTAGAACACAATGGTTGTCAAAACTTCTTCTTGAAGTGAATAAACAACATGATCAGGGTGTGACAAAGAAGCAAACATTGTTTCTTGTAGTTGGATTACTAGCCATACCGTAATTCCGTAAAAGAATCACACATACATTTTCAAAATACGTCAACATATCATTTTAAAATGCCAATGCGCTAGTGTTCTGGTACAATTGTAATTATACACTTATTTTGATACGTCTTATTATTTTTAATGGCTTTTCCATTTATTATTATTCGTGAGTTTTTATTAATCCTGATCTATTACAATAAACTATAACAAAATTATTTTATTTTAAAACTCTACCGAATATTATACTGAAACTACGAGCCAATTACGATGAAGTATTATATTGACGTTCTCTTTCTCACAAAAACATTTTTGTCCCAAGAAGAAATATAAAAATAGAATTGATGCAACTCCAAAACATATTCTTTCTCCACGTCATACCTTCATACGCACGATATTGTCTGAGAAATTCATCTTTCTCGCATAAGGAAGTATGTGCACCCAGGTACAAGGTAAATAAGATAACTCGCCGATAAAGATAACTACTGGGTGATATTTAACGGAAATTGTCTCTTCAAATTCTGATGTAACAATTAAATAAACGAAGTTTTGATGTGAATACGAATCTTAAGGAGTCCTTCCTTACCTATCGCGTACGATATACTTCCGGATATGCATAGGATATTCATAATGTAATATCAATCGAACTCTGGGGTACTTAATTTACCACTAGAAACATGCCCTCAAATTCTTCAAACACACCTTTTTATTCGAAAACCTTTAATGATTAATCGATTTTTCTAGGTACGTGGAAAGTCGTATTCATTATCAAAAAATAAGCTTAAGCAATGTTAGTTAAGCTTCTAATAACGAAACAGTTAATTTATTTTCAACTTTTTTGCAGTAGTATACATTATACGAGACTCGAGAAGAGTATTGTGAGCAAATATTTTACAATTTGAGCTGTCCAAACTTGGATTTCCGTTTTATTCTACATCAATCTTGTTTTGGAGGTCGAGAATAAATTAATACCTTCTTGAGTTGTAAAGAACAGAACATCAATCAGACATAACAGACTCCACACAGAGAAGCCCGCGAACTATACTATCAAATATACATCTCAGAGAGTAAAAATCTATCCTCATTGTGAAAACTCGAAAGTTCGAGAAATAGTTTATCAGACGTATTATGAAAGCCATTATGTAGAGGTCCATAGTCCTTTGTTTGTCTATTAGAGTACATAGCAATGAAATGTATTAAACAAAACGTAAAAATTTAAGTTTAAAAAATATCTTCAAATAGTACGGATATATAAAAAATTAGAAGTAATGAGAATCAATATAGCTCTATCACGCTGTTTTGAATGAAATATAAAAACAAGTGAACAAACTTGACACAGTATGAACAAACGCAAAAACTTGTAATCCTATGATTAGACTAGGACTAGATTATCTAAGCATAGATAATCCATTTTCTTTCAAACGCATTCATCGTAAGCATTGTTCAATAGGGACCTTCTCTAAATAAACGTTGTGTAGTGACACTCAGTGTGTCATGAAATGTTAAATTTCATCTCGAATGAAACATTTTTAGACCACTTCTTTCCGGACAAGGAGCCACAAAAAGCGTACAAGTCTCCACGAGACAGAAGTTAACATGAGTATCGGTAA
Organism: Laupala kohalensis; assembly: GCA_002313205.1. Classification (NCBI taxonomy): domain Eukaryota; kingdom Metazoa; phylum Arthropoda; class Insecta; order Orthoptera; family Trigonidiidae; genus Laupala; species Laupala kohalensis. The sequence goes on from NNCF01128035.1 coordinate 531,634, forward strand.
GGAATGTCTCGACCTCGACGTCTCAAGGAACATTCACAAAACGAATATACATATGGTCAATGCACACTACTGCCATTTCACTCCTCTCTTATAGTGGCAGGTGTATGACTTGATTTCATGGAATATCTTACCATAAGCGAAAAATGAATTAAAATCGAAATAAATTCAAATAAGTTTTATTGATATTAGATTGATTTACCAATAACACTAAATAGCTTTTATGTGGCGGGGTTTAAGCTCATTTGGTCTTGACGAAGCCCAAAGAAGTAAATAAATGCACTGTAGATCTGCCTATGTAGATTTTTTTATTGTAGTATTTGTAAATGAAATATGTAACGCTCTATTGAAGCTTATCTACATGGAGCGACAGGAGGTAGGAGTTAGATGGTGGACTACTGTTAGTAGGTGGGCCGGTTAGCTGGGTTTACCAACAACTTGGCCCACGTGGAGAGATTAGTAGGAGTAGTAAGTAATAGTAAGAGTTACTGATACTAGGAGCAGTAGGTGGTGGATAGAAGAAGGAGAGTTCGCTTTTCAGTAGTCACAGCTACATGATTTTTTTTTTTTACTTTTACTTTTAGCCCTTCACTTACAGTACATTTTCTAGCAATTAAATCTCTTTTCCCTTTTAAAATACTTATTTGTTCAGAGATTCTTTCATTGTGCTTATACTCGCCTCAACGTCGCCTTTTCCAATACATTTTGTGTAAGCAAATCTTCCGCTATATATGTTATATCACCATAGCACTTCAAGAGAAACACTATATCTGAGAAGAGATCTAGTAAGAAATATAATTAAAATTTTACTGTCGTACCATGAATGCTTTATATTTGGAGCACCACATCGACGGGAATGATCAACGGCTCAAGGGAGCCGCAGATCTAAGAAGTTTGGGAACATTTGCTATAAATACTCCGAAGATTATGAAGCATATATGTGGAAGTAAACTGGAAAGTTGAAATATCGAGTTAACGAAGTATTTTATGAAAAGTGTAAAAAAGAATAACAAAATATTTTAATTTGATTGAAAGCTGATGATGTGTTTAAAACACCTAAAATTAGCTTTGTCAACTAAATTCAAAGCATCCAGAAAGAGAATGAGGTCACCATATTTGCTATATTTCATAAATGAAGTGCCTTCGTAAAACTCAATATATTCAACAATTATTGAAATGTTGTTTATTAGAAAAAAATCTCTTAAAATAAAAAACAAGCACTTAAAAATTAAGATATGCTTTAAAAAAAGGGAAGAGTAAGTGGCTGTTTTGTTTTGTATATAAGGAAAAATGCAGAACTGTTGCAGCGTGTTTTGAACTCTCTTCCAGTTCAAACGCTTTTCATGAAGCTGGGCGAACACTATATTTTGTCTTGGTTTCCGTGTGAATCGCCGTATTAATTAAAGAGCGGGTAATAAATTACTGAGATGGCGTGATACAGTTTCTCTCCAGATGTGAGTTTTATGATCTACAATTCCTATATTAAGCTAATTTTATATAAAATGGTTCGTTTAGCGGTACACCAATGTAAATTTCCATATCATGTCCTCTTATTATTTGTTTATTCACACAATTATAAACCACTAGACAGCATGACGAGATTTTTAACTTTGATAACTATCTTCACTGATTTTTTTAATGATTTTACAGGTTTAGAAAATTTCTCGAATTACTGTGCGTATTTCAGATGCATACTGAGAGATACAAGTGATTAATATTTGGGTCCGGTAAAAACAAAAATTTGAATGTACGTAGATGAGGATAACGGTTCAATACTCAGAACATGCGGTTGAACGACTTTTCTGAACAAAGCTCAACATTGGAATCCAAATTTTTTGTCCAATTTGTTTTGTGTCGTATGGCGATATTTTTATGAATACATATTTCTAACAGTACCATTATGCAGGTACTTTATAAGTACTTTATAAATATTGAATATTAGAATACTAATAATAATGTCACTTATGTGACCTACATCTCTTTTGCTACGGGACTGTGCTCATCCCCACCCTGGAGAGGAGGATATAGTCAATTATCATTTTTTGGCCTTCTTAATTTTTGTCCCTTCTTTTTATTTTGCACTACAAATTCTTCCTAGGCAATCTTCAAACATTATGTATATATTTTTCGTTTAGTGATATTGCCGTGTCACAAAAGTAGTAATTTGTAGCATAATTTATAATTAGATGCCTACATGAAGCGACATTACAACGTGCATAGCCTATCATATGTAAGTTATGAAATATCTCGTATTGCGTCTCAAACGAATAAAGATAAAAAGGATCGACACTCGAATATCTGTGACAACAGAATTATTTCAATAAATGCAGTTGTATGGCAACGAGATCTCGACATGTGCCAAATTATTCGCAAATATAATAGCGAAGATATATCAGTTTTAACACCCAATTCCTCAAAAGATTTTAAAGTTCAATTAATTTACGAGAATTATTCGCAACGGATCATCATCTTAATAAAATTAAATAGACATTCCTCAATTGCAAGATCAGCCGTAACATTTTGGGACACATTTTCATTACAGATACTTAGGGCGGTATTCATAGTCACAAATAGTCATTGTTTATTTGAATCACTGCTTGATTAACGGTTTCGTATTCATAGTCGCCCCATACAAGCATAGATTGAGTTTTAGTTCAATCTCTCATTAGCCAATCTCTGATCGTTGGTTGCCGTATTCATAGACGTCACTGATTCGTTCATTTCGCGTCAAATAAGCAATGATTATTTGTGTACGGTATTCATGGTCACAAAACCGTTCTCTATATCCCCAAATAAACACCGATTCGTCAAATATGGTTCGAACCTCAATTGATTAGCTGTTTCAGCTGTCGTCCACATTGCTTTTGCTCTTGAAGATTGCATTTGTAGGTTATAGTTCGAGTCATGTTATATATCTAACCCTTGAATGCTCCCGAATGTAGAAATTTATTGTATAAAATAAGAATGTCTGGTTATGCGAATATTTTTTGACATGGTGTGTGCAAGATATCTACTGCTTAGTACTTGTTGAGGATATAAATTTTTATTTTCCTCAATAATATTCCAGTCAGTCATAATAGAGATAGTATCAATAGTTTTGAATTATATAAAAGTATACTACTGTTTTACATCCTCTTTTCGTACACCTTTCTTTCCTTGATACTTCTTCCAACGTATTTCCTATAACGTTGCTTCTTGTCGAGTGCTTGTCAATTCTTTACTTTGTCACTTTTCTTGGAATAATGTCTATCACAGATACATTTCTGGGCTGTTTACCAGGGTTAGGATTTTTAGGTGCAAATTTCATATGAAAAAGGAAGGGAATTGATGCTAAAATGAAATAAGGGCGAAAATGGTGCTATATTACTCAACCCATTCAAGAAATAATCTCTCTCCTATTTTAGTGTATTGAGTTGCAAACAAGTACATCAGAAGATGAAAAAAATAGGAAGCTCTTCAAGACATTAAGTAGCTCTGCAAGCTTACAGTTTTTTTAATATATGCTTCTATTAGTAGAGAGATCGTCTTTATAGATGCTTAAGCTTCTTTCGATATCCACAGAAATAAGTGTTTTCAGTCCCACGTCTACTGACCATACATAACTATAGGTTTACTATTCCCACGTTAACTGTAAGCTGGGGAGACATTAATTGAGAGTTACTTGAATTATACTGATTTATTAGATAACTGAAAAGCTTTAGTGAAAGGGGGGAAAAGTGGATAATGGGTACCGTTGGGGGAAAAAGAGATAAATGTCCCAGAAAGGGGAAAACATGTTTTAAAATGACTCCTTTCTCATGTAAAGAAATTATTTCACACTGGTATTTTTCTAAAGTAAATCTTAAGAAAAGGTGCGTACTTAACATTCATAATCGTGCTAATTAATTAACTTTATTCTTTTTCATTTCATATAATTATGTAGCAAATCATACTTACATTACTCAAAAGTATATTTCTTCCCTACCCATATCTCTTTCACCTGTGCAAATTGAAGTTAAAAACTGTATCCATACGTAGGACATAGAGCTAATTTACTATCTTATAAATTCAATCATACATAAAATTCTACTGAAAATGCCCAAACAAATACCAGGGTCAAAACCTCTCCATGACATGGTTACAATAATACAGTACACAACCACGCAACGGTTCATAACGTACGTACAAGAAATCTATTACATAGAATGACGAACAATAATTTTTTTAATACTAGTATTTTAATCAATTAGTATTGAAGGAACTACACAAAGATGTTACGAAGAAAAATTTAAAAAGTAATAATTTCATATTCTCTGACTAATTAACTTATGAACTTTGAGTATAAAAATATTTAATAGGATGACCAATACTGATGAAAGTGAGAACTTCTTTCACTTCAATAAATTCTTAAAATTATGGAAGAAAAATGTAATAGTAGCTTCTATCTACTGATACATATTTTTATTTTGGAAGATTCCTGTACGTGACACTTCCCGGCAAAGAGTAGTTGAACCAGGAGGGCAAGAAGTATTATCCGAATCTCAGCTGTTGTGCTGACGATTGTCACTTATTATTCTGACTTAAAAAACATCACAGTTCCACACATGTAAATACAAGTTAAGAGTTAGAACATTTAATTACCTAATCAAAGATTTAAATCTCATTGAATATGAAACAAAATCCCAAACACATCATTTCACATGAGACTTGAATGATAAGGGCCTCTTTGGCAAAGAGTTGTTGACACGCCCGGACGATGAATATTAGCCTTATTACGAGTGTTGTTCGTGAACTACACTATTTCTTCTAAAGCATGCGTGGGATTTTAATAGGTCTGTTTTAACAAACACGACTACTTCATAAATGTATATGCAAGGGAGTATGAGAATATTTAATTATCTAAATAAAGCTCTACATGAATTTCGGGGGTGCGATTTTCATATAATCCGAATTATTCTCTTTTGAGTTCTAAATGTTTGAATGTTCTGAGTGGATTGGCCCCAGAAGATAATGCCGTACCGTAAAGAGAATATACATTTGCAAAATACGCGCAGCGAGAAATGTGTTGACTAACAATGTTGGCTAAAATTCGGAATGCATAGCATACTTTGATTAGTTTGGAATTCAAATTAACAATATGGCAATTCCATTTGAGGTTGTCCTGAAAATGAAGACCTAAATTTTTTATCTTTACTGATTTTATTTGGGTTCCGTTTAGCGAATGGGATGTAGGAGGAGGAGATTTCATTACACTATTGCGAAATGACATGGATACTGTTTTATCAGTATTAACGATGAGACGATTTGAAAGAAACTAAGACGAGAGGTTCGATATAACATTTAGCGCATTGACATGTTTACATAGTAGATTTGTGTCGTCAGCAAAGAGAACCATTTTGCAATCGGGAGTGGTGGATGACATATCAATACGTACAATAAAAAGAGGATAGGGCCTAAAATTGAACCATGAGGAACTCCGCAAGTAAGTGGCTTTGGTTCTGAAAGGTAATATTGACATTCTTTATTTTCAACATGAGAAATTTCTACTTGCTTATGCCTATCATCCAAGTAGGAAGTTAGTCATTGATATGGCAATTCACGAATGCCGTATGAGTTCAGTTTTGAGAGAAAATTTCGTGATCGATTACATCAAATGCATTCGAAAAATCAAGAAAAATACCTTGTGGATTATCTCCACGGTCAAGAGAATTGGATACATCATTTAGAAAAGAATATATGACGCTGTTAGTTGAAGAAGAATTCCTGAAACCGTGCTGATCGTTTGAGAGAATATTATTATGCGATAAGAAGTCTAAACGTCTCTTATAAGAGTTTTTCCTGGATTTTTGACAGTTGGCAATAGTGATGTTGGTCGATAGTTTCCAACATCACATTTATATCCTTTCTTATGTAATGGTTTCACTTCAGCTTTTTTTTAAGTACATCAGGAAATCTTCTGACAAGGAGCTATTGAAAATTTGTTGGTCAAAGAGTAGGCAAAACGATGCGAAGATGTATCTAAACGAATTATTGAACGGTCAAATAATAAACTCTTTACATAATTATCTCTTTTCAAAGAGATCATTATTCGTCGTCTATGAATACAAGAGAGACATAATCATCTCTTGGCGAATAATCATCTCTTCACGAATCATCTCTTATATGGCAAACGATTACGCTACTATGAATACCGCCCTTAGAAGCACCACAAGTCTCTCGTCTTTGTTGTGGTAGCGCTCATTGTGAAGTCTCTGAGGGCGCACTCGTGTGAAGGAAACGGGATCTAAGATAACGAGCCCTATAATTTCCAATAAGCCTTCTACGACGCCGTGCAGCGCTTCTCCACACCACATCTGCCGCCGCCGTCGCGTTGAGGCGACCGACTTGTTGATGAAGACCCGGTCCAAGCCGTACGCATTCCGCTTCCATTTTCGTCAAGATATTTCGGACAGGATTTGGTCATCATCTAAATTATATTAATTAGGACTATAAAAAAGATGTAATGAGGATATAAAGAAGGTCGAAAGAATGCCACGAGGATGGCGAGGTGTTAAGGATTACTACTACCGCGTGATGAGCATATATTAAGAAGGGAAGGAAATCGTTTTGTCGTGGAATAAATTATCTCGAATTTTATGATTTTAATAATTGAAAATAAAGTACTTATAACTCTGAATGTTCTTTAAAATTGAAAAATAAAATGCATAGATAGTTTGAAATCACTTTTTAAAGGAACCTCTGAAATAAGTTCGTGAAAACATAATATTTCTTCAAATTAAATGTAAAAATAAAAATTCATTTCTTTACATTCTTTCACAGAAAAAATGTGGCAATTTCTGTTTCGTTATGCCTCAGAAAGAACCAATGACAGAAATGTAAAATTCGAATAAAACATTTCAATTATCTCCGCATTATCAGGTCTACGCTTCCCTCTCTTTCGTTCCAAAACGAAGTCCAAAGAACTCGCTGAATCCGAAAGCATAACCAACATCGCAACCTTCAAGAAACGCCACTCCGAACATTTTAAAGCACATTTCAAGAACTAAATGTTCACCCACACATTTACGAGTGCGTTTCCGCCGGGAAAATCTCTCAGCGTCCTCGTAAAATAATTACAGAAGCAACGTCGTGGGTCGGAGGAACATGTGGGGCGACAAGGAGGAGCGGCACCGTGAAACGAGAGAAGCAGGCGCGGCGAATGAGTAGTCTCTCGGCCGCAGACTCAGCCCTAGTCACCTTGGAAGCCGCTGCCACCTTCCACGTCATCCATCGGTGGCATTGGCCACCACACACTGCCACATGCCAACAAAAAGGCCCTCGCTCTTGGCACCACAAATCGGTGGTTTCAGTAGTAGCCGGTTCCGTGTCACCTCCAGCCCATAGTTTCCTCTCGTTTCCCCTGTTCTTCATTCCACTATAACATTCACCCCTCACCTCATTCGTACATCACCCCTACCATTCCCGTCATTAGGAGGCCGTCTGAAAACAGTTGGTGGTCGAGAATGATGACCAGGGCGCTATAGAGGAACGTCCACGCGGTGTCCCCTCAATAGGGTGCCTCCAGAGAGACACTGGCGAACACCTCTAATACAGAAGTAATTTTGATTATTTCATCACCTCCATCCCGCACCTTCAATGGCGATTCGCACCACCACTCACGACGTCTATGGTACTGTCATCCAGGGTTGAATGGCAATGAACCCGACCACGAGACTTAAGCTAATCATAAATCTGCATAATTCTACTACAACTACTGTTCATTATATAATCAACTGCGACCTTCAACGAACGAACAGTATATCACAAAATATAAACTGTTCGTCCGTTGAAGTACGTGAGTCTTCAATTATTTAATTAAATCTGTATAATTATTAATGAATTCGATTGTTAATAAAGTATAAACGAACTAGTGGTGCAAAACCATAGCTCATACTTTCTTTCTCATATAAGTTTCTCCGTCTGCAGCATAAAGGGAGAAAAAAATCAATAATGAAAGTATCATTTCTAGCATGGTCCTCTATATTTTGGTCGTCTTCCAGGTCTCTATTAAGTTTGGTCTTTATCCGAATATTGTATCACCTTAACTCTCATGGGGTCAACTCAATGTCTATTTCTTTCACAATAGCCCATCAAACCTATAAAAATTACTCTAGTATTTGGATGTACACTATATTTTGGAGTATCCAGTCGCGCATTTCAATCATTTCAAAATATTTCGTTTCTAATAAATATGCAGTTGTATTACATTTTCAAAGTTTGTATTTTCATGCCATTGTCATAACATATACTGCATACGACCCGAATAGAACTTTATAAACTTCCGACTTACGAAAATAGAGTTTTAAATATATTTTAATTAGAGAATATCAATACACAATTCGAAAGTTTTCCACTATGAATGATGTATTGCAAAATATTTTCTACTTCGCATAATAAAATCATTGCTACCGAGACTGGAAGTATATGAGACCATTTCGCATTTGTGAGATGACATGTCGTGTCATCCGGTCAACGTCATCAATAATGACATAGCTTCCCGTAATTGCAATTACTCATTTACTCATATCACCGACGGCATAGTGTCATTATATAATTCCCTCCTGGTGAAACCATCTTCATAACCACGTTCATAGCCTTCCCTCGCTTCCATAAATATTACAATCGTCACTTCTACTTATACCTTCATCAAAATCAAGAAGCACCACTTAAATGAAATCTATCGCCATGCGGAGAAACGATTACAGCAGCTGTGAGAAAATAGTAATAATACTCCAGGAACTTCCATTTCTATTCCCACGTCATCGACATCCTCATCCCCATCACCACTATCACTATCACATTCATGTTGTTTACGATAATTGCTGTTTCAATTGCCTCACGGTCTCACGGAAACTGCCCCAAGTATATCTTTTCTCATGGTCATCTTTATACAAGCGGATACTGTTAATAATTTTTGAAATGTAATTATTCGATTTAAAAATATAATATTAATTTATTATTTTTTAAATATCCTTACACAAAAAATACGAAAATTTAAAAAAATCTTTTTTTTTCTTTTGTGAGATACTAAACTCGGAAATATATAATATGTAATTGACAAAGAATGATTCATGCGTAAAAACAATAGTGTAATGAATGTATTATAATACATGCATAAAATATAAAAATTAATATATATTAACATATGTATATTTTGGCTTAGATTTTGTACTTTGGATTAGTATATAATAAATTTTACATTTTATTTCTCATATTTCACAATAATATTTCCATTGCATCATTACACATCGAACTTGACCAATTCTGCCTCTGAAATTCCTGCCACTACCCGTCACCAGAGTCACCACAACTTTCATCTCCGTCCTTCATCTGTGAGCCATGTCTCTTATTTATCTATTGTAGTTGTTTCTTTTATCACGGTCGATCACGGATGTCCTTGACTCTTTCACAAAACTTATTTAGATTACACATGTTTGGTCTGCCAAATTGCCATCATTTCTTAAACATTGCATATATTTTAATAGTCCCAGGCGTATCTCATACAGTTTTCAAGTGGATGCCATTATTATTAGTCAGAATGTTCGCACAGAACAGAAAACAAAACAAAAAAAATCTTCAAATATCACATACAGCAGAGAAAAAGCAGATGAATGCTGCGTATTATTATCAAATAGGTAAACTCAAAATAAGCTTTGGCATAAAATGTCACTGTCCTGAAATTAATTTCATAAAGCACCAGTCCTGAGAGAGAAAGTGAAAGACATTTAATGTATTCCAAACTCACAAGGAAACTTTCAACAAGCGCAGGTCCTGATTTTTTAAATACCGAAACATATTGACAATTAGTATGTCCAGTCAAAATATTTGCGACGATCGAACACTGGAAGGCACTGAAAAAGAATCGAGAAGTTTTTGTTATCTACTTGCACCCCACACTTTTGACAATCGTGAGGAAAGTCAATCCTTTTCACTACAGACAGTCTGTTTCTGTAGTAAAGGTCTCCGACTGCTGCCATAAGTTTCGCATTGTGTGCCGTAACATCACCTCAATATTCTTCTCCGGCACTGAATTACTTTAATATAACAAAATAATTATAAAGCCATAGATATTCGTAATGTCTTTGTGAATCATTTGTGAGATTTTAATTATATAGATTTATTTCTTTGTTTTGGAATTAAAATATTGGAACAAATTTTGTTTTTATTATTTTATTTTAAGTATCAGAGGTTTTTTATCTATATAAAAAAAGAAGTAAGCAAAACGAAACATATTTTGTTAATAGTTCGCTTTAAACTCTTCTAAACACTTAAAGTTTTTATCTTTTTCCAGTTTTAATATTATTTGTATTTTGGCTTCAAATTATTAATGCTGCGAAAACTTAGTTCACATCATGGAAATGGAAGTATACTTTATAAATTTATAAATGATGAAACAAACATTTCAAATAGTAAACTGTATTGAAATAAGTTTGTATTATGTGTTAACAAGGTAGTTGGCTCATAAACCCTTTATACATCGTTACTAACTGTGAGTAGAGAGTATTTTCCTCATTTCCTTTGTTTGACGTTTAGCTCAGATGATCTTTAAGTTGGACGAATCTAAGCTGTCCATTGCTAGCTAGCTATCTTAAATCTTAAAAATAGAAATATATATATTCTTAAGATTAGGGGTGTAACAATTATGGAAGTACAGAATCTTCAACCTGTAATTTGTAGGATACATCGGGACACCTGAATAACGTCACATATTTTAATATGTGATCAAGGCGATATTCGAAAGGTTAACATCATGGATATCTTCATTAGGACATCAGTGTACTAAACAATAAAATGCTATTTCTGGATAAATTCTGTAAATGAATAATGAATTTTTTTGTCCAAAAAGCAGTACACACTTTTATGACCACGTGGAGGACAATAAACTAATTTACGTAACCTTAGTTACAAATCAAAGATTCGATAGAATTTAAAAAATTCAGAAAACTGTGCCAATTTTTTTTACATTCAACAACTATTCCACTCTAACACCATGTCATCTACTTCGTGGCTTTTAATACGCCGCAAAAACTCTCTTGGCGTACACCGCCCCCGCTCTCGTCCCCCCGCCCCGCCCCCGCGGCAACAATGCTTCGAGGTCACCCGCGCAGGAATGCAGAGAGGGAAGGAGCGGCAGCTGCCACCGCAAAGCACACGGAAATAGGTGCAAATGAAGGAGGAAATGGAATAATACAAATACGATTGTTATTTCAAGTTTTACGCTCGAACTTTGGCAATGCCCAGAAAATAAAATAATTTTGAGTTTTCTGGGTTGCTGATTTGTGTCACTGAAGTTCGTATGGAAACGAAAGAGTATATATTCATATATATATATATATATATATATATATATATATATATATATATATATATATATATACATATATATATATACACACATGAGTATATAAAATGAAGAGTAAGAAGCGAGAACTTCCATCTAAAGAAGAGGAACAGGGGTACATGTAGGTGTCTCGAGGCAGTGTTCCATGAACAGCGGTAGATGTCGGACGAGAAGGCGGTGGAGATGAAAGAGCAGCATCCTGGCACAAGAAAAGGACAGAAGATCGGCGATGTACACAGGGTCAGGAAAGCAGGTAGACAAAAAGGTTAGCTGGAAAAGGCGGCAAAAGCGGTTCAGACATGACACCAAAAAGATAGGTGATAAACTCTACAGAAACGGTTGGAATGAGCAAAGAAAGGGGAGAGCGGAATTGAGTTTACATTGAGGGAGAAAGTGGGTAATGAAGTAAGAATTTACACATTTAAGCAAGTAAATAAAATCATAAATCACAATTTCTCAATACTACTAAAATCATAAATCACAATTATCAATTTTATCGACCCATTGAAATATCATTGGACAAAACATACCACGAAAATATTTGCGAAAATTTCGTAAGCGTTCGTAGTAATTCAATAGCACTAAAGTAGAAATTATATGGGATCCAATTTTCGAAATCACTTTTGGAGAAGAAATATGTATGTAAATACAATGAAAAAAAACATGATTACTTAGGGATGTTTCTGGAGGATTTTATGTAACTAATATATTAATTTTATTTACTATTACTAATACGTACTATATGTGCACTTAATTATTTTATAGTCTATTATTGCGAATTATTCAATTAACTAGGACACTGTACTTGCATTATACTTGTAATTGGCACACAAGAGCCGTGTATACTTCATACTTATGTACTCGTTCATTAAATTGCATCAAAAATAGTAATGTTCTTTTTCTGTTTTCCACCTTATTAATGAGCCACAGATCCACGAATGCTGGAGTAGAACCTTTCTTAATGGGTAATGTGTAAATATTCTGTGCGACTGCAAGTTTCCCTCGATAGGGACGAGCATCGTTGCGGTAGACTAGGCGTATTTTCATTATTAGGTTAATCTCAAGAAAGGATTAATTTTCTTCGCATCACTATTGTTTTTCAAAGTTTTTGGACCAAGAGATTTTTTATTTAAAAAATGTGCATACGTGTATTTTGCTACTGTCCCTCGATAATTTACAACACAGTGTGTTTCGCCACTTGACTGGTATCCCAAATGACACTACATCAATGGTTGGATTAAAGAGACTGAAATTGAGATTGTGGGCTACTGAAAAAATTGTGAGGAACCGGTCAGTCATTTACTTAGAGAAGACGAGTAAATTCTCAATCATTAAAAATAGGGGTCCCTGAATATCATTCGGTTAGCTGCAGACATGTGGACACACCACTGTAAAGAATGATCATTTTATGCATAAAAATATTAATGGAGATAAAATGTCATAATTATTCAATTTAACCGTTTTTTCGTGAATTGCATGAAACATTAATATGTCGGTGGACTTTTTAATGACCCTTCACGATATTAGACGAAGTATGAAAACAGATTATTTCCACACATACTAAAGAACCCTCAATGTATGTGAAGGGGTACTAAGTAAATTATGTTCCGTAAACATTCTTATAGAGTCGTAAGACGAAGTAATAGGAGAAGTATCGAGGCGGTAGCAGAGAAATTGCCGCAACACTGGAATGCCGATTAGAAACGTCATCACTCCAATAACTTCGATTTCTCTTCATGTTCTCCGACTCTCATATTCTTTAATAACCCACTGCATACTCAGCACGAGGAGTAATGTCCGGCTATCAGATCTCATCCTGACCGTAAGAGGAAGGAGGTGATAAAGTATTGCTCATCGACCAACTACGTATATACCTTTTCGAGCCGGATTCTTACCTTTACTTTTAATTAAAATACATTGGAATGAATAAATGATGTTTACACATTGTTCTCCATCACGCAGTTCTCCTTCAAGACATACAGTTTCATTAAAGTGTTGCGGGAATACCAGCAGAGGCAATAAAACCAATAAAGCATCAGACGTTACATGCCCCTGAGTGAAACTGAAGAACTACAACAGAACAATGGCATGCACATAGCATGCGATAAAAGAATTTATGAGGTCAAAATTCCCTCCAAAAACTCACATGTTCGACGGAGCAGTCAACTATTGATTCGTCCACTAAAGTAAATACACCCTTTATGAAATAATTTCAATTTCATCACATTTTACAATTTTTGTAATTCGGTTATTAAATACCGCACGATATAAAAATCACCAAAATTTTCAAATAAATAGGAAAAATAGAGAAAATATATTTCTAATAACATGATATTTATCTCTAACCGTTGATTAACGATGCGTCTCCTAATTTCCATCTCCGCAAACTCACGCTGTCGTCTGGATGAGACTGCGCTACTTAATCGACGGATATAGTCCGGTGAATGAGAAACACACGATTGTTTGATTCTAATTACATCCGTGAGTCAATTGAAAAGTAATCTATCAAAGGTCTCTCCGAGAAGAAGGTATCAGAGATAGAATTCCATGTTTCAAAGGAAGCTCGTTTACAAGTAGGCTGATCAGTTTCATATGCTAATGTATCTTCATTCAGATTATGTAACATCCTTACGTTAGTCAATCCTACTTTTTTCGTGTTTCTCATATTTGCACGTATACTTCATTTACTGGCATTTGCAAATCGTTTTTATTTCGTTAATTTCCTTAAAAAACGAACATGTATCTCAGACGTTGAATAACAAATTAATTTTACTCTACGGAAATTTAAGGAAATGGCATTTACGTAGTGTTATAATAATTGTATTTAATTAGCATTTGTTATGCATATTATCTTCAAGTGTAAGATCAAATTTGTAAAATTTGTAAAATAGTAATATTCATACATGAAAAGGAAAACATATACAGTTATTTCTGAAAATTGCATCACAGAATTAGAGTATTTCACTGAATTTCGTTTATTTCGCTGAATGGTAAATGTGTGTTTTTTATTTTTTATTCTATTGCAGATAAAATAACATTTAAAAAGAAACAAAATGGAGACGTATTTACAATGCTGGAAATCTCTCAAACACAAGATGGTCTGTACGTATTAAATTCGTAGAACATTAAAGCATAACTTTCATACTGGAAGATCATTTTTATTTCAAAGGCCCTTTTGTTGCATGTATTCATCAATCACTTACTGTAAGTGACCATTTCGCAGTATTTGAAATTTAGCCGAGCTAAACTATTGACAATAATCCGGTTTTGGTACGGCATGAAGAGTCATAATTATGTTTTATTCGCCGCTTATCAATCGTAAGTTTTCATACCTTCTCTACAATCACGTCAAACATAAACATCGCCGTTGTTATTGACTGTATATACCAAGTTCAGAGATACCTTGGGAAGTTTTCGTGCAAAATTTGTACGGGGAAATTCATCGAGAAGGGACAAAAAGTCTTTAAAACTATCACTGAAACATAAAGAGAACTATGTGGCGTTCTACAGCTGCAGGGACTATACTAGCTATCTTGAGACCCTTTTACGAGAGCGAATGTAAGATGCGAGCTCGTTCACGTTCGCGCTACCGCCGTCAAACGTTGATAGTCGACTGTCGGACTGCGCATCCCGGGATTCCCCCAGCACTCGTTCCCGTCGCGAGGGGAGCTCATAAATGAAAACGCATCGCACCGCATAAACCACGTTTTATAGCAAAGCGGAAAATCATGTAGCAGGGAGTACGCCAGGCAGAAGGTCACGGGTAATTCAAAAGATTGATGACGCAACAACGGGCATTATTCATTGAAAATGTGCGCGGACTGAACGCAGAATACTTTACAATGAAGCGAAGGGAAAAGCGATTAATGGTCGATGCAGTAAAGCTTATTCCTGTGGCACAAAAATCACTCGTTGTAATTGAAGTTAAATGCAGCGAAGAGCATCCAGGTTTAGTAAAGTAACAGGTGGCATTGCACATTGATCGACAGCTCTTAACATTTTCAGTTCAGAACCATTTGACTGATCTTCGAGTAACATTGTACTGAACGCTTCCACAAAAAAAAAATTAGTAGATTAAAAATTAGACTTAATTATTGTATAATTAGTCGTTAATGAATAGAGAAGTTCACTTATGAGACCGGGATATTCAATTACTTAATGCCTAAGTCAGTAAAACTAGTATTTATGGAAGCAATAGAACACAGTAATGTCTCAAAGAAGTAACGACGCACTTAAAGACAATAAATAATGTGAAAGAATTGTAAACGTTCGAATTAGGAAACTATACTTAATTCTAAGTACGCATCAAATGTGATAAGATTGACTTAATGTATGCTCACGTGAGCTTTAAATCTCAAAGTAATTTCGAAAGCGCCACGAGTATTCCTGAGACTATCATTACTTCATTGGACGTGCGTTCCCAATCCTTCAACGGAACAACGAAATGTCAATCAAACTAAATTTTAATCGGTTAATAGTCACGATGTCTCAATCTTAACGAAAGAGAAGAAATTTAAACGCTGGTAAGAATGGAGCTGCTCTCTAGGTCTCCACGCTGACAAGAAATATTTAAGAGATGGTTTAATGAGGTGCAACGAATGTGGGAGGCGGGAGAGTCGCCGGGCCGGCAGGAGAGCAGACGCGGCCACCCAAGGGACTCAACGGCGCGCGACGCGTGGGCGATGAGGACGCTCGCTCCGCAACGGCGGACACAGGACGACTGCTGGCCGCTGCTATACCTTCCGATACGCATTTTGCATCGTAGAAGTAAGTAAGCAAGATTTCGTGCTCTCAAATGAACCTGCTTTGAGTATGTCAGGACTGGCAACTAGGTGACTTAATAGTTCTTTTAAATTTTTCAGTTCGCTTTTCTTTATTTTTAATGAGTATATTCAACATACGTAAAAACCACAAATCATATCGTTTTCAGTGACATTTCACATATTATTGAAATCATTTCCACTTTCAATCACTTCCATTATCTCACAATCTGCCAAGAACATCGTTCACCCTGGTTAGTGTCGAATGAGCATCGTATGACTGTGCGTAAGTGTTCCAGCGTAACAAAGGAACCCACACAGTAAATTAACCCAAATTTGGTGCACTATATGACTATCTGGAAACGAAATTATGGAGTAAACATCTCTAGCACATATAGAAGCGGGGTGGGATGAGGATGGCACCCCTTCAATAATGGTATTGTTGAAGGAGCAATATTGAGGTAACATTACGCATTACATTTTTTATATCTTGCTTTGATGAGTACTAAGAAGTACCAGTTCCGACATTCAATGGAATTTAGTGCATTTCTGTCGTATAATGATGAAACAGGTGAAAGCAAAACAAGCAAATAAGGGAGATCTGAGGATCGTTTTAGCTAGAAATTTCGAGGAAAGAAAATTCAATTACCTTTTTGTTAGAGGTATACAAAAAATAAATAACTATCAACTAGGACCTCCAAAATCCTGCTTATAAAATAGTTGTTCGATTTGATCAAATTCGTCCGCATAGGTCTAGTGGATAGTCAATGGAATCAACGCTCTCTCATGCAAATGAGTGATTTTTCTTAACAGTTTGAATTTCATGGATTATTTCCTCAAATCTAATAGGTCAATTCAAACTTTTTGTCTTTGCGTTAAAATAAGGGAGGTTGCAAATTTTGTTCATAAACAAGCATCTGCTCATCATAGGATCTCACGCCCTGTTTACTTACAAGAACAGTTTCATACAAGCATTATTCTTCTGTGTCATGTCTAGATAGTTTCCTTTCGACTCTCTGGACAATTTGCAGTTCGATACGTAATGGACTCATGATGTCATTCGAGTTGCGCGCGGATTCTGGTGACATCCCGAGCCGGTGTGCGAACTGTATTTACATTCTCTCTATCACTTGTCATCTGCCTCTCAAGCTGCCCACTTCCCTTTGAATCATCCTCACCGAAGCAACACTCGTCTCTGATGACGTCATCTGTTATTCATCTCCGAAAATGTCCGAATTAATCGTGTGATGAATTGAAGTCCTCTTCAGAATTTTTCAGAAAACGAGCGGGCAACTTCCGGCACTCTCTAGCTTCCTTATAATAATGTGAAGAACCTCGAACCGAAAGAGCAGCCCCACGCATTTTGTTTTTGCATTGATACATTGGTTTCAGCTTCCTCAATGTTTGCCATTCTCACGATTTTCCAAGTTCCTCCGGTTTTACCCAGTTCTGTAAATGTTCTTTTTCATCTCTACACACGGAATAAAATAAGTTAGATAGCTCAGCCTAAAGTTAGTTGTGATAGTTCACGCGTTGACTGTCTAGCGGACAGACATACCATTAGCTGCCACAGCTTATGCTGTAGCTGCCCTAAAACAGTTTTCCTCTGAACGAGCCCAATTTTCTATCACAGCGGAAGCTAACGCTGTTTTATATGGAGGGAAGAAAGTTACATCAACAGCTATAGCTTATAAGTTTTGCGCGCAACAGCTCAGCTCCGCTCAAAAATCCGACATAGCCACAAGAACAGTTGTTTGTTCCTCGCCACTGATCTCGATCGTCGTTTCAACTAAATGACACTCGGCTGCGCTGCCTTCTATGCATTCGGATCGTTGACTCATGACTGAGGCCTCCAATTGTTTTACGGTGTCAAATCGACCATGTGGCTTTCGCAAATATGAATAGTTGTTTACTTGAACAAAATGATTCATTACAAAGACTAAACGACGCCATTCCCAACGTTGCATAGCCTGAAATTTGAAGTCTAGACGACGAATATTTACTGCGTTTTCTTGACGTCGAGCAACCGTACACTGAAGATATTTTGAATTTTTGAAGGTTAATGTTCGCGAATACCTAATTTTAAATAATGATATTTTTAAATGTATTAATGTAATTTAATAAGAGTAAATTTCAAGTACATTCAAAATAAAGAAACGTTTGAATACATAAAAACTTTTTTCTTGGTATTTAAAGAAATATTTTCCAAGATTTTAGAGATGATTACCATTTTACGTATTTACTATTTATGGTACCAATACTATGGCGTCAACTCTTAGGCAACGTAACACAAGATATTAAAACATAATACTGCAGTAGCTCAATGGTAGCGTTCGCGCCTTCAGAGGGAAAGGACTCTGGATCGAATACTGGCGCTGTCGGATACCGGAAGACGGACGTCGAAAAAAAAAGAACGTTTTGTGTACACCTGTGATGAAATAAGGTAAGACAATGGAGTTGTAATAAAAATTAATTTCGAGAAGAAAGCATGCAGATAGTCGACATCGAATCAGTATTACATGCTTACTGGTTGGCAACATCATCTACTATAGGTTCCCTTATCTTGTAGATTAGCTACTAAAACTATGAGAGCTAATGCTGTACACTGTGATATAGAAGGTCGAAAATTCACGTCATATCAGACGGATGTTAGCTGTGCGAGCTCATGTATTGTTTGTCCGGCTGGAAGCCAATACATCAGTTACCCCAGCTCAGGTATTTTTTTCAGTGCAGATGAGCTCTGCGTGTCTTCTGTGTTCTTACGAATGTGACACTACGTCCTGAGTTAAATAATAGAGCTTCAACGTTGTGATCACACAGATGACTAAAAGAGAATTACCAAACTTAGCACACATAAATATCCATTAGGAAAAATCAGTATAGTAATAAAAGGTTAATCGTAAATATCAACGAAATATGGTAAAAATACATCATAGAATTATGAACCAGGACTATTTATCTTTGTAGAAAAATTATAATAAAAATGAAAGTGCTAAAAGTTTAGTAATAAATGATATACTAAACAACAAAATTTGTAGTATAAATTTTTGAACTATGAAAATAGTTCTCAGTTGATTATACAGTCTTTAACGAGTTAAGGTGAAGAAGTAAATTTCAGGAGGATTATACATCTCGGAAACTCATCCTCAATACTTTTTAAAGCGCTATAAAGAGACTCGAAAGCAATTCTTCTCAAAATATTATTTGTTTTTGATAAGAAATACTCGTTAACAGTTGATTTATTTACTAAATTTTATATAGGTATTTCAGCAAAAAAGAGGGATTCGAGTCAATAGTTTCTACGTTGAATTCCTCCAGTTACAATATTTTGCATCGCAGTTTTAACAACATGTAAAGCACAAATAATTGTTGTTTGTATATTTTGCTGAAATAGAAAGTTGTTCTAATTTTTTTATATTTATTCTTTTAGATGTTCTTTCAGATTTATAACTTTCAAATATTTCAATTAAATTGAAATACATAATGTTAAAGCTACGTCCAAAGACTTCGTCCACAACAAACAAATTAAAAAAAGTATTATAATTTATTTTTTTTTGGTGGGGCTTTAGGGCTCGTCAACATCGAAGGTCATTAGAGCCCATGCAAGTAGGGAAAAATGCAGTTTCGCACCATAGAGAAGAGCCGTAGTGACTCTTCCCCGTGTGTGGGACTCGCCGAATATCTCGACCATACCCACTAAAAAACCCT